>OZ010611.1:61814051-61826551 GCA_963932145.1 Acanthosepion lycidas | reverse complement strand
CAGGTTTTCTTTTTAATCTCCTTCTTACTTTGTCTGTCTTCTTCCTTCCTCATTGCTCACATGTTCCGTCCATGGTATTCTCAGGTTTCATCTATATATTTCTGTTGCTTCATGTGTTTAATCCCTTTTTAATAGATTGTCAAGCAATCATTGCCATATAAGACATTAGGTATTACATAGTTCACCACGATATATATTTTTGTTTCTAAGCACATTTCTTATCTCTTAATGATTTGTATAGGTTTTGCTGGGAGCCATCGCCTGTTGCTCCTACTTCTATTTCTTTATGCGGGTGTTCCTTCAGAACGTGGACGATGATGACTCTCCACAACGTCCTGTGCTTTGTAACCCTTAGTAAAGTGTTATAACTCACTCCTAGCGGTTATAATATTATGTCTTGCTACATTCCAACCACCTGAAGAAGGTCCGAGCGTACAACGGTCGAAACGTTGTAATAAATATGGCGACAAAGATGAGGACAATAGTCCGAGTAATGTAAATAGTGTACACAATACCTTATCTCAGAAATACAGACAGATACTAAAAGGCCGAAACGTTGTGATAAATATGGCGACAAAGATGAGGACAATAGTGCGAATAATGTAAATAATGTACATAATACCTCATCTCAGAAATATAGACAGATACTGAAGGGCCGAAACTTTGTGATAAATATGACGACAAAGATGAGGATAATAGTCTGAATAATGTAAATAGTGTACATAATACCTCATCTTAGAAATATAGACAGATACTGAGGAGCGGAAACGTTGTAATAAATATGGCGACAAAGATGAGGATAATAGTCTGAATAATGTAAATAGTGTACATAATACCTCATCTCAGAAATATAAACAGATACTGAGGAGCCGAAACGTTGTAATAAATATGGCGACAAAGATGAGGATAATAGTCTGAATAATGTAAATAGTGTACATAATACCTCATCTCAGAAATATAGACAGATACTGAGGAGCCGAAACGTTGTAATAAATATGGCGACAAAGATGAGGACAATAGTCTGAATAATGTAAATAGTGTACATAATACCTCATCTCAGAAATATAGACAGATACTGAAAGGCCGAAACGTTGTAATAAATATGGCAACAAAGATGAGGATAATAGTCTGAATAATGTAAATAGTGTACATAATACCTCATCTTAGAAATATAGACAGATACTGAGGAGCGGAAACGTTGTAACAAATATGGCGACAAAGATGAGGATAATAGTCTGAATAATGTAAATAGTGTACATAATACCTCATCTTAGAAATATAGACAGATACTGAGGAGCGGAAACGTTGTAATAAATATGGCGACAAAGATGAGGATAATAGTCTGAATAATGTAAATAGTGTACATAATACCTCATCTTAGAAATATAGACAGATACTGAGGAGCGGAAACGTTGTAATAAATATGGTGACAAAGATGAGGATAATAGTCTGAATAATGTAAATAGTGTACATAATACCTCATCTTAGAAATATAGACAGATACTGAGGAGCGGAAACGTTGTAATAAATATGGCGACAAAGATGAGGATAATAGTCTGAATAATGTAAATAGTGTACATAATACCTCATCTTAGAAATATAGACAGATACTTTCTCTAGATATTGGAATTCCAACTCGGATCCCTGATTCCTCAATGGGAGCCGCTATGCATTATTGTACCATCCATCCCGGAATCTGTAACAGAATCTTTTCACATAGTTTAAGGAGTAACGTGAAAGAAGGACAATCTGCATTCAAATTCTGTAATGTCTGCTTTGGTTTGGTTTGTTTTACGGTATATCAACGTCAATGGGTTATATAATACCGACAAAATTTTCATTACTGGTAATATTATTTTTTCAAAAATGTATTGCTGGTAATATTTTTTCCCTTCAAGATTCTTTTTCTGGTAATATTTTTTCCCTTCAAGATTCTATTTCTGGTAATATTTTTTCCCTTCAAGATTCTATTTCTGGTGATATTTTTCCTTCAAAAGTGTATCGCTGGTAATACATTTTTTTCCAAAAATGTATTGCTGGTAATATCTTTTTTCGAAAATGCATTGCTGGTAATAATTTATTGTTGGTAATAATTTTTGTCTTCAAAAATTTATTGCTGGTAATTATTTTTTACAAAAATATTTCTGGTATTAAAAACTATTTTTTACACTTTCATGGTGTTTTGACCCCAGTTTGTGAGTTAACTATTTGCCCATAGCTGGAACCCTAACAGGTGCTTCCACCCCGGGTCAAGGTGGACCTGCGAACACCAGCAATTAAGGTGGTTCCCCGCTACTCAAAACCTGATCAGAGTCTTTGCTGTCAGGCGTAGTTTATCGTCTTAACCAGCACGCGGATGTAACTTATCATCTTACCCAGGACGCCGGATGTAGTTTATCGTCATACCCAGGACGGTGTGATGTTTGGTGTGAATAGTACAAAAAGACAATTAGTAACGTACGACATGTTAAGTTTGAAAAAAATCAGGGGTCTTATGTACGCCCTCAATTCATGCAAGGGCTTGTCGAAGTTTCAGGTCCAACGCAGAAAGTATTAAAGCAAAATAATTTTAATATTAGTCATTTGGTTAGATATTAGGAAGTGGGTCGGACCAAGAAATGTTTAGACCACCCCAGCCCTGCATTTGTACATGAGGGAGACGAACTTTGATAAAAGGATCTATACCAGTTTTGAAATCACTATTCGCTTTTTGAATTGTTTAAACAACAAAAGTATAGCACTTATAAAAATAACATTGTTTTCATTCTGTTCGTGTATTTCCCCGTTTCATTATTCCAATTCTATATTTTATTATATTTTCTTCCACTTCACTGACTGCATCGAAACAATTCTGTCTTTTTTTTTCTTATTTAGGCCAAACAAGTCCGTTTGTTGTAGTTGTCGTTATTGTAAAGCTGTTAACGTTTCTGTTTGCGATGTTTTGCTTTATACACTGAACTTGTGTACAGTGGGAATTTCACGAAAGTGGTTGCTCTTTACGAGTTACAATTGACGAACGTCTTTTGGTTTCTTGAAGCCATTTGAGTATTTCTGCAACAGCATAAATGGGAGAGTCACGGGTGGCAATGACAAAAAAAAAAAAAGCAAAAATAAATAATGGGAAAAACGATTTTAATAACGAATAATTTGGTCCGATATTCGCAAGAATTATTAAATTACTGGTGTACCGGTGCTGTTAAAAATGACGGCTTATTTTTCTTTTTATTATAAGTTCGTAATGATTTTTCATTTACATATATTATTATATGCGTTGTCATTGCTACATTACTAAAATGTTATTGTCGCCATTACTAAAAATGGAGACAATCACATTTGATTGGCAAATTTAATTCCTACCGAAAAAAAAAAAATATCAGATTGCCAAAAAAACATAAGAGAAAAAATACTCCGCAATGAGAGAACTATAATAATAATAATAATAATAATATTAATAATAATAATAATAATAATAATAATAATAGCCACGCAACTTGATCCTATCATTGTTACATAATCAAGGTTGAAATGCAGGATCTGCGGAAAATTGATGAAACTGTCGACCATATTATCTCAGGATGTCCGGAGCTGGTAATAAATGAATATACCCAGTGACATAAAAATGTAGCGACATATATGTGCTGGAAGATATACAAGAAGAACAAACTCGAAATCGCTAAGATGCATGACCATATTATCCCAGGACAAAAAACAAAAAACATGACATTGTTTTCACTCCGTTTGTGTGTTTCGTCCTTTCATTATTTCAATTCTACATTTTATTTTATTTTCCCACTTTACTCCGTCGAAACAATTGAGTCTCTTTCTTATCTGGGCCAAACAAAGTCTGTTTTTCTTGTGGTTGTTATTATTGCAAAGTTGTTAATGTTTCTGACGGCCGTGTTTTGCATTATACACTGAACATGTGTACAGTGAGAATTTCATGCAGGTGGTTGCTCTTTACGACGTTATTGTTACGACTGACGATTTTATTTTGGTTTCTTAAACCAATTGTGTATTTCTGCGGAAGCTTAAATGAGGGAGTCACACGTGACAAGGTCAAAATAAAGTAAGAAATATACTTTCAAAATATACACGCGCGTGCACATACACAGATACACACACGCGCATCATACATGTATGGAGAACGAATATATACTGGCAAAAACAAATGCACTAGGCGGAAAACAAACACGCAAAGACACACACGAACCCTACAAACCAAAGTGTGTATGTGTGTGTGTGTGTGTGTATATATATATATATATATATATATATATATATATATATATATATATATAATGAAATGGACAAATTTCGACAATTATTTAAGGCATTTTTTATGATTATACGTTCTTTTTATAGATACAAATATTTAAGTAAATACTCTGTTTTATAATAAACAGTATTAATAACATTTACTGGCCTGAATGTCCGAGAAATTTTCATAGAAAATATGCGTCCTCCGACAGGAATCGAACCTGTATTCTATACGGAACCGTCATATATATATGTCTATAAAAAGAACGTATAAACATAAAAAATGTCTTTTACACACACACACACACACACACACACATATATATATATATATATATACTATTTCCTTGTAAGAAAAGACTATATATGTATGGAGAAGGAATATGTATACGCATACTTGCAAAAACACACGCAATACACAGAAATGGAGATGGTTTTAAAAAAAAACTACAGAGGTTATAAAAAGATAAGACCAAAAGATCTTCTTCTTTTCCTCCTGTCTTTAACCAATCTTAATTGTTTTATTACGCCTTAAGCAGGGTGACATCTTCACCAGTCCAAGAACTTCGATTACTACCACACATAAAAAAAAAAATGGTTAAACATGAGAACACATAAGGAAAAAAATGATTTCCTTTAAATAATATGTTGATTTTCGCCTGATGAAGGTCACAAGACCGGAAACAGGTGTAGAAAAAAGGAAAATGAAGTATAACAATATATAAGTATAAATGACAAATTGTCTGATAATCGCAAAAAGCATGAAACCCAGGGTCACAAACTCATATCCATACAAATATATATATATATATATATATATATATATATATATATATATATAAGACTGTTGTGGTAGGATCCACCTAATTTGCATAGTGGAGTACCGACCATATAAATATGGTTGGTACCGGGAAGGAAGGAAGGGATTCAACAAGAGACTCTGCCCGACTGTGACTCAGTCAACACACATTCCAGGAACGGTCTTCCCAGGAATATACAAAAGACTATATGTAAATATTGTGTACACTTTCTTGTTTCAATACATTTTGTTCTAAGTACATTTTGTGTTGCATTATTATTCCATGCATTAGTCAAGTTTCAACAAAGACATTTTTATCTTTATACGTTCTTTTTATCTATAAAAAGAACGTATAAACATGAAAAAGTCTTAAATAATCTTAAATAATTTGTCCATTTCATAATATATATATATATATATATATATATATATATATATATATATATATATATATATAAACAAAGGAAATCTAATCTTAGCCGACGCATTTCGTCCTTTGAGGGACTTTATCTAGACAAATGCAACGATTTTATTTTGTGACAAGTATTTATAGATAATAGATAATATAGTTGTTAGTTTTTCAAGATTATCAACTTGAAGAAACGATCTTAAATAATCATTTTAGTACTTCGTTTAAAATCATGAAGTCTAGGTACCATAGCTGAATGTTCATTAGAACCATTGCCATGAATATATTTATAGGAAAGGCAAAGGGAAGCTACATGATGGCGCTGGGAAAGGAAGTGTGATCGAGATGCCAGGTCAGGACCAATAACATTGCAGATTCTTTGGAATTTATCTAGTATCTCCGATTATATAGCAGGTGCACTAGATAAGATGTGGCAACAATATCCAAAGCAAGATGGAATGGCCGACTTAAAAATATGTAAGATTCTGGCCAGAAAGATTGTCTAGCAAGTTTCTTAGCTGCAGACTTAGCCATTGATTCAATATACTCTTTCCACTTCATGTTAGCTGAAAACGTAAGTCTAATAAGAAGCAATGAACCATTCTACTGGAGGTTAGCATCAGCCATAATGATGAAAGGTAAAAAAGGCTTCCTTAGCTGATTAACAGAGTGCAGTTTCGTTTTTTGAGTCGTTAAAATTAATAAGTCATTCTTTGTCCCATTTAACAATGGATTTTACGTATTATTTTTTTTAGATCAGCTGCCAATTTAATCTTATCGAACCGATCAGATTTACTACTAAGACAGGAGTAAATAGTTGTGTCATCAGCATAGATACCGAGTTGAGAACCGATGACATCAGGAAGGTCCTTGATGGAAATTTGAATCAACGTAGGTTCAATGATTGAAACCTGGCGAATAACAGTATGTACAAAGATCTAGAAGATTGGCCATTCAAGACAACTTTAATTTCACGATTTAATAAGAATGACTGAATCAATTTAAAAATTCGTCCAGAAATTCCATAACGTTTCAACTTATGAAGCAGATAAGTGCACCAAACATTGTCAAATGCCTTCCAGATATCCAAAGCAATATTCCGAGCTTTACTATTCTTATCAACAGCTTGACAGACTCTTTCAGTAATAATTATTAACGCATCAGCAGTTGACCTAGAGAAGCGAAAGCCATATTGTTTATCTGTAAGAAGACCCTGAAATGTGAGATACTTATTCAATTTATAGTTAATTAGAGCCTCCACTAATTTATAGTTAAATATATAGCCTCCACTAATTTATAGTTAATTAGAACCTCCACTAATTTTCGATACTATGGCTTATAATGAATTTTTATAAATGAAAAAGGCTTTCTTGAAGCTTTCATTTTAGCTTTAATTGAAAGCTAAAGTATTAAATTTACAATTTCCAGTAAGCAAAATATTTTTGTGTATTTCAAACAGAAATTATATCGACTGGGATCAATGTTTTTTCTAAAATAGCGCCATTTTAAATTATTTTAAAAATTATTTTTTATTCTTTAAAAATTATTTAAAATCTAAAAAAAATTATTTTTAATTTTTTAAAAATTATTTTAATTTAATTTAATTTTTTTTTTAAATTATTATAAATTAGAGACTTTTTTAGTTCCTCTTTCATCTCAATATAATTCTCTATATTAAAAAATCTTCCAAAAATAAATATAATTTTCTGAAACTTTATTTGATTAATATTAGCTGATTTAAAGTACAGTTAATCTGATTTGAAAAAAATACTTTGAAATAACACAGAAATATATTTTTAAGACAAAACATGTTTTATGTCAATGATGTGGTGTTGCCAGGTTTGGACATAATGATTGTTGTTCTACAGAAAATTTATCTGGTAAAACATGATTTTAAAAAATGACGTGAGCACCTTCTTTATATAATTTTTAAGTACTCAGTAATTGTTGTGGTGCCCTCCGTCTAAGAGTCTATGTTAGACTCTTCCGCCTACTATAAGTTTAGTGGGAGAGAAGGTTCGGGGAACAGTGAACTGTGAGTAGATTGAGCGCAATTTCAATCGATAGTCTCTTTCTAGTCGTGTAATACTCTTCTGCTTTACTTAACCATTTACTTGGTCATAACATTATGGCGACGATGGATTCGAAGAAACGGACTTCATGTTAAATCATAAAATATTGCCAATGTCTACAACAGTGGTGAAGAAAGGAATTCTAATCAAACTCTACGACAAAAGGGTATCCAGTGTTAATTACAACACTGACAGTGAAAAAAAAAAGTTCCTCTTCAAAACAAGAGGATTTCTAAAAGGTCAATTAAGTGGTTTAGAAGAAAGTTGGTGAACCTTGTTATTTTTTCCATTCGAACAAGTCAATGACAGAACTTATTGTTTCACTAACAGAATAAAGTATAAAACGTTTAAAATTATTTCGAGCAGTCACAAATCGGCGTCTGTTGTGATACGCTGGTACACTCAGAAAAAGTGATTCCTGTGGGTTTAACGGTTGAACAGGAATGTGTGAAGCAAGGAAAAGATTGTGGTTTCAACTGATATTTGCAAGAAAGTAAAAACGCATCAATGCCTGCTTTAACGCAAGAAGAAACCTCCGTGGCACAATTCCCAAAAGGAAGGTTAAGAATATCAATTCAAGGGGCGTCTCGAATAAAGTCAGGAAATGAATCCCAATCAGTACGCTGGTAACAGAAAGAAGTCTTGTTAATAGAAGATTCCTTTTTAATAGATAAATCAAAAGAAATATCAATCGATATTACAGCGTGATCCAAATTGCCTTAGTGTAGAGTTGTGATACTCTACAAGAGCTAGGAGAAGAGGTAAGGAAGAAATCAAGTAAAGAATGTTGAACAGATGTATTCGGGAAACGAGTAGGGAAAGCCACAAGTTGACTGAGAGATTGTGCAATGGGGAAGTCGGCCGGGCCAAGAAATGCTTAGATCAACCCAGTCCTGTACTTTTACATGAGGGGGATTAACTTTGATAACAAGTATCTAGTCTCGTTTTGAATCACGGATCTCTTTTAAACAACAGAAGTGGAGCACTTATACTAAAAAAGATCCTTGTCACTTTCTTAGGGTTTTTCCGTTTTCATTATTTAAAGTTTTTATTTATTTATTTATTATATTTTCTTCCACTTCACTGACTGCATCGAAACAATTGTGTCTTTTTTTTTTCTTATTTAGGCCAAACAAGTCCGTTTGTTGTAGTTGTCGTTATTGTAAAGCTGTTAACGTTTCTGTTTGCGATGTTTTGCTTTATACACTGAACTAGTGTACAGTGGGAATTTCACGAAAGTGGTTGCTCTTTACGAGTTACAATTGACGAACGTCTTTTGGTTTCTTGAAGCCATTTGAGTATTTCTGCAACAGCATAAATGGGAGAGTCACGGGTGGCAATGACAAAAAAAAAAAAAAGCAAAAATAAATAATGGGAAAAACGATTTTAATAACGAATAATTTGGTCCGATATTCGCAAGAATTATTAAATTACTGGTGTACCGGTGCTGTTAAAAATGACGGCTTATTTTTCTTTTTATTATAAGTTCGTAATGATTTTTCATTTACATATATTATTATATGCGTTGTCATTGCTACATTACTAAAATGTTATTGTCGCCATTACTAAAAATGGAGACAATCACATTTGATTGGCAAATTTAATTCCTACCGAAAAAAAAAAAAATCAGATTGCCAAAAAACATAAGAGAAAAATAGACCGCAATGAGAGAACTATAATAATAATAAAGATAAAAATAATAATAATAATAATAATAATAATAATAATAGCCTTGCAATCAGATCCTATCATTGTCACATAATCAAGGATGGAAGACACATAACAAGGTAGCGACATATGTGCGCTGAAAGATATGCAAGAAGCAGAAAATTGAAACCACTGAATGATGGTATGAGCACCAACCAGACACATTTAACTAAAATAACGATGTAACTATCCTCTGGGACATGCCAATTCAAAGTGTCAGTTAAATAAAGGCCAACAGTGCTGATATTAGCATAGAAGACAAGAAATTCAGCAAATGTATGCGTTATTGACATAGCTGTACCATATGAAAAAAACACTTCCATAAAAAATATCGAGAAATTGCCCAAATACAAGGAACTGAAGATCGAGATTAACAGTATGTGGGGAATGAAGACTGAGACTGTACCAATAGTAATCGGAGTTCTGGGTTTTGTGAGAACCGAAATGGACAATTTTACTAACATACAAGTTGTCCAGAAGATCGCCCTACTAGGAACATCCCATATACTAAGAAAAGTGCTATAAGTTAAATGATAATTCTTCTATATAGCTTAAGGACCATAGTTTGGACCCGGATCTAAGGGATACAAAGCAGGAAACATAACATACAAAATGATAATAATAATAAAAGCAAAATTTGATACCGCACGTAATTACACCTATAGTATGAATAATAAATTTATCACTTAATTGTTATTCAGTTTTACATTTAGAGGGTAAAAGTGTGTTGAATCTAGGATACCATAATTCACATATTCAGATAAGATATATGGGAACTGATGCATTTTCTCCTGCAGCGTTACCACTTGTCGTATCAAGTCCTCTGATGGGATAGGAAACAAAAATAAATGTACATTGGTAATTACACTGCGTGCCAAATTATTATCGAGATAACATTTTTCTAATATTTCAAAAACCGTCCAATCAATTCACACAATGTTGGCAACACTGACCTGCGCAATCGCTGAAATTTTCGTACTGATCTGTGCAATGTAAACAAACTGGCGCCATTCTTGTTATCAGCATGGTGATTTGAGCGTGCCAAATTATTAGAAAAGTGTAAGAATTTAGTGAAAAGATGGGCCGTAAAAGCAGTTTAAGTGATGCTGAAATATAAATTGGTGTCTCAGTCTGGTCATATCTATCTATCTATCTATCTATCTATCTATCTATCTATCTATCTATCTATCTATCTATCTATCTATCTATCTCAATTTGTTCATATCTATCTATCTATCTATCTATCTATCTATCTATCTATGCCATTCTCTTCATCTATCTATCTATCTATCTATCTATCTATCTATCTATCTATCTATCTATTTTTTATCTTTCTTTCTGTCAATATTTCTGTTCCTATCTAGTTAGCTATCTGACAAACTAATTACAAAACTATTTTATACTGCAGAAAGTAATATCATTTCTGCGTTACTGAAGTGTTGTAGTAATAAAATCAGTGCTCAATGTTTTCATTAAGACATGTTTCGTTGTGCATTTTAGGCATATTACTCATTTTCGTTAAAATCTTTCTATACTTCTTGGAGACACAATAGAGTAATGGATAGCGGCTCGGATTAACGAATCGGAGAGCCGAGTTCGAATTCCAGTCGAATCCATTATATTCACTTCCTAATACTCTTGGGAAAGGTATGAATCCTCTTCTTCTCCACCCTTCAGCTATGGGTAAATAGCAGGACAGATCCGGTTCTATAGCGTTGGATGGTAACTAGTTTACCGCAGAAAGAAATGTCAACCTACTGTGGGAAAATATCTGCCTCGTCAGTCATGTATTGAAAGCATGGCACATAACTGACTGACGTTTTTAATGTCACTACTGACGTAGCGTTCCTCACTACATTTGTAAGAAAAATTAACTTTCAAATAGCATAATAATTTGTCTCTGAAAATAATGGATACTATCATATTCATTTTATTATAAACAATGATGATGATATGGATATGTCGAAAGTTGGTAATAACAAAAAATATGTATAAACACGGCGGTTATCTCTCGTCTTTTAGCAATGATATCAAGAAACTTTCCCGAGAGTATGAAAAAATCTTAACAAAAATGAGTAAATAGAATATGTCCAAACTGTACAACGAAACATGTCGTAATATATATTAATATATATATATATATATATATATATATATATATATACATTGATGCATATTTCATTAAATAGTACATATATACTTATATATATACATACACACACACACACACACACACACACACACATATATATATATATATATATATATATATATATATATATATATATAATCGATTGTTAGTCAATGCATTCTCTAATTCAATTGTAAGTTTGAAATTCTTGCGGTGTTAAAATATTATATTTAACTAAAACTACACGTACTCCTATACATACACATAGGTGTCATCAAGTGCAGACACCCCCACACATACACCGACAAACAAATATATTTATAAAGATAAAATACTTTCTAATCGTGAATTTATATGCGACCGAAACATAATAACAATAAACAAAATAAATGCCAGACGGAGTACAACTTCAAGCGGCGACAGTCTGTTTCCGGCTTGAACGCAGTCTTTCTTTCTATGTGCCGTGTCCTTTCAGGACGTAGGCGATCATGACTCTGCATCTCCCTCTATCCCTTGCAGCTCTCAAAACGTTCCTTACCTACTATTACATATGTTTAAGCCTTTAGTCAAATAATCAGATTTTAAAAATAATCAATAAAAATATCCCACGTAGAAAAACCAATATTTAATAACGCAATAGTTTACAATACATTTATTAAATCATGTATTAATATTTCGTAGCGTAATCATTATTGCTAATTACAGCGTGTAGGCGTTTAGAGTAGTTCCCTGCGAATTTCTGGCATGTTTCTTGGCTAATATTATTCCATTCTTCACGACAAAATTCTTTTGTCCATGCAGGTTTTTCGGGTTCCTTCTTTGAATTCTCAGTTTCAGCTCTTTCCATAAAATTTCCAATCGGATTGTGCACTCTGACGTAAATTTCTTTCCAAAATATCCCTAAAATATGCTCCATTCATCCTCCCTTCTTTTATTTCAACGTTCCCTACTCCTTGGGCACAAAAGCAACTCCAGATCATGATTGATTTGTCTCCAAATTTTACTGTTGGGATAATATTCTTCGGCGAATAATCAGTACCCTTCTTTCTCCAGACTTACCACAGTATTTCTGCTAAAAAGTTTTCGTTTCGTCTGACCAAAGTACATTTTCCCAAAATGTTGCAG
>OZ010611.1:61781551-61809051 GCA_963932145.1 Acanthosepion lycidas | reverse complement strand
CTGTTTTATAAATTTCAGTTGCAATAGGTCTTTTTATTTTTACAAGCTTTCGTCTGTTCCTACAGACATCCTCAGGTATGAAATAGATTGTGTTCTTGTTTTTACTCTCAGTAATAAGTGGACAACGAAAACAGGGTTGTAATCCGAAAAATGCTATGCGAAATGTGTTATTGTTTTGGAACGTGCAGTCGCAACGCTGAGTTTGAATTTAAATTTTAAGGTTCTGCGTTTATGTACAAATGTAGTGATAAGAGAATTCTTTTTTTACTGGTAGATTTTCCGTCAAAGTGGCATGAACTATATTGTTCAATAATTACAGTAATGTCGCACTTATTCTCCGAAAGTTGCACTTGGATCAGTTATTTTAATTTCAATAAAGGTGCAATTAATTTACAAATTCATGAATTATTCATACATAAAACAAATACAAAGGTTAATGATTTAATGCTATGAGAAATGTGTTATTGTTTTGGAACGTGCAGTCGCAACGCTGAGTTTGAATTTAAATTTTAAGGTTCTGTGTTTATTTCGCACAAATTAATAATTGGGTAGACAGTTCTAATTCCACGTACCATGTTTAACGGATGTCAGTTATCAGGTATCTCCTGTTAATTCCCCTCTCCAAGTTCTCCACCGCCTTAACCAGGTATTGAACTCACACTCTTTGGGTCTTGTCAATGTATTTAACCAACGCCTTTATCCACTGTCCCATGTCCTTGAGTCTACCACAGTGAGCGAAATAAATCGTTCAGTTCGACATTCCAACCACCTGAAGAAGGCCGGAGCGTACAACGGCCGAAACGTTGTAATAAATATGGCGACAAAGATAAGGACAATGGTCCGAATAATGTAAATGGTTTACAATCGCTTCAGTTTCTTTTCCTCACAATACGGTCAGTTTTAGACCCACTGGAGTGACAGGGTGTAATCGATTTCTATTTTTTCCTCAGATTGGGTCATTTGTTGTGGTATGTTGTAATATGAATCCATTTTCGGCGTTTATGAGGAAATTTGTTTGGACTTGAAAAATATTCAGTCACCCGTGATTGAATCAGATTTTCAACACACCTAGACACTATTATCTCTACTGTCGATTAGTTGTCCTACGGTCATTGTCTTCGATGACCGTAACTTCAAGGAAGCGTACGAAAATTGTAACGCTGCACGAACACAATGGCAAGCCTTACTAGTAAGCAAATCAAAGTACTATCAGAAAGTCCGATTTAAATCCAATCGAGAATCTGTAGTCAATCTGCAAGGAACTACTTCATAGAATAGACATACGAAGTACTAACATATGTACTTGGGTCATGTTTCATTGGGAAAATACGAAAGAAAAGTTAATTATTAACGGAATTATTCGTTTTGCTTCAAGTAATTTGCACAAGAGCACATCTATCTATCTATCTATCTATCTATATATATATATATATATATATATATATATATATATATATATTAAGACTTTTTATTTTTTATACATTCTTTTTATAGATACAAATATTTAAGTAAATTAAACAACATTTAAAGGCCTGAATGTCCGAGAAAATTTCATAGAAAATATTCGTCTTCTGACAGGAATCAATCCTGTATCCTATACGGAACCGTCATATAGCCTGACGTGCCTTAACCTTTTCGGCCACAGAGGAGCATTCGGTTAGCAAGGTTGATTTTACTGTCTTTAAACTAACCGAAATATATATATATATATATATATATATATATATATATATATATATATATATATATATATAGCTTTCTTTAAACTTAATAAATCAAAAACAAAGGAATGCGGACATATGTTCATATCGACTTTTTTCCTTGTTTTGTTGTGAGAAACCTGCCCCCAAAGTACGTGTAATAATATTTTTGATACATCCTATCTATCTATCTATCTATCTATCTATCTATCTATCTATCTATCTATCTATCTATCTCAGTCTGTTTGCATCTACCTATTTATCTATTATTAATTTGCACAAGGGTGTGTGTGTGTGTATATATATATATATATATATATATATATATATATATATATATATATATATATATATATATATGTAATTTGCACAAGGGTGTATAAAGGAATATATCACAATCTTATTTTTCAAAGAAGGGAAGATTATCAGAAGTAAAATTATTGTTTTCAATTAATTTTATTTTTAAAAATCAAGACATGTCGCAGTTCCTATTAAATCAAAGAAAAAACAAACAAACAAACAAGCATAGAATTAACATTAACTTATTGTGAGAAGGACAATGGCAAAGATTATCCTATTTAAATAAAAAGCAAATTTGAAATAATAAAGAAAGAAACAATATTATTAGGTTGGTGCAAAAATAATGACGTAATAATGTCGTTTTTTGACGTTAAAAATACGTCAAAAAACGACATCAATACGTCATTATTTTTGCACCAACCTAATAATTACCTAAATGGAAATATTGGCGCCGTTTTAGCATGTGTCAGTTTAGCGTGTATTCGACCACCATATTTGTATATTCCATTATAAAGACTATCCCGACTTTTTGCAGATTTTTCCCCAGTAGGCTGCCATTTTTTTCTACAGTAGACCTGTTGCTATCCAATACTATAGAACCCGGTATGTCCTGTTATTTACCCATAGCTGGGGAGAGAATAAGAAGATTCATACCTTTTCCCAAGGGTATTAGTAAGTTAGTGAATGAAATCCGAACCGCTATCTTTTTACTCCATCGTATTTTTATTTAAAGGCTTCAAATATCTTGTTTTATAATTTTTTAGTCAAATTTTATTTTAAATTTTATAATACAACAATAAATGGCGTCCTTCCTTCCGTTTTTGTTTTCCCTCTTACTTTAGATAATGTGGGATACAAATATGATCGTAAGAGACAACTGACTAGAAGAACACACGCTAAAGCGACATCCGAAATAATTGTTTCTTCCACGGAAATAAGCAAACACAATAATTTTAAATAAAAGCCAGACATTCGAAGATACTAAATTATGTAGATTAAAAAATGTTTACTTTATATTTCAAATAATTAAGTCAATTGCATAAGAATACAAAAGAACTAATTAATTTTACACCGACAAATGAACAGCGTTCGAGATTTTAATATCGAATATAATAAATGTTTATAACGGTGTCAAGAAAACAATTAATAATAAAAAATAAAATGAAAAATATATTAAATTATTAATTTACCTCTATCACTGTATTTCATCTGTTATTAAATTTAAAATCTAATTTAAGAAAATTTTATAGTATTTTAATTTTTTTATTTTTTCATAAAGCATTTTCGAAAGGTAAATAAAAGTCAATAAATTATTAGATAATTGCGGAAATCATGTTCATTTGTAAATATTACTGGGTAGTTAAAAACAAAAAAAAAACATACATTCACTTAGATTTCGTAAATTTATGTAAATTCTGATCATCCATGCTAGCAGTCATCTTCTCGGAACTTATCAATACGTCTATAAAGATGTAAGAAACCCAGAACACGTCGTTAAGAAATACTTGCATATTACTTTTTTGTGCTATAAGGTAAGTAATGTTTATGTCAAATCAGATTAATTTAACTTTAAATATCGTAATTTTACTCAAATAACGTAGCACAAATATATATTTTATTTTTGGAATATTTTTAAAACCGATAATTTTGTTTTGGTTACAAATTTCTTAATTTTCTTAAATTTGCCAAGGAGTTGAGATTTCGATCTATATAATTTTTATTTAAAATGCATCAGAATATTTTACTGACTGGAAATAGTATGTTTAATCATTTAGCCTTCAATGAAATCTTCAAGAATGCTTTTTAAAAAATCATTTTAAACCTTAGGTATCGAAAATTTATACTGAATCAGTGGCGGTACCTAACTTAGATAATACCCATCGAAAGGAATTTCCAGGACAAGATTCTTAAACAAAATATTTTCATTTTCATATTGTTGATTAAAATGGAAAAAAATCACTCAAACATGCAGAGAACTGCAGCATTAAACACATCAGGATGTGTTTGGGTAGTGTAACGGATATCGTCACAGAATCGTTGAACGGAATTCAGATTCAGGCCTAATAGCTTGCGTTCATTTTCGCATTAATACCATTGGAAAAGACATGAATCCATTTCTTTTCTCTACTCCATAATTATGATTTGATTGACTCGTTTTTTACGGCTTATCAACCTTTTGCTGGTTATTTAAAGCCAGAAAATATTTTTAGATTGTCAGAATTTATTTTTGAGATAATAATGGTTTAATGATAAAAAAATTACTAATTAACCCATAGCTAGAGCAACAAAGGTGGATACATACCTAATGAGTATTTGAGAAACAAATAAGAAATTATAATGTGGATATAAAGTGGAGGATCAACTCTATATTACAATCAATACATAAACTGATCCCTGACTTTCTAGCTAAGGTATTTTTATACATTTATATTCCAGAGAATGTAAATAAATATGACAGACATACCTGTGTAGCCAATCAGTATTTGATTGATTGACTCGTTTTCTACGGTTTATCAACCTTTTGCTTGTTATTTAAAGCTAGAAATTATTTTTAGATTGTAAGAATTTATTTTTTGAGATAATAATGGTTTAGTGGTAAAAGTTTTATTAATTAACCCATAGATGGGGAGAAGAGGTGGAGTCATACTTTTTCCAAGGGTATTTACGCGTAAGTGAATATAACGAACACAACGGGAATTGGAACTCGGCTCTCCGATTAAAAGTTCCGAGCCATTATCCATTGCACCACCCGCACATCCAATCTTGAAGCACCTGGTATTACCAAACAGTTACCCATCAAGATATTGACTAGGCTCGACGTTCTTTAACTTCGATGATCGTACAGGAATCGTTATCTCAAAGTGATGTGGCCGTAAGCCATGTAATTATGGATGAAATAGCAAAGTAGGCTGGGCTCTTTAGCCTTGGATGTCAACCAGTCTAAGAGAAGAAAAACTCTTAATTCCAAAATGTGAAGAAGGCATCGTGTGACCATTCCATAATCTTACCCCAAAATATTTGGTAATTCACTGATAATAAAGAATAGTAATCTGTGGATGTTCGTTGGTGGTGATGGTGGGGGGGTAATATGGCGGATGAGAACTTGGAGAGACGAGTTCGAATTCCAGTCGAGTTTATTATATTTACATACGCACAAATACCCTTGGGAAAGTTTTGAATCCATCTCTTCTCCCCCACCTATGAGTTAACATTAAGGACTGGGTTCTTTAGCCTTAGTTGGCAATCAGTCTATCGCAGAAAGAAATGGAAACCTAGTGCATGAAAAATCTGCCTCGCCGGTCATGTATCGAAAGATACATGATCGCGCAAATGTGTTTCACGTGTGGCACTTAACTGACTGACTGAATCTGTGGAGAGGCATGATCGGAACACATTCAAGCAACATAAATGAAGTACTCAAGGCCTGTTTGCTTCTAACTCTTGGATTACGTTGTTACAAGACCGTAGCTGTCATTCTTACCAATTGTCTTAAGTATTGATGTTTTCTTCTGTAGTGTATTTGGTTCGTAGTGCCGGAAGCAATACATATAGTTTCTCAACAGTTGATTAACTAACAATACGATAAACTGACTTTATAAAAACGTCGACAAAAGTCAATCACGCTTTCTTGTTTGTTAATAAAACTGCGAAAAATGTCCAAGCTCTATCGAGGCAGAACAAGAATGCCAGAAGGCCAATCGCATGTTTGAACGTGTTCTCATCGTCATAAAACTGTAGTCACGAATACTCAATGAATCATGTCTGAAAGAATATCAGTTGCGTAGTTTTTACCATCGACATTTTAGTCCGTATACATATCAGTTGACCTACCTGACCTACGTACACACACACACACACACACACACACACACACACACACACACACACACACACACACACACACACATATATATATATATATATATGTGTGTGTGTGTGTGTGTGCAAGTTTCATTAAATATGACAGGCAAGGTGCTTTGATTTATTTTATTATATAATTTCTGATATGATCTTATAATTTTTTCTTTTCAGTAGATAAATTATGCAAAAAACTGTCGAAATCTTATATTTTTCCGAGCGCTTTCGGCTATACATTTAGCCATATTAAAGGATGAAATATATTAACAATATATATATTATATTATATTAATATCATATATATATTGGCCACACTACAATATGTTTAACAAGACTTACATCTTTCTGACCATAGCTCAATTAGATCTCATTTAAATACTCATGCACACTTACCGGACCATATTCACAATATAGTTGTTGATAATACAAATATAATAGCAATGTCTACATGTAAAAAAGGCTAAAAATAATGGAAGCCTTATTAATAAAAAAAAAAAAGCACCGAGTAATATCAGCTATGAACATGGGCACAATATGGTTTCTGTGTTTGGAAAATAAAACATTCTATAATATTAAATACATATATACAACAATATATTTCCAATTAACAGTTAATATAATGTGATTAATGGTGAAATTACTTCACTAACAAGACTTAATGAGACATTAACATACTGTCAATTCTTTGAATAACCCAATCCTTATATTTGAATTGCTGTCAGATGGAATTGATGATTTTGGACCTAGTACTTTCGACAATTTCAATTTGATAAACTACTGCACTCACCAGTAGTTTAATATCGATCGAGGAAACACATTTGTAGTGTTGAAACATAATTGTAATTGTGTAGCGATTTAAAAAATGTTTTTGTTTTAATATCCTAAAATAAAAAAACTCAATAAAAACAAAGTTTTATCGTCAAAATGTTTATGTTATTATTAAGAGGAAAGACCAAAGTATTTCTGATTATTTTTTGAATTTTTAATCCTTACTAGCAGGTTCGAAATTTTGGTTAAAAAATTCGTTTTGTTTACTTCAGCGGTGAACGTAATAATTACAATTAGTTTTTTGCGCTTTTTTCCGTTGAAAAACATATTGATTGGAAATTCTTGCTAAAATCAAATAATTGTAGGATTTTAATGAATCTTCCACGACTTATTCAGAAATGAATGAAATTATTTTTGAAAGTTATTTTTTTTTTTTAGAAAATCTTGGTAATTTTTTTTTTACATATGGTACCACCCACTTAATTAATTTCATGAAATTTCAAGAAACTAAATTTTTAGGGCGTTGATTTTTTTTTATTAGTTAAAAGCACGTATCCTTGGAAAATGTAGATCATCATTTCTTTGGAAAACAGTTAACTCATTCACCGAAAATCTGCTCTGAATTGTAAAATAAAAATTTCACTAAAACTATGTCTTCATTTAATTAGAAAATATTTAATTGCTTTTATAAATATGATTTATTAAGGACACTATTGTCTTACGAAGAATTTTTTCGATGAATAATTAATTTTTACAAGAATTGTCTTCATTTTTTCAAAATTTTAATTAAATAATTTATAATATTAAAAATCGTTTAAAACTGCGCTACTTCAAGGCGTTTAGGTGATATTGTTATTAAGTGAAAAAGGCGTTTAGGTGATATTGTTATTAAGTAAAAAAGGCGTTTAGATGATATTGTTATTAACTGAAAAAGGCGTTTAGGTGATATTGTTTTTAATTGAAAAACGGCGTTTAGGTGATATTGTTATTAACTGAAAAAGGCGTTTAGGTGATATTGTTATTAATTGAAAAAGGCGTTTAGGTGATATTGTTATTAATTGAAAATTAAATTTACGAATCAAAAATTCAAAAGCTCATAACAATCGTTTGTATCCAATAGTAAAAAAAAAATTAATTGTTTTTAGGGTATAATTGTTCCTAATTTGTAACTATGGTAAGCCAGAAATGATATTATCCTTTAAAAAGTCATGAGATTTAAGATTCTGGCGCTCTGCAATACTTTCACTTTTATTATTTTTATTTTATGTATTTATTTTAGTTTGGCTCATAATTCAATTAAGTAATTTTTATTTAAGTTAGTAAACTTCAGATAAAAACCGGGAAACGAAACCCAAATTTCATAAAGCATCTTCAAACATAACTAAAAGTCAATAATACAACTAGATAATTGCTGAAAATATGTTAATATATAAAAATTACTAGGTAGTTAACCCCCCCCCAAATGCGTTATATTAGATTTCGTAATTTTATATCAATTCTGGTCATCCATAACAGCTGTCAACACCTCGGAACTTATCAATAAACACATAAGAAAAACAGGACCAGTCGTAAAGACATGTTTGTATATTACTTTTTTATGCTATAAGTAATGTTTATTTGAAATCTAATTAATTTAACTTTAAGTTTGCTAATTTTACTCAAATAACGTGTCACAAATATACATCTTATTTTTAGAAGATTTTTAAAACCGACAATTTTGTTTTGTTTATAAATTTCTTAGAATTAAGAAATGGTGGCTTGTAATAAAATTTTCTGAAATCGTCCAAAAGGTTGAGATTCCGACCTGTATAATTTCTATTTGAAATACACCAAAACATGGCACGTGGAAGTAGAACAGTCTGCCCCAGTGGGCGAAATAAAGGGTTCAGTTCGACATTCCAACCACCTGAAGAAGACCGGAGCGTACAAAGGCCGAAACGTTGTAATAAATATAGCGACAAAGATGAGGACAATAGTTCTTATAATGTAAATAATGTACATAATACCTCATCTCAGAAATATAGACAGATACTCAAAGGCCGAAACGTTGTGATAAATATGTCGACAAAGATGAGGACAATAGTCCGAATAATGTAAACAGTGTACATAATACCTCATCTCAGAAATATAGACAGATACTGAGGAGCCGAAACGTTGTAATAAATATGGCGACAAAGATGAGGACAATAGTCTGAATAATGTAAATAGTGTACATAATACCTCATCTCAGAAATATAGACAGATACTGAAGGGGCGAAACGCTGTGATAAATATAGTGAGAAAGATGAGGACAATAGTCCGAATAATGTAAATAGTGTACATAATACCTCATCTCAGAAATATAGACAGATACCAAAATATTTATTGGAAATACTAAATTTAATCATTTAGCTTTCAATGAAAAATAAAATGAAAACTTCAAGAATGCTTTTCCATTTTTTAAAATTGATTTTAAACTATAGTTATCGAAAATTCTGTGGAAGTATCTACTTTAAAGAGAAAAATATGAAAACACATTTATAGCAATATTACTAACTATTTAACACATTTAAAAATCTACATGACGTCACTATTTTTCTACAGATCCATTAGTGATGAATCTAACTTATCTTTTTCTAAGACATACGAATCAATGAAGTTATATACAAAATATGCACGACGTCTGCTTTAATGAACAATCAAACCAAAATTTTTTTTTATTGCATCCTGCAGCATCTCACTAACTTTGACACACTTTAGCGCCCTGAAAATTTCTCGCAAATATTTGAATCTTACTTCATTACACGTGACACGTATCTAACCAATCAAAAATGGCCAAACACAACATACCATTAATCTGCGTGTTTTTGCTTTCTATCATTTCTGTCTTGATCTCTGACGAAGCTTTAATAAAGTGAAACATGTTAGATTAAGATCTATTTCCTACTTATTATTTATCCCATATATATATATATATATATGTGTGTGTGTGTGGCCAAATTGGTAATGCCAACCTTCGACTATAGGTGTGGATTTCCTGATGGGAAACACACTGTTTCTTTTGCAGGACTTGTCAGTCTGTCTTGCCCGTTTATTATTAACTTCACTGTTGAAGTAAATATATATATATATATATATATATATATATATATATATATATATATATATATATATATATATATATGTTTGAATAAAAACAGACCACTTTAAGGTTCCATGTAATAAGTTATTTCACCACAACCCCTTTAACAGGGCTATGGATCATCAGACTTTACATCCAAAGGTTGAAATGAAAAATGAAAAGAAATTCACACGTTTTTGATGGACCTCATCAAGCATATGTAAAATTAACGAAGTGGGGAAGTAAGGTGGGAAAGAAGATAATATATGACATCTGCTCTGAATCTTATATTGAGCTCTTTGGATATCATCCTCCTTGGGTCTACCCACGCGGATTACCTAGTTTTGCATAAACTAACTAACTAACTAACTAACTATATATATATATATATATATATATATATATATATATATATATATATATATATATATATGTGTGTGTGTGTGTGTGTGTGTGTGTGTGTGTGTGTGGAAATATTGTAGAAAATAGGAAAGAAACTGGTTTGGTAAATAATCCAAAGTTCCTTAGTATTTTTGTAATTATTTTTAAAAAATAGTGCTCGATACGAAAGTAGAGCATGAATATAATTATTTATTTAAAAACATGATTCCAACTCGCTACATAAGAGGTCTCATGTTTCAAAACAAGAGCCAAAAACTTCAAAATAATATTTGAATTAACTTGAGTTAAAGTAGGCTCTGTTCCATCTTCAAGCGAAATTTTTTGGGAATGACTTATTTCTGAAATTTACGAGTTTTAATAGTATGGTCAGAATTGAAATAAAAAATTTCCATGGTAACATTAAGGGCGGATTGTTTAGAATCGGCAGGGGTGGGGTGTTAATAATTTGTATCAGTATAAAGTTACTTTCATAGATGCCGGGTCACGGTAAGGTGGGGGTGGCTAAATTTACGACGGAGGAAGTTTTCGCATAGTCTGGCTTGAGCGTCTACGGAGATTTATTTATTTATTTTTATTTTATTCTTTTATTATATCTCTTTATGAAAGGGATTTGTGTATATGAAAAGGCCGTAACGTTTGTTATTTGACGACTTCATAAAGGGTTATCAATTTTTGTAGGTTATTAAAACTATGTATATGGGCTATGGATTTTAAAATTTATTTTTTTGTATGCGTGTTTTTAGCTAGTTATTCAGAGCGTAAGTTCGGTTGTGTCGGCAGAAAACCGTTAATTCTTGCCGGTTGTTTAATAGGTTTTTATTGTTTAGAAGCTTAATAATGTGTAGTTTCTCATGGAGGCACAAAGAAAGGGCATGGGTCATCCCAAGTTTTGCAAGTTCTAGTCCTGTTAATGATTTTCCATTTTACTTTAGGTGACCTATTTTTTTCTTTCAGGTGCCAAAAATATTTAGATAGAGAGGTCTGATGTCTAAAGTTTATGTTGTTGAAGGAGCATAGAACCCTAACAATATTGGGTCCACGAAAAATGCCTTTAAAACCAGATGGAGGCAGCATAAATGTTGGAATCATATTTCTAAATAAATAATTATATATATATATATATATATATATATATATATATATATATATATATATATATATATATATATATATATATACTTCAACAGTGAAGGTAATAATAACTTAATAATAATTATTAACTACACTGTTGAAGTAAATATATATATATATATATATATATATATATATATATATAAATATGTGTGTGTGTGTGTGTATGTGAAGAATATATAGGAAAGAACTCATTAGGTAAATAATTCAAAGTTCTTTAGTATTTTTGTTATTATTTTAAAAAATAATGCTCGATACAAAAGTAGAGCATAAATATAATTATTTATTTAAAAATATGATTCCAACACGCTACATAAGAGATCTCATGTTTCAAAACAAGAGCCGAAAACTTCAATATAATTATTTGAATTAAATTGAATTAAAGTACTAAGCTCTGTTCCATCTTCAAGCGAAATTTTTTTTGGAATAACTTATTTCTGAAGTTTACGCGTTTTATAAGCATATTCATTTTCGAAATCAAATTTTCTATGGTAATGGCTAGAGCAATGGTTTAAAGAAAAAGGGGCGTAAGGTGTTAATAATTTGTATCAATGTCTCAGTTACATTCAACAGATGTCAAGTCAGGTTAAGGTTGGGGTGTCTAAATTTAAAGCGGAAGATGACATCGTCTAGTCTGGTTAAGCGTCTATGAAGATTTATTTATTTTTTATTTTATTTTTTTTATTTTTTTCTGAAAGGGTTTTGTGTATATAAAAACTGTCGTAAATCGCTAACATTTATTTTTTGACGTATTCATAAAGGGTGATATTTTTTTGTAGGGTATTTAAACTATTTATTAGGACTATGGATTTTAAAAATTATTTTATTGTTTGTTTGTTTTTATGCTAATTATTCAATGCAAAAATTTGATGATGTCGGAAAAAAACCGTTAACTCATGTCTATTGTTTAATAGATTTTTATTATTTAGAAACTTGATAATGTGTAGTTTTTCATGTAGGCATAAAGGGCATGGGGGATCCCAAGTTTTACACGTTCTAGTTTTGTTTCCATTTTACTTTTGGTGTTTTATTCATTTGCTTCAAATGCCAAAAATATTTAGATAGAGATGTCTGATTTCTTTATATATATATATATATATATATATATATATATATATATATATATATATTTACTTCAACAGTGAATTTAATAATTAATAATAAACCTAACCTGAACAAAATAAACTACGGAATCTCCACAAATATTCTTAAATGCCTATAATTGATAACGGAAGCCATTGGTTTATACCAACGGCTTCCCATACTTAATACTTCTCGTTTTCACTCTCGCGTTGTCGTGTGTGACGTATATATATATAACCACTCAATCATGTATACCTTAAAAATATTTATAGTAATAAGAAATATACACTTTATATATATTACATGATTTTTTAATCATTTCATCCCACGAAAAGGAGTAAAGCCACTGAGACATAAGGGGTTACTGAGTCTGAAGGAAAAAAAAAAAGAAACATTATTAAGGAACGTGAACAATAGAAAAGAAATCAAGAAAGCAGTAGATAACAATTGACACTGCATTTAAATTTTTGAAGACCAAATTTAGCTGGAAAGCATGGAGCTGGAAAAGAGTTCCACAGGTGACAAGTGCGAGAAAACAAACTCTTAGCAGAGAACTTACAGTTACTCCAATTTCAACTGTAAATTGATCGGACCTTGAAAAATTATTAAACTATACATTCTTTTTCTTCATAAACATTTTCGACAAAGATTTCTAACTGCTGCATGGAAAAAATACATATACATATATAATTTTTTTAATCATCTCACCCCACGCAAAGCAGTAAAGCCACTGAGACACAAGGGGTTACTGAGTCTCAAGGAATAAAAAAAGAGAAAGCATATTAATGAGCGAGAACAATACAAGAGTAACCGGGAAGACCAGTAGATAGCGATTAATATTGCATTTAAATTTTTGAAGAACAAACTTGTCTGGAAAGCAAGAAACCGGAAGATAGTTCCACAAGCAAGAAGTGCGAGAAAAGAAAAGGTTAGCATAGAACTTACGGTTACATCTATCCAATTCAAGTGTAAAATGATGAGACCTTGTTGCCAATCTTGTACTGCGTTTAAGTTCAAAAAGTCTAGGTACTATAGCGAAGAGGGATATTGATTTCTGCTAGGTACAGAAATATGGCACAAGAACAAAATGGGCGATGGAAGAAAAGGACGGTCTTGTTCAGTCTTAAAATTAAACTTAGCTAGTCACAATCACTGACTCAAACATACCACAATATTCCTTACAACAAAACAACACATCATTACTTACTACATCCACCATAATACCCCATATCGATATGAAAGTCCTAACTATTACCCATATGTACAATTCATTGTCTGTTGGGTTGGGGATAAAATAACGATTTTAAAACAACCTAAACCCCAATGAACCATAGCGACGTGTCATATTTATTTCCGCTTCACATACAGAAAATGTGGCACAAGGCCAAAATGGGGGATAGGGAAACGGACGGTCATCTGTCTTAATGACCGTAACTAGCCACAAACCAAACACTGACCCTTCTATTCCTTACACCAAAACACCGCATTCTTACTTATCATTCTTACTGCATCCACCATAATACCTCAATGTTTCTATGAAAATCCAAACTAGTCTCCTTATGTACAATTCATTGTCTGTGCGGGGAGGGGGAATAAAACAACAAATTTACCATAGCGAAGAGCCCATCCGAACAATTACCATGAAAGTATTTATAGAAAAGACACAGGGAGGCAACTTTTCGGCGGTAGGAATATAACTAAAGCCGAGACGACCCCTCAGGACCAATAATATTGTTGATTCGTCTTTGGATTTTATCAAGAATCTGTAAATATAAAGCAGAAGCACTGGACCACATGTGGCAGCAATATTCAAAGCAAGGATGAACGGTAGACATACATATGTATGATAGATTGAGGAGAGAAAAAATGTCTAACACGCCACAGTGAATTAATTTTCTTAGAGGCAGACCCAGCAATGGATCCAATATAACCTTTCCACTTCATGTTATCCGATAAAGCGCAACAAGTCACTCACGTGGAGGTTAGCATCAGCCGTGTGATTAATAGAGAGCACTTTTGTTTTGGAAGCGTTAAAATTAACAAGCCATCAGTTGCCCCAGTTAACAGACTGTTGGTCTTTTTTAAATCAGCCGCCAATTTGACCTTACTGATCTGATAATACTTACTGTGGTGACTGGAGTAAATGGTTGCGTCATCAAAATAGACACCAGTTTGATATTAAGATATTTCCTGCGTTTTTTAAGATGTTTTTCTTTGATATCTTTAAAGAAAATAATCAGTGGTCCGTAACCACTTTCTTTAAGGGATAATACGGAGAAGGATAGAATCGTAATAATAAGGAGCGAACACAAGGCGGAAAAACAAAATCTTGGAGACCTAGTCTCGTGTAAGTATTTAAACTAGGAACAAAAGCAGCAGAAGCCGCTCAGAAAATATAAAAAGAAGAGACATGGCACGTGGAACTAGAACAATCTACTCCGGTGGACGAAATGAAGGGTTCGGTTCGAAATTCCATCACCTGACGAAGGCCGGAGTGTACAACGGCTGAAATATTGAGAATATGGAAATGAAGACGAGGATAACAGTTCGAATAATGTAAATAATACAAGTAATAAAAATACCTCATCTCAGAGATATAGACAGATATATAGAGAGACATAGACATAAAGGCCGGAGCGTAAAACGGCCGAAACGTTGTGAATATGGCAATGAAGATGAGGATAACACTCTCACTCTTTCTATCTATCTATCTATCTATCTATCTATCTATCTATCTATCTATCTATCTATCATTACTTATTTAGCCATTGCCTTATAATAAAGTCTACAAATAAACCCATAACCCGCAATCGTTCTTCGTAATACAATTTGTCTGTTTTAATTTTTAACTGCGAACGAATTTACATTTTCTCTGACGTTATGTAATCTTATTTGGTTTCAGGCCAAAAAAATTATGTTTCGTAGGTTAAGAAAAAAAAAAGCAGATTTGATATTGATATCAAAACGAAACGAAGGAAAGAGAGTTTTGAAACAACCTCACAACGTGGGATTAACATACGAAAATAATTTTACGCAATAAAACACGGACCTCTTCCCACATCTAATTGTTATAAAAATTGACTGAAACAGACGATAAGGAAAATTAAATTATCTTGGTCGTCTGAAGACTGGGAAAAAAAGTCGTCCAATATTGTTTTTCCTCCTCTCTTTTGTCTTTCAAAATAAATAATTAATATATATATATATATATATATATATATATATATATATATATATATATATATATATATATATATATATATATATATATATAAATGAAAAAAGGCGTTTGTATCTGATTGCGTCTGAGATTATAGCTTAGTAATTTATAACGTGGATCAGACCGGAAATGATGTATTGCTGCCATATTTGGGTTGGAGCTGTTGTAACCTTAACAGAATTCAAAATTGTTTATTCGCCCTTGTAAGGAGGGGGTGCCATTTCCCACCTTACATCCTTTTCACTTACAGACGCATTCCTTAGCACCACTAGTTCAGACCTTTACAACTAAGAACCGTGCAAAGGCTTGAATCACTCATTCATTCCGTATTCTATTTGTATTCAAACACCATTTTCCCAAGAACCGCTAGTTTGTGAATCAGACACCGATATGAATGCTTACACGGGCATTAAAATCTTAACCACTTCAAGTCAAAAGATTGATTCGTTTTCTTCGACTTATCAGCCCTCTGCAAATTATTTAATACCAGAAAATATTTTTAGATTGTAAGAAATCTTTTTTGAGATAATGATTTAGTGACACAAGTCTTACCAATTGTTATGGTGACCTATCTTCATTCGAATAAACCCTGCCTCCTTCATAAATACTAACCTTCGAGATTTCCTAAGCAGGCAGTCGACCCACAGTCTCTGTGTGCGACTTCTGTCGAATTCTCTGCTTTGGCGGAGAGGGACCCGGACGAAGCTTTGCCGAAGGGCAAAGTTTCGTCCGGTGAAGTAAACAGATCCCGAACCCGCTTATGCGGGTTCTAAGGGAATATTTTTGGCCGAGCCTACGGACTCGGAGAAACCCACATTAAACTCGGCCTTATTCCACATACATTCCGTGGGGCGGGGGGCTGTTAAATATACAGACAGTCGACACGCAGTCTCTGACTGTGTGCGACTACTGTCGAACTTTCTGCCTCGGGAGGTAGACAGACCCTGAACCCGTTTATACGAGTTCTATGGGAATATTTTTGGCCAAGCTTACGGGCTGGGAGAATTCATCGTAAACTCGGCCTTGTGTACATACATCCCTCGTGGGGGGCTGTTACATATTGACAGTTGGGATATTTTGGACGGACACTTCTATCTGCTGACTTTTATTTTGTATATATGTTCTGTTATTTCAATACACTTTTTCAACGTTACTTCTTCTTTCCGTGTCTTTCTTTCTGGCCACTAACAGGCCACAACACTAATTATCCCATAGGTGGGGAAAGAGGCGGATTCATGCCTTCCCCAGATAATGTTAACATTGTTCGAAAACAGTTATTCGAAAAACATTTATTCGAATTGTAAATTGTTTGAATGAAAATTAATCGAAAGGACAATTAAACTAAATAATTATTCGAAATGCAAAATTATTTTTTATTGCAATAAAAATGTCAAAATTAAAAAGGAAATACACAAATGATAATTATTCGAAATCTAAATATTGTTAATAAAACAATTTAGTAAGAAAAAACCCTTATAACCTTAAGTTATATAATACTACACGCAGTCAGCTACTGAAGACTATTCGTTAAAGGAAGCCACTAATTTTTTAAAGTTTTCCATTTACGTCGTGGTATTTCTTGGCGATCTTGATATTTTGAGAACCTGCTCTGACTTTTGCAATAGGAATTTCTTGCAAGACCTGTTCTCTTTTAAGAGTTACTAAGAATTTCTATATTGTGGAATGATAGGATGATACTTGCAACAAAAATCCGTATACCATTCTTCAAGAGTGTTATTAGTTCTAGGTAAATCAACATTGACTCTCAAAGCAAAACACATATGTATTTCAAACATAAGTATTTCGAAAAAAACTTACCAGTTAGTGTAATTGTCCTTTCAATTAATTTTCATTCAAACAATTTACAATTCAATAAATGTTTTTCGAATAACTGTTTTCGAACAATTTTCTTGATGGCGACAATATTCAAATCAATGACAAATGGTTGACTTATAAATATGTAAGATATATTTTTACAGGAAAATTGTCTAGCATGACATAGTGAACAAACTTTCTTAGCTGCAGAATTAGCAATTAATTCAATATACATTTTCAACTTGCTGTCAACAAAAAACGTCCATTCATGCGTAGCGTGTCTTGGGCAATTTGACTTGTCAGAATAGAAGAAAAAAACACTATTAAGAAGACAGAAGGTAACACTTGGTATTGTGTTTAAATTTTTGAAGATCAAAGTTGGCTGGGAAGCAACAAGCTGGAAGAGGATTCCACAAGCAAGAAGTGCGAGAGAAGATACTATTAGCATAGAACTTACGGTTATATCTAGCAATGTCAATGGAATCACCACAAGCAAAATATATATAATGTTATTTACTTTAATTCTTGACATTCTTGGTATTTTGGCAACCGACTCTTACTTTTGCAATACGATTTTTTTGCAAGTCCTGGGAGTATCTATTTCTAATTTTTTGCTAATTATTTTTGACTAGTAACTTCATCTTTGTTGTTTGGATCACTGTACTGGGCCGGTGCACTTTCCGACTTTCCCTGTGTTGTCTGAAGTTTTTGGATGACGCATTGCTAATGTTTTATGAAGTATTCAAATTAAGTTTTGCTATTTATCAGCACCCCTCCAAACGGAATATGGCACAATGCTAATCTAAAAGCGGGAATCCCATGGGATTAGTGACAAAGAGATTCTCAGCTCCTTTTGTACATCCCTTTTTGGGTCATCTCAAGCACTAGGGTTTAACCTCTGACCCCTTAACCTTAAGTTAAATGGGAGATATGTTACCTGGGGAAGGAGGGCGACTGTCTTGAGGCGATTATTACTCTGATTAGGGTTAAAATATTTGAGACGTATTCACAAGTTATTAAGAATCGACAAAAAGAGATTAAGAGAAAATATCGAACAAGTGCCACTGTTCGCCTGGGAATATTATAATCCAATCTTTACTGTTCCAATGTCGCTGTAGAAACATATATGTTAATAATAATAATAATAATAATAATAATAATAATAATAAGAAGAAGAAGAAGAAGAAGAAGAAGAAGAAGAAGAAAGGAAATGGTAAACTTGTGATTATCAGATATGGAAATGAAAAAAATTGAGGAGGAGGAGAAAAAGAAAGAGTAACATAAGTAAAAAAAAATAACCAGTAAAGAAACGAGATAAAAACGAAAGAAAAGGAAGAAGAAGAAGATGATAATAATAATAATAATAATAATAATAATAATAATAATAATAAGAAGAAGAAGAAGAAGAAGAAGAAGAAGAAGCAGAAGAAGAAAAAGAAGGGCAACAAGAACTAGAAGAAGAAGAAAAAGAAGAAAGGGAAGATGAAAAGCTAGAAGAAGAAGGAGAAGAAGAAGTAGAAAATGAAGAATAATGCTAAAAATAAGAAAGGGAAGGAAAACAAAAAGAAGAAGAAGACGAAAAAGAAGAAGAAGAAGAAAGGGAAGAAGAAAGGGAAGAAGAGACAATTAGCAGAAGAAGGAAGAACCTTAGAAAAGAAGAAGAAGAATACTAAAAAGAAAAAAGAGGAAGAAGAAGAAAGAAGAAGAAATAGTAGAAGAAGAAAGAGAAGAAAGGAAATAGTAAACTTGTGATTATCAGAGATAGAAATGGAAGAATTGAGGAGAAGAAGAAGAAAGTGTAACATAAGTTAAAAAAAATCACCTGTAAAGAAACGAGAGAAGGAGATAAAAATTGAAAAAGAAGGATGATAATATGAAGAAGAAGAAGAAGAAGAAGAAGAAGAAGATCAACAAGAACTAAATGAAGAAGAAAAAGAAGAAAAGGAAGATGAAGAGGTAGAAAAAGAAGAAGAATACTTACGAAGGATTTTATCTATGTAAAATGTGTGATTTTTTTCAAAATTGCTCAGTGAAAATGTCATGATGCCATTTCTGACCTTAATTCTCTGGTCGGGATCCGGAAAGAAATGAGTACTCACCAGAAATTAAAAGAAATAAAACAGCAACAACAACAACAATAATAATAATAATAATAATAATAATAATAATAATAATAATAATAATAATTAGGAGAGTACGTTTGATACTAGAAAAGAACTTATTGGGAACAATAAAATGAAAGGCTATCAACACCTTAGCTCTACCTGTAGTAACATACAGCGTCAACTAAATTAAATTGAAGTTGAATGATGCTAAAGGTTTGAACCTCAAGACCAGAAAAATGCTTACCCAAATGAGGATGCACCACTCGAAATCAAATATTGATAGGCTGTATGTACCAAGAGTTTTAGCAGGCCGAGGTATAATACAACTTGAACTAACTCTAAAAGGTATAACAATCGGATTGAAAGCATACCTCACAAAAACCAGTGGCCCTCTCCTACAAATAGTAAAACACTAGATCCATTCCATCAACAAAGAAGTTACACTCTTCAAGAAAAAGATTAGTATAACTGAAATACTACCAACAAAAAAACAAAAAAAATGAATACCATCTACGCCAAACGAGAAAAACAGAAAGCAAAACAACTTGGCCAAATGAAATGATAAAAAAAAAAAAACTGGGACGAGAAGTCGTTGCATGTCAAACACCTAAAAAGAAAGAAAGAAGAGACAGAAAACTTTATTACAGCTCAGGACCAAAACCTCGCAACTAGACCCTATCATTGTCATATAATCAAGGAGAGAACTAAGCTGAAATGCAGGATCTGCGGAAAATATGAAATTGTCGACTATATTATCTCGGGATGTCTGGAACTAGCAATAAATGAATATACCTACAGACATAACAAGGTTGCGATATATATGCACTGGAAGATATGCAAGAAACACAAAATTGAAACCACTGAGAGATTTTATGAGCACCAACCAGACATTCAGGAAATGTATACTTATTGACATAGCAGTACCATCTGAGAGAAACACTTAAAATTATCGAGAAATTGTCCCAATACAAGGACCTAGAATTGAGATTAACAGGATGTGGGTGAATGAAGACTGAGTCTGTACCAATAGTAATCGGAGCTTTAGACCTCCTGAGAAAAGGAATGGACAATTTTACTAACAGTGTCCAAGGTAACATCAATGTACAAGTTGCCCAAGAGATCACCCTACTAGGAACATCCCATATACTAAGAAAAGTGTTATCAATTAAATGGCAATTCTCCTATAGGGCCTAAGGAACATAGTTTGGGCCCGGCTCTACAGGATACAAAGCAGGAAACATAACATCCACAAATAATAATAATAATAATAATAATAATAATAATAATAATAATAATAATAACAATAATAATATATTATTATTATTGACCAAAATCGTCCAAATTGAGAAATTTCATGTATCTGGAGATAGAGATTAACAGGATATGGGGGGAAATGAAGACTGAGACGGTACCAATAGTAATTGGAGCACTGGGCCTTGTGAGAAAAGGAATGGTTAAGTAACATTGACATACGAGTAGTCCAGAAGATTGCCCTACTAGGAACATCCCATATATTAAGAAAAGTGCTATCAATTAAATGGGAATTCTTCTATAGAGCCTAAGGACCATAGTTTGCACCCGGCTCTACAGGATACAAAGCAAGAAACATAACATAAACAAATAATAATAATAATGATGTTGCATCAGGTTGCACTGTATTGAGACCCACTGAATATGAAAACCGGCATGACAGAAGAGGCCAATATCTGTACTGGAAAATCTGCAACTTCTACGGAAAGGAAACAGACGCGGTTAAAGAAATAGGAACTGTGACAATTTTATGGGTCTTTAGAATACACACAGACAGAACAATCAAAGCTAATTGCCTAGACATCGTTATTAGAGACCGCAAACAAAAAAGTATCCCCTAATTCATATGGCAGATTCTGCAGGCTGCAATGTATCTTTGAAGACCCTCAAAAAGCGATCAAAATACAAGGACCTTGAAATCTTAAAAAAATGGCACATGAGAACCTCAACAACCTCTGTTGCAGTTGGAGCCCTCGAATCCCAATAGACTCATTGAAGGGATTCCTGGAAGCCCATGCTTTAAAGAAATATAAAACAATTCTTCTCTCGAGTACAGCCCACACTTTACGAAGGGCTTTATCTATGTAAAATACGATTTTTTTTAATTGTTCAGTGGAAAATGTCATGATGTCTTTTCTGACCTTAGGTCTCCGGGCGGAACCCGGAAAGAAATGAGTACACAGCAGAAATCAAAGGAAATATAATAATAATAATAATAAGCTTCAGTCCATTCACTGTTCGATTTCCAGTCGAGTTCGCATACTTTGGGAAAGGTATAGATCTATCTTCCCCAGCTATGGGTTAAATAGTAAAACTTTTTCTGGAAAAAGCCCTTGCATCAAACAAATTTTTAGTGCAATATTTACTCGCAAAACAAAGCAAAAAACCAAAAGAAAAAAAAGATTTATTCTTACAATCCCAAAAAAAACTTTTTTCGGCTTTAAATAACTCATAAGCCGTAAAAACAAATAATTCAATCAACCTCTACCTTAAGTGTCTCTCGAAATTTTATTGGCATACTACAAGAACCTACGGGGATTTTTTGGCCGAGCCTACGGGCTCGGACACCCCACATTAAATTTGGCCTTGTGCCACATCTAACCGCGTAGAGCAGTTGGTAGATATCCTGCAGTCGGAGATTCGTCTCCAGCTGTGCTGGTAAAACTCTCTGCATGCAGGCAGAGATGATCCCCAGACGAGACTATGTCGAACAGCAGGGGTCTCGTCTCGGGAGACAGCTACCGATCCCGTTTTATAGGGGTTCTACGGGGAAATTTTGGCCGAACCTACGGGCTCGGATACTCAACGTTAAATTCGTCCTTGTGGCACATCTGACCGCGTGGAGCAGTTGTTAGATATCCTGCAGTCGGAGATTCGTCTCCAGTTGTGCTGGTCAAAGTCTCTGCCTCAAGGCAGTAAATTCGGCCTTGTACCACATCTGGGCGCGTAGGGCGGTTTGTAAATATCATGCAGTTAAAGATTCATTGCGGAATTCGCTTGACTCACTTCTACCAGTTGATTACTTCTGCGCACTACAGGCGAATCTTTTACCTGTTGTTCTTGTTCTAAGTATTATCGTTCATTACCAACCTTCGTGTTATTATTCTATTCAGTAACCTTCCGTAGGTCACAATAACCATCTGGCAAGACAAGCTTGATAACCATTTCACTTCGTCGAGTTACCCAACAGGTTTTTAGGATGGTGCCGATGAGTTTCCTCTATCGCTTGTTCCGACTATTGACAGCCTTTTCGTCTGATAGGAATTCATCGAAGAAAGCACTTCATGGAAGTCGGTTCTCAGATATGCGAATGACGTGGCCATCCCAACCAAGTTGTCAATCGACAAATATGGCTGTGATGGGCATGTACTTTCAGGACTTTGGCGATTATGGCTCTCCACAACTTCCTGTCATTTATAGCTCTTAATAATTATTGTATTTTTGCTATCTCTGCCAAACCCTGCTCCAGCATCCATTCACCCAAGCTCGCCAGGTAGGTGATGTTTTGCTTTCCTCTGTCCCTCTTGTCTTCGATCTGCCCTGTGAGTGTCAAATTTTTCAAGCCATCTCTCGTTATATGCCTGAGAAATTTCAACTCTTTCCATGATACTAAGTAGAAGAGTCCTTTTTGTTGCCATTGTCTTGGGAACTTCGTCGTTTCTAACATGTTCGGTCCATGGTATTCTCATTATCCTTCTGTATGAGCACATTTCTGTTGCTTCAAATCTTTTCAACTCTGACGAAATTGTCCAGCATTCACTGCCATATAGGAGGACCGATATTACGTAACAGTTCAGTCTCTTTTCTTTGTTTCTGTTGCTTCAAGTCTCTTCATCTGTGAGGAGATTGTCCAGCATTCACTGCCATATGGGAGGGCTGATATTACGTAACAGTTCAGTCTCTTTTCTTTGTTTCTGTTGCTTCAAGTCTCTTCATCTGTGAGGAGATTGTCCAGCATTCACTGCCATATAGGTGGACTGATATTATATAATATTTCAGTACTCTTTTCTTTGTTTCTCTTACTTCCAGTCTCTTCTTCATCTTTGAGGAGATTGTCCAGCATTCACTGTCATATGGGAGGGCTGATATTACGTAACAGTTCAGTCTCTTTTCTTTGTTTCTGTTTGGTTCAAGTCTCTTCAACTCTGATAAAATTGTCCAGCATTCACTGCCATATAGGTGGACTGATATTACATAGTTCAGTACGTTTTGTTTCTGCTGCTTCAAGACTCTTCTTCATCTTTGAGGAGAGTGTCCAGCATCCACTGCCATATAGGAGGACTGATATTACATAACAGTTCAGTACGTTTTGTTTTTGCTGCTTCAAGACTCTTCTTCATCTTTGAGGAGAGTGTCCAGCATCCACTGCCATATAGGAGGGCTGATATTACGTAACAGTTCAGTATTTTTGTTTCTACTGCTTCAAGTCTCTTCTTCATCTGTGAAAAGATTGTCCAGCATTCACTGCCATATAAGATGACTGATATTAATAATAGTACTGTTCTATTTGTTTCTAACGAAATTTTCTGTGTCTTAATACTTTGCTTAGTTTTCAGCAGCCAACTTTCGCTCTTTAAATTCGCCTTCGGATTTCCGTTTTGCACTTTCCATCTTCTGTTAAAAGACTCCCCAGATTTAAATTGTTGTATTTGCTTGATTTCGTTATCTCTAATTTGTAATTTGCCTCTTGGATTCTTACTTTTGCTAACAACCCTGCATTCTGTCCTCTTTCATTTCATGTTTAATCCTTTCTTCACTACCTTCTGTAGGAGTTCTTGTGGCTCCTTTCCTGTGTCTGCTATCAACACTGTGTCATCTGCATATATTATATTGTTAATATTGTCGCCGTCAATAAGGAATACTGGTAGGACTTTATTATTCTCTCAGAATCGCTTCACCGTATAAGTCCGGCGAGAAGACACATCCTTGCCTTACTCTTCTTTCTATTTTAATATATTTACTGAACACATTTTCTATCCGTATTCAGGTGGTTTGCTAATATCCTTACCTTATCTTATGACAAGGCAAGGTAACTTCTTTGTGACTTACTTTAAAACACAGATACACCTTCTACATTTTTATTGCTCTTTCTGATAACATTCTCAGCATAAACATCACATTCCTTGTTCCAGTGTCTTTGACGAACCCGTACTGATCTTGTCCAATTTCCGGTCTGATTCTACTAGGCGCTCTATTTATCAGAAATTTTTGTTATGTGGCTCATTAGGGTGATTGTCCTATGGAGTTCACATTCGTTTTCACCTGGCTTCTCAGGCAGAGCTATGGAAATGGATCTACTTAGGTCTTCCGGTATATCACCACTGTTGTATATTTCATTTATTATGTCTGTGATCTTTTGAATTTCAGGAGGCGTGGAATAAAACCACGGATGAATAGGTAACCTATGTCTGTTTTGTCAAACGACGTTTTCGTTTTAACTTATATTTTTTAAGACGCATCTTAGTTGTTAATGATGGTATAAAATAAAAATCATTTTTTTTCTTTTTCAGTTGCGTTTGGTGATTTTGACTTCAAAAAATTCTAAACATGGAAAGGTCATATTGGACGGACTAATATTTGAATCCCATCCTCAAGAAAGGTAAGAATTTTACGCGAAATCATAAAATACAAATTTTAAAAATAAGTACTTTTTATATCTATAAGCGTTCTATTCACGTGTTTGGCATGAATATAGCAAGTTTTAGAATATATATATATATATATCTGTGTGTGTGTGTGTGTGTGAGCAGACTAGTAGTTAGAACGTTAGCGTTGCAAGCATGAGACACGCGTTCCAATCTCATTATAGTCACCTTTACAAGTTAGTGTTTTTTTTACGTGTTGGGAAATTTGTGAGTGAATTTTGTAAATGAAACTTCTCGGAAGCCAATGATGGTTGTGTACGGACGATGTCACAAATTAGCATAACAGAGTTAATAGACGTTAAAACATATCGCATCTTGGTTACTTAGAAAATGGGTGTGCTATGGAAGAAAATTTTATTTTCCCATTTTAATTTCCCCCATTATGAGCATTATTGTATCCAGGATATAGTAACACCTTATTTCACAGACGGAACGGAATAGCTGAAAGAAAAAGAATGACAAACATGCTTTGTTCTCAGAGAGATTTATAAGGCTAAGGCATACACAGAATTATATACATATATTTACACGCGTCCCACGCAGAAAAACTATAATATGCATGCAACGCCAAGCAATGTAAAAAGTAATGAAAAAAGATTCTTACATGTAATAATTCTGAACAAGAGCTGCAGCTATCAGAGATTCTTCTGTGTTTCTGGAGAAGCCATATTTAGGTTTCCAGATCCGGATGGACCGGATTTAACTAGTATGTTGATACCGAGGACATATTCCACAAACTGGGAAATGGCGAGTATTGGTAACTGACGCTTTTATTCACTGTGCCATGTGTTCTTGGTTAGATCCAGTGACAGGACCCAAAGAGTGTGAGTTCAATACCCAGTTAAGACAGTGGAGAACTTTCAGAGGGAAATTAACAGGAGATAACTGATAACTGGCATCCATTAAACATGGCACGTGGAACTAGAACAGTCTCCCCCAGTGAGCAAAATAAAGGGTTCAGTTCGACATTCCAACCACCTGAAGAAGACCGGAGCGTACAACAGCCGAAACGTTGTAATAAATATGGCCTTAAAGATGAGGACAATAGTCTGAATAATGGAAATAATGGAAAATTGTTACCTTTATGAACGAACACGTAAACAAACGTAAAAACTCATGAACGTGTGCGTGTACAAAATGGAATAAAAAAAATCAAAATTTAAATTGGAAAAAAAAAAAAAGACGCAGAAAAATCAGAAATATATTTATTTAAGCAATAGACCCTTGAAAAGTGGACGTTTCCACGAAACTTCGAAGTCGGGGACATAACAGCAAGGATTGGTATGCACAGTTACAGATAAGTAATTCTTCTGTATAATATTATCTCTCTCTCTCTCTCTCTCTATATATATATATATATATATATATATATATATATATATATATATATATATATAGCAGTAGAACCAATCCTCAGGCCATAATTCGCTTGAAATTGCGTTCATGCATGAAACAAATTGTTGCCACTCGGTATTGCAAAAATCCCCAAAATGTTGATCCTACCAACAGACTACATTTCAAAAGACCGATAAAAATCAAAAAAAATCTTAGACAAGAAAAAGCATTCCAAATTAAAAAAAAAAAAAAAAGAAAAGAAAAAAAGGCCAAAAGACAAAGCCCTTAGCTAAGCAGTAAATAACAGTGCTGAATGCCCAGGCTATTCGGACAGAGCAAAAACAAAATGCTTCACAGAGCCAACCCTCAGCTATTAACAGCTGGATTCGCTACTTAAGTTTCACGCTCTCGTGATGTTTAAGCGGTGAAAGAAGGTGTAAACTTTTGGTGTGAAACAAAAATTATACGAACAGGATAGATAAAGAAATTCGTGATGAAAGACGACCGATAAGGGAAATGATTAAATTCGACTACATGATGCTACATGAACTGATGACAAGCTAAAACATCACCCTGTTCAGATGTACACGTGAAAGAGGGGATGTGTACGTAGGTTCTGATAGAATTCAAACTATCACGAGCCTGTATGTATGTGTGTGTGTTTGCGTGTGTGTGTTTGATTATGAGCGAAGACCTTTTATGCGAGCATGTCTGTGGTTAGAGATGGGAGGGTTCTGAGCGTGTGTTTTGGGTGAGTGCCGTTATAGGTTGAGGGTTACGGGGGATGTGCATGCGTAGTTGTGCGTGCATATCTCTGTGTGCAGATATGGGACAGGAACTTTTGCGTGTATATATATGAATGTGTGTCTCTGGGCATGGCCGAAAGAGTGCATGTATGTGTGTTAGTGTGTGTCTGTGCGGGGGGGGTGTATGTGCGTGCGTGCGGTTATGGGTAAAGACGAAGTTAATAAGTAGTTTCACAAATAAGATATATATATATATATATAT
>OZ010611.1:61759051-61774051 GCA_963932145.1 Acanthosepion lycidas | reverse complement strand
ATCCACTTGCTTAAGTTCACCAGGTATGTCACGTGTTGTTTTCTCTTGTCTCTCTTTCCCTCTATTCGACACGTGAGTATCAGATTCTTCAAGCCCTCCTTCCTCATTATGTGTCCCAGAAACTTCAGCTGCCTCTTCCTGATATTAAGTATAAGCCTCCTTCTTGTTTGAAACCTCTCTAAGATCTCATCGTTGCTTACACGCTAGGTCCATGATATCCTTAGCATCCTTCTGTAGAACCACATCTCCGTCGTCTCGAGTCTCTTCTTCATCTTTGAGGAAATCGTCCGACATTCGCTGCCGAAAAGAAGGACAGATGTCACGTAACAGTTCAATATTCTCGCAGTACAACTTCTGGAATGTATCCTTGGCCATCCCGATACGCCTACAGATCTCAGTTTCGTGCTTAGCGTCCTCTGTCAAGACGCTACCCAGATATTTAAACTTCCGCATCTGCTTGATTCTAGTGTTACCGACGTTTGCTGTAACGAAGGAAAGATGTCACGGAACAGTTCAGTATTCTTTTCTTTGTTACGAAAGCTATCCTCCTGTTTCGCAGTAATCTGCCCAACTTTTGGAATGTGCCCTTGGCCATCCCGATACGCCTACAGATCTCAGTTTCGTGCTTAGCGTCCTCTGTCAAGACGCTACCCAGATATTTAAACTTCCGCGTCTGCTTGATTCTAGTGTTCCGAAACTTCAGATCGCATTTCGGGATTATACTTTTACTGACGACCATGCATCCCGTCTTCTTGTAGTTTATACTTAGTCCCTTCTTCACACTCTCCGTCGTTACCATCTGTAGGAGATATTGTAATTTCATTTCCGTGTCTGGGAAATAAGAGGAGGAATAACTGAGAATCAGACCTGATACCGGACTGGCGCTACAACATCACAAAAAAAAAAAAAAAAAAAAAAAAACAGTACCAGGAGTTTCAAATGAAACAGCAAGTATAATTCATTTAGGACAGATATTAGAATGATATAAAATTTATACCGGCATCAAACTGCTTTTATACCGATAGAAAATGAATTCAATAAACAGTTGAGTATTCTTTGTTACCAAAGATGCGGTTTGCACTTGATTAAAAAAAAGAAGGTAGTGATAGGCCAGGATTAAACTTGTGTCAAAATATTAGACATAGGCCCGGTTTACAGTCAAGTAAAAAAAAGATATAAAAAATAACCTGAGTCTACAATATCCGCCAGAAAAGTGGCCCTACAGAGCAGAATATGCTAACAGCTTTCCCTACAGTTTGCATATTCTAACCCATGGACAGTTCCTTGGAGATCACGTATATTCAGTTTTAAAAAATAAAATTAAATAATGCGTTTTTTATTCTTTAAAAAAAAATTAAGCTAAGATTACTTCATGTACATTTATGTGTGCGAGTGTGTGTAGACTTGTGTGTACTCGTGTATGTATGCGTGTGTAGATGAATGTGTCTGGGTGTATGTATGCGTGACCGTGTGTCTGAGTGTGGGTTTCTGTATATGATGTATCTGTTTGAGTACCTATGTGAGCGTGTGCGTGTATGTTTGTGTGAGAGTATGTGTTTGTGTGTATCTGCGCGCTTGTGTGTGTATGTCTGCATGCCTTTGTGCAAACATTACGTAAAATCTGTGACATCAAATTAATGCCGTTTTATAATTGGGTGATTTATCCAAACATCCACGCGAATAATGTATGGCACAAGGTCAAACGAAAAGGAGAGGAAGAGGAGGAGGAGGAGTAGAGAGAGAGAGAGAGAGAGAGAGAGAGATGAGCTTCTTTGTTTTGGTTATCCATATTTTTGGAGGTGCACCTATATAAACTGTTGTATCATCCGCATCGATACCCACCCATTAAGAATCGAGATATGCTCCTAGGCAGATCATTAATATCTAGTAGAAAGAGGGTAGGACCGAGGAGGGGACACTGGGAAATTCCAAAATTGATCTTAAAGAAACGGGAAGGATTCACCCTTGTGTATGTGTCATGGCGGGTCCTAGTCGTAAAGTTCAGGGTTGGTGGGACCCCAAAAATATCAATTTTGTGCCATGCGTGATCTTCAGAAATTTAAATATAATATTATCATAGATAAATTTTTGAAGATTATAGTTACCAGAGAAACAAGTAAACAGAAAGTATTTCCACAGGAGGGAAGTACGAGAAAATAAACAGTTGGTGTAGAAATGGCGGTTGCATTTAGCTATTCCAACAGTAAATGGGGTGTCAGTCTTGTAGCATGCTTAAATTCATGTAATCGGAGCAACAGCGAAAAAAAAACTCGTCAGAGCAGTTACCATGAAAATAATGCTATAGTGTTCTAATCCCATATATATATATATATATATATATATATATATATATATATATATATATATATATATATATCCGAAACTGCCCACATATGTTTATATATGTATGAGTCCCGACGGACGATCAAGTATGTATGTGTGTCTGCGTACTTCATTGGTCGTATGAACATACATCGGTGTTTGCGTTAGCACGATGACACTACGACGACGTTTCCCCTCCCCACTTCCATAATAAAATCAATACACGCAATCTACATAAACCCAAAATTTAAAAAAAAATTAATCAGTTTGTCTGACGATCGCAAAAGCGTGAAACCCAGGGTGACAAACTCACATCAATCCAACCAAATATATATATATATATATATATATATATATATATATATATATATAGTTAAAGTCCCAGGTCAATTTTGTGGACAAGACAGATTGGTATAAAACGACAATTGGAAAAAAGATCTTAGATTTTGCCGACGCGTTTCGTCTTCCGACTTTTTCAAGGCAAAAATGAAATCAAAATGTAACTATAACAACAAGAACATTTCGATTTCATTTTTGCCCTGAAAAAGTCGGAAGACGAAACGCGTCGGCAAAATCTAAGATCTTTTTTCCAATTGTCGTTTTATATATATATATATATATATATATATATATATATATATATATATATATATATATATATATATATAATCATTTATTCGAAAATTATAACATAAATATGTTATAAAATCACTACAAAAATAGCCATGGTGGTTTTGAATGTAGAATAAAGAGTTTTAAAAGGTTCAAATCAATCAATCACCCCTCGCTAGGGGAAACGCTGTTACATAAGTTGGAATGACCAATCAAAATACAAGTATATGAGAATTCAAAAAACTTGACAACGAACTTTGGTTATAATTATTTAATACTTTAATGTTAGGGTTAGACTAAAATAGAATTCATTCTAATTAATATTAAATTTATTATAAAATTCAAAATTACCAATTTTAAATTTAATCTATATTAAGTTTAAAATTATAAGATTATTTAGAGAAGAAACTGAGGAAAAATACATATGTTTTTTATTTATTTTGTTTTTAGTGAAATTAAGTTGTAATAAACGTTAATATCTAATGCTGCTCTGAACTCCGTTACAACTTAGATATATTTGAAGTAAAGACATGGTCAGGGGAGGATGAAATCTTGCAAAAGAAAATACATAAACAATCATATTATAACATACAAACACGCAGACATATTTAGATATATAAACACGCAAAAAATCGACAAGACAGGAAATATGTACATCCAATAAAAGTCACATATAAGCGATTATACACACACACATTGATAAAGAGTAAAGACTTCCATACTTTCCATACTTAATACTTCTCGTTTTCACTCTTGTGTGCTCATGTATGACTTCACGAGCTGCGTCGCAATTTTCGCTTCCGCGTCTCGTATACACGAGTTAGTCGTTGCTTTGAAATTTTTCATGCAACAAAAACAGACTATCATTGTTGTTTCGTCCGTGTATTGGTTTATATATTGAAAAGTAATTGTAATCTTTGATAATGGTTTATGTAAGCCGAAAGTTTAGATTGGATTTAAACATATATCAATATGGTGATTTCCTTTCGTCTTTCAACGATAATGTTATTAAGCTTATCAGACAATATGAAAGGAACTTACTTAAAATAAATAGACAAAACTTGTCTATATTATTTAATGAAACATGCATTAATGAAAAATTGCTGTCTAAATATACATAATATATATATATATATATATATATATATATATATATATATATAATCATCATTATTATTATTATTAAATATAACAGACATTGAATGTCTATTATGTTTGATCCGTTTTAATGAACCGTTCTAATTTTTGAATGTTTGCTTTAATTTCTGGTGAAAATAAGGACAAAAATTGTCCAACATTTGGATTCGTTTTAACAAAAAATATCCACGTCAAGATGCATTTCTTTGATTTACATTTTGCATCTTGAATTTAGGATCTGTGTCTGCTATTCCGCGACTGTTATCGTCGCATAGCAATTTGTCAAAATAACAAAATGTCATCTTTGACGCTGGATATCTTTGTTTCGAAAGAAATCTGCATAACCACCCAGAGAATGGCTCACGTTATCCGAAAGCTTAAGACCAAAAGTTAAATTGTCTATAAATCACATTACCAGAAACATCTCGCTATTAGAGAAGCTCTGTATATTAAATATCTCTATCCTACTATCAACCTCACTTTATTTAACAATGGAAATAGAGTTTTTTAAAGTTCTTTTTTTTTTTTTTAAAAAATATAAAGATTCTTACGTGAGTTCCAGCCGCGCTCAACACGTGAAGGCTCGGAATAAACGCGGCTATTCAAAGAAACACAAAATAAAATACAACTTAAACGGTCAAAACACGCTTTGAAAAAAAAACCGCTAAAGAAGTGACAGAAAGCGCTTGGGACAATGAAAATTATGTAAATTTCTAAACTCCTTTACTCATACAAAACGGAAAAAAACATAAGTATGCAGGAAAAACTAAATAAAAAATTAAAAGAAGACCATCCTTCCCCAATCCCCTTTTTGGCCTTGTGCCACATTTCGTATATAAGTAGGAATAAATAACTATTCAAATCTTTCTTCTCTGCCATATTTAATGATATATATATATATATATATATATATATATATATATATATATAAAGACATTTTTTTATGTTTATACGTTCTTTTTATAGATACAAATATTTAAGTAAATGTTCTGTTTATAATAAACAGTATTAACGACATTTACCGGCCTGAATGTCCTAGAAATTGTCATAGAAAATATGTGTCCTGTGGCAGGAATCGAACCTGTATCCTATACGGAACCGTCATATAGCCTATGAAAATTTTTCGGACATTCAGGCCGGTAAATGTTGTTAATACTGTTTATTATAAACAGAGCATTTACTTAAATATTTTTATCTATAAAAAGAACGTATAAACATAAAAAAATATCTATATTGTCCATTTCAATATATATATATATATATATATATATATATATATATATATATATATATATATATTTGGTTGGATTGATGTGAGTTTGTGACCCTGGGTTTCATGCTTTTGCGATCGTTAGACAAACAGTTTATGTGTTTGTCTGACGATCGCAAAAGCGGGAAACCCAGGGTCACAAACTCACATCAATCCAACCAAATATGTTAGCTCTATCTCTGATATTGAGCGCTTTCTAATAAGTATCGCGCATATAATATATAAATAATTATATATATATATATATATATATTTATATACACACACTTTTCATATATATATATATATATATATATATATATATATATATGTATGTATATATATATATATATGTGTGTGTGTGTGCGCGTGTATATATATATGTGTGTGTGAGTGTATATATATATATATATATATATATATATATATATATATATATTTCAATGAAAAACTTGCGTGGTTTTGTTTTGTTTGGTATTATTTTTAATTAGTGCACATTTCTTGAACTCAAGATGCGAAGATTGGTTTTTGCTTGCCAGAATATTCCTTTGTCTTTTTCGTTTCACTTCGGAAACGCGTCCATTATTTTGACGACCTGATTGTGTCGCTTCCACGTCTTCCACGCCTTTCTGTGGTGTTTTAGGGCCTTCTCACTGCCGTCAAAAATGGCGAACAGAGAGATGATGAGACAGATCACACCGGGCACGATCCAACCAGACCACATGAGCCACAGGCAGGCGACCGCAAAAAGTGTCAGCACACTCAAACAAAGTAGGTCGGTGGCCATATCCGACCTTATCTTCTGGTTTCGGGGATCGACGAGAAAGTCGACGAACGGACGGAGCACGGGCCGAACGATTTTGAATTTGTAGCCGCAGATTTCACAGCAGTTCTTGCGTGATGTTGTAAGCCAAGAGTGCAGGCAGTGGGCGTGTACGTAGCGCATTGACCCTGTGCAGTGACACGGTGACGTCATTGCTGACGGTCCTTGAAGACTTCCGGTGTCGTGACATATCCGACACAAGTAAATCGGTGATGTTCCGTCCGTGGGTTCGTCCGAACTCGGAGCTTTGGAGAGAATTTTTTTATCCGTAGGCGAACATACTTCCTGGTTCAATACACCATCATCTTTATTCATACAGCTAATTTCCGGCAAACTTTTATTTTCTAATATGTCCCTGGACATTTCAGCCAGTGATTTGGTTTTTATTCTACACCAGCGGCAATCGGAAAAAAATCTATATATATATATATAAATCTTATAATACTGTTTAAACTTTCCCTGGGGTTGTTTTCGTTAGATGGATTTTGTTTTGTTTTTCTGCCCTTTTTAAATAAATAAAAAGGGGATTGATTGTGCATCTACCAGAATTTCATTTTGTTTAAGTGAATCAATTTACAAAAGTAACCCCTGTCGCTGGTCTATTTAATTGTGATTTGAAACTAAAGATTTTAAATGTGTCGCTATTTTGGACTGATGACGTAAAGGCGAGTGTTTTTCAAATTGTGACGTAAATGACGTCTAGAGTATTTGCATCGAAAAGAAACAAAAAACGCTTACAAAACGAGTCGTAACGTTATTTTGTTTTATTTTGTTAAAAATAGTTAAAAAGTATTTTAACTATTTTTTTTATTAGTAATAGTGTTTTGTTTACTTTTTTGTAAATAAATAAATTTTGTTAAACCATTGTAAATATTCATTGGGGTTTATAAATTTATAAAAGTTGTTTTTGCATTCCTTACCCCTCGACTGAAAAAAATGTAATATGAGGAGTAGTTAGGTTTGGTTTGGTTTACGGCGTATCAACCTCAATTGGTTATTTAATGCCGACAAGATTTTTATTGATGGTAATATTTTTTCCTAAAAATGAATTGATGGTAATATTTTTTACCAAAAATATATTGATGGTAATATTTTTTTACCAAAAATGTATTGATGGTAATATTTTTTCCTAAAGATGTATTGATGGCAATATTTTTTTCTAAAAATGTATTGATGGTAATATTTTTACCAAAAATGTATTGCTTGCAATAATTATTTTCTTCAAAAATTCATTGCTGGTCATAATTATTTACAAAAATGTATTGATGATATTAAAACCTATTTTTACACTTTCATAGTGTTTTGACCCCAGTTTGGGAGTTAACCATTTGTCCATAGTTGGGACCCTAACAGGTGCTACTACTCCGGGTCAGGGTGGATGTGGGAACACCAGCAATTAAAAGGTGTTTCCACGCACCTTTAAATCTCCTGATCAAAGGCCTTGCTGTTGAATGTAGTTTATCGTCTTACCCAGGACGCGACTAGTTAGCACTTCATATTTTTGAGGTCTTAGAGTGGTTGTAGTAAGAATGGTAAGTAAGAATGTGGTGTTTTGGTGCATGGGTTATTGTAGCATGTCTGGGTCAGTGGTTGTGGCTAGCTAAGTTTTAGTATAAGACAGATGAAGATCAGCCTTTTCCTTTCCCTATTATTGGCCTTCTACCCTACTTGTACTCATATATTTATCTATTGATTCAGATCAGAATCGTCGATTTCATCCTCTACAAGTCTTCTTTCAAATATTTTGAACAACACCAATAGTAAAAGAATTCCCTTTTTGTTATGATGCATCTCAAGATTCCCAACCTACCCAGTTATTTTTGTCTCCATTTTTTATCTTGACTGGACCAGCCTTTGATAATTCTCCACTCCGTAATTTATTTTGTCTCTTCTTTGCCCCCTAACGTTTGAGCTGCCTGATCCTGTTCAGCGGTAGAATACAGTGGGCTCTCCTATTTTCTGTTGGATGGACACTCCTACAAACATATTTTAATTTTATTTTGAATGTTTTGTTGTATTTTATTTTCGTTATTGCGTACACGCACCGTCGAATTTTATGTCATAATGTTATATATTTTGTTATGAAAAAACTGTTGTAGCAAACCTAAGGACGATAATGGGTATGTTTCCATTCACATAAATACAGTAGTAAATACTGTATGTTGGTCTGCAGTCGGAGATTCGTCTCCAGCTTGACCAGCACAGAGAGGATCACCAGACGAGGCTCTGTCGAAGGGCAGAGTCTCGTCTCGATAAACAGCTACCCGACCTAGTTTTATACCGGGTCTACGGGGAATTTTTGGCCGAGCTACGGGCTCGGATACCCCACATAAAATTCAGCCTTGTGCCACACCTGGTATCCTGCAGTCGGAGATTCGTCTCCAGCTGTGCTGGTCAATCTCTCTGCCTCCGGGCAGAGAGGATCTCCAAACGAGTCTATGTCTAAGGACAGAGTCTCGTCTCGGGAAACAGCTACCCGACCCCGTTTTATACGGTGCCTACGGGGAATTTTTGGCCGAGCCTACAGGCTGGGATACTCCCCATTAAATTCGGCATTGTGCCACATCTGACCGCGTGCGGCCGTTGGTAGATATCCTGCAGTTGGAGATTCATTGTGGAATTCACTTGATTGACTTCTAGCAGTTGACTACTACTTCTAACGCGCCGCTGGCGAATCTTATATGTGTTGTTCTTGTCCTAAATATTATCGTTGATTACCAACCTTCGTGTGATTATTCTATTCAGTAATCTTCCCTAGCTTACAAGAAAAAAAAATCAAACAAAACAATTGTATATATTTTCATGCCATGGCATCATCATAGCGGAAGTGATCAGCGAAGAAATTTGATTTTTGAAACCGAGATAAACCCGACGACTATAGTAAAAACGTAACCGTAACAAAAAAGGCTTTTGTCTTTAATCACTGAAAAGTAATTCATTTAATATAATATGCTCAACTGCCATTGTTGTTCTTCCAACCGGTGGTAATACGACGCCTTCGGGAGGTGTTTTGTTTTATCTTTTCTTAAAAAATCATTTAACCTCAAACAAAGCGATAGTCTTTCAGACGTAAGTGGTTACTGATAGGGTGTGAAATTGCGAAAACTTTATTAAAATATACAGTATGAAGACTGAAACTGAATTTAAATTTTTGACGATCGTAGTCAACAGGAAAGCAAAAAGCCGGAAGTGAGTTTCACAATCGGGAAAAGTAGGAGGAGAAATTATTAGAATAGGACTTACGGTTATATATAACAATTTAAACAGTAAAATAATGTTATGTAGCTGCCAGTCTACGTTTGAATGATTTGTTTTCTACGGCTTATCAACCCTTGGCTGGTTATTTCAAGCCATAAAATATTTCTAAATTGTAAGATTTTTTTCTAGATAATAATGATTTAGTGATACAAGTCTTGCTAATTAACCCATAGGTGGGGGAGAAAAGGTAGATTCGTGAATATAACGAACCAACTGAAATTTGGAACTCGGTTCTCAGATTAACAGTTCCGAGCCAGGATCCATTAAACCAACCGAACATCCAAGCTTACTGCATCTAGTATTACCATCAATCAAGCTAGGTACTGACCATAGTCGATATTAGTTAACTACGTTCATTGTGCGGGAAATGTGGTTTCAACGCTATTTGTCCCTAAGACTTAGCAGACAAGCATTGCGCTTAAATACGCGATAACGAGGTAGAAAAGAGCTGATCAGAATAAAAGCGGGATAACGATGTACAAAAGAATTGATCAGAATAAATCCGTGATAACGAGGTACAAAAGAGATGACCAGAATAAATTCGAGATAACGAGGTAAAAATAGAACAGATTAGAATAAAACCGTGATAACGAGGTACAATAGAGCTGATCAGAAAAAAATCTGTAATAACGAGGTACAAAAGAACTGATCAAAATAAATCTGTAATAACGAGCTGCAAAAGAACTGACCAGAATAAATTCGTGATAACGAGGTACAAAAAAGCATTGCGCTTAAATACGCGATAACGAGGTAGAAAAGATCTGATCAGAATTCGTCATAAGGAGGTACAAACGAAATGATAAAAATAAATCTGTAATAACGAGGTACGAAAGAGCTGATCAAAATAAATTGGTGATAACGAGGTACAAAGGAGCTGATTAGAATAAATCTGTAATAAAGAGGTACAAAAAATGATCAGAATAAAAGCGGGATAACGATGTAGAAAAGAATTGATCAGAATAAATCCGTGATAACGAGGTACAAAAGAGATGACCAGAATAAATTCGAGATAACGAGGTAAAAAAAGAACTGATTAGAATAAAACCGTGATAACCAGGTACAATAGAGCTGATCAGAATAAATCTGTAATAACGAGGTACAAAGAGCTGTTCAGAATAAATCCGTGATAACGAGGTAAAAAAGAGCTGTTCAGAATAAATTCGTGATAACGAGGTAGAAAAGGTCTGATCAGAATAAATCCGTCATAACGAGGTAAAAAAGAGCTGATCAGAATTAATTCGTGATAACGAGGTACAAAAGAGCTGATCAGAATCAATTGGTGATAACGAGGTACAAAAGAGCTTATCAGAATAAATTCGTGATAACGAGGTACAAAAGAGCTGATTAGTATAAATTCGTGATAATTTATTTAATTGCACCGCAAGAGGATGCAGAAAGACATGAAGAAGGTACTTGTTAGGTCTTAAGTCGCACATTCTTTGCTTACATTGTAGTAATCGTCTTAATTTCTAGGAGTACATAAGGTTTCATATCGCCCTGTTCACTCTCCTTTCCCATTTATAGAACATGAGTAGAGGTTTGTCCCTGTTTAGTATTGGGCTTCTGGTTCTTTCTATACTCTTCAACTTTACTTTCAATCCTAGTAAGCCCATCCGACTTAGTGGCCTTATCGTTTTCCTTGGGGTGAAATGATTAAAAAGAAATTTACAACCGTACAAGAAAATTTCTCATCTTCCCTGTTTAGGATTGTGTTCCCGGTTCCTTCTAAAGTTCACATCAACTCTAAACTTCTAACGTCTCCGCCTAATTTCTCATGTACAGTAGCTTTCATCGCTCTGTCGAGAAAAGATAGAATCTATATTCGTAACCATTTCAGGAAAATAGGTTTCTTAAGCCCAGTAGCTGTTATCGCTCTTTCCAGTATAGATGGAGGCTACCTTCCTAACCTTTTCAGGAAAATAGGTTTCTCAAGTCCAGTAGCTGTTATCGCTCTTTCCAGTATAGATGGCGGCTACCTTCGTAACCTTTTCAAGAAAATAGGTTTCTCAGGACTAGTAGCTGTTATCGCTCTTTCCAGTATAGATGAAGCCTACCTTCCTAACTTTTTAAGGAAAATAGGTTTTTCAGGTCCAGTAGCTGTTATCGCTCTTTCCAATATAGATGGAGTCTACCTTCCTAAACATTTCAGTAAAATAAGTTTCTCAAGTCCAGTAGCTGTTATTACTCTTTTCAATATACATTGAGTACCTTCCTAACCTTTTTAGGAAAATAGGTTTCTCAGGTCCTGTAGCTGTTATATCTCTTTTCAATATAGATAGAGGCTACATTCTTAAACATCTTCAGTAAAATCGATTTCTTAAGTCCAGTAGCTGTCATTGCTCTTTCCAGTATAAATGGAGGCCACGTTCCTAACCTTTTCTGGAAAATAGGTTTATCGCACTTTCCAGTATAGTATTTTTAACCTTTTCAAGAAAATAGTTTTCTCAAGTCCCCTAGCTCTTTCCAGTATTGACGTGGGCGGTGGGGTCCTTCTTAGCTTTATATTTTAGAGTAGTGTGGATCTTCCGGCTCTTGATTAGGTAATTATTTTTCTTCAAATTGCATGTGAATCTGTAGCGCCGGTCCTCAATATTCATCGATGGATGTTCTTTGAGAAGTCCTTTAGGCTACACTCACTCAAAGCCTTTTTTCAACATTGATCTTAGGAAGCGGTTGTATACAGCTGAGAGTTTAGATATTTCTGAACGGGTTTGGCGCCATGCATGACATCAATATGAAAGTCTTGTTCAAAGAGGGATGATCTTTGCCAAGACCCTCAGGTTTCATTCGCTCAAAGCCTTTTTTCTACATTGATCTTAGGAAGCGGTTATATACAGCTGAGAGTTTAGATATTTCTGAACCGGTTTGGCGCCATGCATGACATCCATATGAAAGTCTCATTCAAAGAGGGATGATCTTTGTCAAGACCCTCAGGTTTCATTCGCTCAAAGCCTTTTTTCTACATTGATCTTAGGAAGCGGTTATATACAGCTGAGAGTTTAGATATTTCTGAACCGGTTTGGCGCCATGCATGACATCCATATGAAAGTCTCATTCAAAGAGGGATGATCTTTGTCAAGGCACTCAGGTTTCATTCGCTCAAAGCCTCTTTTCAACATTGATCTTAAGAAGCGGTTGTATACAGCTGGCAGCTTAGATATTTCTGGACTGCTTTAGTGCCATGCATGACAACCATAGTAAAGTCTCGCTCTGATGTGGCTATCTAAGATAGATTTCTTCTATACTTAATTTTTTAGGACTGAATCATGCCAGAAAGAATTATTTGAAGTGCTAGGTAAGCTTGATTTATTTTGGGATGGATATAAATTAATCCAGAACGTATATTGATAGCGAACCACCTGCATGAGGATAAACGACTAATTCCGGAAAATACACAAAAATAGAAATGGGTTTTTCACCAAACTTATTCAGCCTTTACAGTGAAGCAATCTTGAGGAAATTGTGGAGAACCATGATCGTCCACGGCCTGAAAGGATATGGCATATAGATAAAAGAAGAAAGATGCATTTATTTTTGAAAAGCATTGTTTCCTTGCTACTTTTTCTGATCTACCAAATCTGGAGACTCGTTTTCCTGTACGTGCCATTTACCATCAGTACTATGGCGATCATGATCCTCCACAACTTCCTATCGTTTTGTAAAAATTGTTTGTAAAATTTATCTTTTTGTACCCCTTCCAGTCTCTTAGGTTATTTATTATTTTCTTTTGTCCCTCTACTTTCAGTATACCCTGTGGTTGTCAAATTCTCCAAGCTCTCTTTCCTCATTATGTGGCCTACAAATTTCAACCTGATATTTTATAAATGTGCATTTTGTATCCATTTTCTTTTGAAGTTCGTCGTTGCTCACATTTCTATTCATGGTATTCTCAGCATGCTCCTGTAGAACCACAGCTTCAAGTCTCTTAATATTTAAGGAGATTGACCAGCATTCATTGCCGTAAATGTGGAATGATATAACGCAATAGTTCAGTACTCTTTTCTTTGTTTCTGTTTGTTAATACTCTGCTTAGCTTTTGGGATACATCTTTGGCTATTCCACTGTGCCAACGGGTTCTCTTTTAAAGCACTTTCCAGATATTAAAATTTTTGTAGTTGCTTGATTTTAGTGTCCCCAATGTGTAATTTGCATTTTGGTCTGATCCCTTTTGCTAGCAACCATGCATTATGTCTTCTTGCTCTTATCGTAGTTATTTCTCTACAAGGCCGACTAAAGAATAAAAATATCTTTTTCCTTTTTACCTTGGGTGTCGTGAAGCAAACAGAAGTTTAAAAAATTTGTCTATTTGTTATTTCTCCTAAACCTTCTTCTGCCATCCATTTACTCAAACTCATGCGTGTGTTTTCCTCTGTCTCTCTTGCCTTCAATCTGTCCTGTGAGTATCAGATTTTCTAAGCCCATCTTCCTCATTATGAATCCCAGAAATTTCAACTGTCTCTTCTGTTGGAATTTTTGGGTACCCTGGTGTACTAGTGATCCAGCCTAAATGAGCTGACTCATTTTATAGTTCACCAATAGAATGGTTAACCAATCAGAAGGCTCAAAATATTCAATGCGACGTGTATAAAGGCGGCCATGTTTTTTTCTGAATATTCACTGGCAGCCAGTCTTTGATATCGAAGACTGAAGAATTACAGAACAGCTGGTAGTATTGGCGGATATAGGCGGATTCATTTATTGGACTCGTGAGTATTAATCTTTAACATTGTTTTATTGGACAGATTACGTACTGCGCTGTATTCTATGTTCATAGACTATGGTGAACATGCTTAACATCTTCCTAATGTCAAATATATGTTCCTTTTTTTCCCATTTACTCTGAAACTTTATTGTTGCCTACATGTTCGGTTCATCCTTCTGTGGGACCATATTTTTGTAGTTTCAAGTTTCTTCATCTTTGAGGAGATTGTCCAGCATTCATTGCCATAAATGAGGAGTGATATCACGTAACAGTTCAGTTCTCTTTTCTTTGTTTCTCATGAATTTTTTCTGTTTCTTAATGCTCTGCTTAGCTTTTGGCTATTCCAATGCTCCGTCGGCTTCTCTGTTAAAACACTTTCCAGATATTTAAATTTTTGTACTTGCTTGATCTTGGTATCCCCAATGTGTAATTTGCATTTTGATTTGTCTCTTTTGTTAGCAACCATTCTATTTTCTTACAGCTATCGTATTTATTTCTCTGCAAGGCCGACTAAAGAATGGAAAATATCTTTTTTCCTTTTTGCCTTGGGTGTCAAGAACTAAACATAAGTTTAATAAATTTGTCTTTTTGTTATTTCTCCTAGACCTTCTTCTGCCATCCATTTACTCAAACTCACTAAGTATGTTATGTGTTGTTTTGCTATGTCTCTCTTGCCTTCAATCTGACCTGTGTGTATCAAATTTTCCAAGCCCTCTTTTCTTATTATGAGGCCCAGAAATTTCAACTGTATCTTCCTGATGTTGAATATAAGTTCCTTTTTGTTTCCATTTACTCTGAAACTTTATTGTTGTCCACATGTTCGGTCCATCCTTCTGTAGGACCAAATTTTTGTGGTTTCAAGTTTCTTCATCTTTGAGGAGATTGTTGTTACAGTTT
>OZ010611.1:61741551-61754051 GCA_963932145.1 Acanthosepion lycidas | reverse complement strand
TCATATAGAAAGAAAATGAGTAACTACCGGCACCGAGGTTCGAGTGTGACACTCTGGACTTATGAATATATGTTTTCCGCCAGGTGTATAAATTGCGGTGTCAGGCTACTGACTGCGCTGATTATTATGTGACTATTGAGTGGAATTATCCAGTCGAATTAGCGTGAATTATTGTGCGTCGATGATTTGGGTTCTGATTTAGGATTTACCGGACGTTAAGCCGAGCCGCGCTACTAACAAGGTATTCACTGAAATGGTTAATTATCATTGGTTGACTTTTACTTCTTTGTTCTTGTTAAGTATTTATTTGTGGTTGTAATTAAATACTGTTTTATCTTAACATTGAAGTTTTCAGTTATATTTAATTATTAACGGCCACCGTACGTCACAAATCTATCTATCTATCTATCTATCTATCTATCTATCTATCTATCTATCTATCTAACATATAGAAAGAAAATGAGTAACTACCGACACCAATGTTCGATCGTGACCATCTGGACTTATGAATATGTTTTCCGCCAGTTGTATAAATAGCGGTGTCAGGCTACTGACTGCAGTGATTATTAAGTGATTATGAAGTGGAACTATCCAGTCGAATTAGTGTGAATTATTGTGCGTCGATGATTTTGGTTTTGATTTAGGATTTACCGGTCGTTAAGCCGAGCCGCGCTACTAACAAGGTATTCACTGAAACAATTAATTATCTTTGGTTGACTTTTACTTCTTTGTTCTTGTTAAGGATTTATTTGTGGTTGTAATTAAATATTGTTTTATCTTAACATTGAAGTTTTCAGTTATATTTAATTATTAATTGCTACCGTATGTCACAAAAAAGTGTTACAATATACCATGAACCGGAGTTTCACGCTTTCGAAATCATTTGTTTATTCTTATATTTGGCTGTCTACATATCGATCACTCCTTTCCTTTGTGTCGTCCATCTCTGTAACTTGGTCAAGTTAGTTTCTTGCCTATTGAGACATACACACACACATATGCTTACAACGTTTTAGCCCCCACCCATTTCCCCCCCAAATTGACATAACTTAAAAAGTCTATATCTGAGTAACTCATTGCGGATTTATCACAATCAGAATCGGGCGTGCCGGGTATAATGACAAAATGTTGTTGAAATGGTCACCATGTTCACCTGAATTGACACCTTGTGATTTTCCCATGAAGCTATCTGAAAGAACAAAACTATATTCCCTCTCTTCCTATAAACCTAGACGAACATAAGCAGAGAAACAGAAGCGCTGGAGAATGATACGTAAGACATGCTACAGCGTGTTTGGCACGAGCTGGACTAACAACTTGTGTGTCGTGCCACATATAGTGCGCATAATAAAAGCTTTGTGAAATCAATTCTAAAATCTTCATCCCTTTGAATATCTTGTTCGAATTTTGATAAATAAATCTTTTATTTTTCAACATGAAGCCGACTTGATTTTGTTTGCCCGGGACATGAAGTTACTCAGATATTCATATTTTAAATTATGTCAATTATTTTTTGACATCCTATATATATATGTGTGTGTGTTAGTTGTATATTTAGGCAGCAATCCTTCGTTTAAGCATGTTTCAACAAAAACGACAGACAAGGTACTATGGTTAAGCTTTTTTATTTAATTTTTCTTGTGTTCAAACACGAACTTTCTTTTCTGGACAAAGGGTGTGTAAGAACTGTCCAAATGTTTTATATTTCCGAGCGCTTTCGGCTATACATTTAGCCATTATCAAGGATGATTTGATTTTTCAGCTTAATTGAGTGTGTGCGTTCTGTGTATGTATTAGTGTGTGGTACGTATGTTTTTTGATTTCCGAATACGGTTAGCACATTGTGGCCTTGTTCGTAGTTAGTATTGTTAAGGCTTTTTCTTTTTTATTATGAAAGCTTCCATTATTTTAAATCTTTTTTTACAGGTGGATGAAGTTATTATATTTGTGTTTTTTACTAGGATGTTTCTAATGGAGTCTGGTAAGTTTGTGTGTGTGTTTAAATGGGTTCGAATGGAGCTATGATCAGATAGGTGTAACGTAAGACGTCTGGATAAGCATGTAGTTGTGTAACCGATGTAATTATTTATGAGTCCGGCTTGATCAGGAACACAGTTCCTTAAGGAGAATAAAACATTTGGACAGTTTTTACAAACACTTTATTCAGAAAACAAAGCTCTTATTCGAACACAAGAAAAATTAAATAAAACACTTAACCTTGTCTGTCGTTTTTAATGAAACATATATATATATATATATATATATATATAATTATTTATTTAAAAATATGATTCCAACGCTACATAAGAGTTCTCAAGTTTCAAAACAAGAGCCCCAAAATTTCAATATAATTATTTGAATTAAATTGAATTAAAGTACTAAGCTCTGTTCCATCTACAAACGAAATTTTTTTGGGAACCTACTTATACTCTACTTTTGTGTTGAGCACTATTTTTAAAAAATAATAACAGAACTTTGGATTATTTACCTAACGAGTTCTTTCCTATTTTCTATATATTTTTCCATATATATATATATATATATATATATATATATATATATATATATATATAGTTCACGCGTATGCGTAGTCGCATCAACATAAACATCCCTTTAATCTGATGAAGACCTAAAGAAAGAAACGCGTCGCACGAATATATTATTTTTCGTAGATTTCGAAAAAAAAGTTTTATAAAAATCCACCAAATATTTTCATCCATTTTATTCTTTTGATACAAAGCGATTTTAATATCAGTAAACAAAATGAATAAATAGAAAATAGAAAAAATAAATATAATCTACAAAGACTCACATAATATTCATATGACAAATCCGATTTATACAAATTTCTACACCCTTGTTCAAATTAATTGAAACAAACCGCTTTAGTTTCCTTTCTTTCCTCATACGGTCAGTTTTAGACCCACTGGAATGACAGGGTGTAATCGATTTCTATTTTTCCTCGGATTAGGTCATTTGCAGTGGTGTGCTGTAATATGAATCTATTTTCGGGGTGTATGATGAAATTTGTTTGGCCTTAATGCGTCATCCGTGATTGCATCAGATTTTTATCACGCTCAGACACTATTGTCTAGACTGTCGATTAGTTGTCCTACAGCCATTGTCTGCGATGGACGTTACTCCAAGGAAGCGTACGAAAATTGTAACGTTGCACGAACACACTAGCAAGTCTTAACAGTGAGCAAATCAAAGTACTATCGACTGGCTCGGAAACTCTCCTGATTTAAATCCAATCGAGAATCTGTGGTTAATCTGCAATGAAAGACTTCGTGGAATGGACATACGAAGTACTGACATGTGTACTGGGCCATGTTTCATCGGAAAAATACGAAAAAGTTAATAATAACGGAATTATACTTTTTGTTTCAAATAATTTGCACATGGGTGTAGGTGATCATACTTCTCCACATCTTCCTGTATAATTAATTTGCACAAGGGTGTATATTCAAAGTTTCAAAATACCCAAAATTATTATTTTTTTAATAAAACTCGAACTACCTTCTACCTTTTTTCATTGTCTCAGCGCTCCTTTTTGACCCATATCTATGTAGTATGAAGAATTGGATTTATTTGTTTTTCAATTAGCCTCACATTTACATTGTTAAGTAGGATTCAATGCTAAACGTCGGAACATCAGTATTCAGCTAACGAGTATTGGTTGATTCACGTCGTTGCAGTTGACTCTGTCACTTATCTGCCATCGATCATTGCATATGAATTTTTAGTCACACTGTTTTCAATTGCATTATTTTAAGAACGATTCTGTACTACTAGTCGCAAATTCTACTAGCAGCAACGATATCCAGCGAACTAGAATTGGCTGATCTGCACGATAGCTGACTGTTGCTTAGCATCCGCCATCATAAAAAATATCTACACAACGAACGACATAATGTTTGTATGAAATATTCAATTTGCATACATTTCTCTCTTGTATCATAAAAAAACACCCACACGACGACTCATATAATGTTCATATGAAATATCCAATTTATACAAATTCCTATCTTCAAAATATACAATTTGTACGATAATCTAAATACTCCAAATTATTATTTTGAGCAAAACTTGAACACCATTAACCAGTTTCTATCTTTTTTTCTTTCTTTCTCTCTTGCTCCTTGTTGATCCATGTGGCATGAAGAACTAAATTTATTTGTTATGATTCAATAAGTGTGATTCCAACTTCTACTAGCAACCTTAGTATTTGACTAACTAGTATTGGCCGATTCATGGCATTTTGGTAGACTGTGTCGTTTATCATTTGCCATCATAAATAACACCTACATGCATACTGTCCCACAGATTTTTCATATGAGATATCCAAATTTCTGTATCTGTCTATATTTCTGAGATGAGGTATTATATACACTATTTACATTATTCGGACTATTGTCCTCATCTTTGTCGCCACATTTATTACAACATTTCGGCCTTTCATTATCTGTCTATATTTCTGAGATGAGGTATTATGTACACTATTTACATTGCTCGGACTATCAGCCTCATCTTTGTTGCCATATTTATCACACCGTTTCGGCCATTGTACGCTCCGGCCTTCTTCAGGTGGTTGAAATGTCGAACTGAACCCCTTATTTTGTTTTGGAGAGAGGAATTAACAGGAGATTGATAACTGACATCCATTAAACATGGCACGTGGAACTAGAAGAGTGAGCTACCCCAGTGAGTGAAATAAAGGGTTCCGATCGATATTCCAAACGATGTGATATAAAGAATTGGACTAGCTTGTCATGCTGTTTTCAGTTGCTTTCACACTTTCATAAGTATGATTCAGTACGAGTCATTCCAACTCTAATGAGCAAATGCAGTATTCAGTTCACTAGTAAACTAGTATTGACTGATTTATGGCCTTTTAGTTGACTGTGTCACTTATCATCTGTCATTGTAATAACACAAACACACACACACACGCACACACACACACGCACACACACACACACACTGTCCCACAGAATTTTCATATGAGATATACACATTTCTATCTTCAAAGTTTCAAAATATACAGTTTACATGAAAATGTAAATATCCAAAATTATTATTTTGAGCAAGCTTGAACACCAGCTACCCCCTCCCTTTTTTTTTCTTTGTCTCGGTGCTCTTCGTTGACCCATGTGATTATCAATGTGCTATTAAAAAAATAGGGTTTATTTATTATGCTGTTTTTCTATTGCTTTCAAGCTAACATTGAAAGTACAATTTAGTACTAGTGGTCCCAATTGCTACTAACAACCACAGCTATTCAGCTAACTAGTATAAGTTGATCTTTGCAGTTGACTGTTCCACTTATCCGCTATTGGTTACTTCAGTCAATGTATCAATCGGTTGATACTTACCGATATAAGCAACTGGAGAACTGCTGTCTGCAACAGGCTTTGTTTTTTATCATTGGGGTCTGCTCTTTAGGTGACTAAGGCTTTTTTTCTCGTTCCACCTCATTGACTGACTGGCTAAGGTTCGACCTGTCAGAAGATAAACTCCTACCAGCATAGCTGTTTAGATCATAGGAACATGAAAACCACTCTACTATGTCAAGGTACTTAATTGTGGAGTAGAGAAGATATAGCTTGCTTTCTTGTCCTTCCAAATGATCTGTGTCATAGCTGACTGTCGCTTAGCATCCGTCATCGCAAAAAATCGCACCTACAATGTTCATATGAAATATAGGAAATATCCAATTTATGCAAATAAATCCAATGATTTGGATTTATGCAAATATGAAATATGCAATTTATGCAAATATGAAATATCCAATTTATGCAAATATGAAATATTCAATTTATGCAAATAAATCCAATGATTTGGATTTATGAAATATGAAATATGCAATTTATGCAAATATGAAATATCCAACTGATGCAAATACCTATCTTTAAAGTTTTAAAATATGCAATTTGCACAATCACCTAAATGCTCAATGTGGACCTGGGAACAACAGTAATTAAGATGTGGTTCCACGTTTCTCAAAATCTCCAATCTCCCGATCAAAGACCTTGTAGGCCGGACGTAGTTTAACGTTATACCCATTAAATGACCCCTAAAGGGTTGATGCGCAGTAAAATCAATCAATTACTTTCAAACGTACATTGTAAGTGTAGTTCAATATTAATGATGGCAACATCGAATATATTTCTATTATTTATTCAACCATCCTGAAAGTTATTCTCTTTTCGTGGTGATGGTTTTGTTGGTGGTAATGGTGGAGATTTTACGCTCTCCAGGGAAGACATGCTCCTGATTCTATCTCTCTCGACCTGTTCGTCATTCTGTCTGATCTATCTATCTATCTATCTATCTATCTATCTATCTATCTATCTATCTATCTATCTATCTATCTGAAACAGTTCATATCTATCTATCTATCTATCTATCTATCTATCTATCTATCTATCTCAGCTGGTTCATTATCTATCTATCTATCTATCTATCTATCTATCTCAGCTGGTTCATTATCTATCTATCTATCTATCTATCTATCTATCTATCTATCTCAACTGGTCCATTATCTATCTATTTGAAACTGTTCATATCTATCTATCTATCTATCTATCTATCTATCTATCTATCTATCTATCTCAGCTGGTTCATTATCTATCTATCTATCTATCTATCTATCTATCTCAGCTGGTTCATTATCTATCTATCTATCAATCTCAACTGGTCCATTATCTATCTATTTGAAACTGTTCATATCTATCTATCTATCTATCTATCTATCTATCTATCTATCTATCTATCTATCTATCTATCTATCTATCTCAGCTGGTTCATTATCTATCTATCTATCTATCTATCTATCTAGTTCATTTGTAAATTTGTATATCCCATTCATTACACTCCGTCAAAGGACACCTCCTATCGCTTTCCCTTAAATCACATAATCTGGAATTGTTTAGATTTTTTTAAAAATGTGACCGATGACCCTCAATCCTGCTGGCCATTTAATCGCACATTGTTATCGCTGTAACTCGAACCACACACGGATCAGTGTATGTGATACAACAGACGAAAACAAAACGATAGCGACGATCTGGTGGGTGACATGGCGCGAGCTGCACAGACTGGACGGGGGAAGAAGCGTTTTTCAAGTGATTACTTGTATCTCAGAACAGTAAATGGAAGAATCAGTCGGTCTTTTTTTAATCTTTACACCACGAGCAAGGCAATAAAGCTACCGTGACACAAGTGGTTACTGAGTTTTGGAGAATATGAGACAAGCTACTATTAAGGAGAGAGGACAATATTATATATATATATATATATATATATATATATATATATATATATATATATAGGATGTATCAAAAATATTTTTACACGTACTTTGGGGGCAGGTTCCTCACAACAAAACAAGGAAAAAAGTCCATATGAACATATGTCCGCAAATCCTTTGTTTTTGATTTATTAAGTTTAAAGAAAGCTATATATATATATATATATATATATATATATATATATATATATATATATATTTCGGTTAGTTTAAAGACAGTAAAATCAACCTTGCTAACCGAACGCTTCTCTGTGGCCGAAAAGGTTAAGGCACGTCAGGCTATATAACGGTTCCGTATAGGATACAGGTTTGATTCCTGTCAGAGGACGAATATTTTCTATGAAAATTTCTCGGACATTCAGGCCGTTAAATGTTGTTTAATACTGTTTATTATAAACAGAGCATTTACTTAAATAGTTGTATCTATAAAAAGAATGTATAAACACAAAAATGTCTTAATATATATATATATATATATATATATATATATATATATATATATATATTACGAAATGGACAAAGTCCGACAATTTATTTATTATAAATATATATATATATAGATATATTAACACCCACAGAGCCCACCTGTGGTTTATACTGGAACTATGCTGAGCAGACCTTTAGTTACAGCTTCTGAGAGAGAACGTGTTATTTAACGTGATCAACAATCAGAACAAGGCCAGCACACGCAAACCATCGGTCAGCAATCGACGGTCCCTAAGTATTTCGTTTACCCACTTTCACTCACAAGGCTTGGGTGAGCCCGTGGTACGGTTTTAGACACTTTCTAAAGTGTTGTGGTGTCCTCTGTCTAAAGAGTCTATGTTGGACTCTTCCGCCTACTATAAGATTAGTAGGAGAGAAGGCCTTGGATGAACAGTCGAATAGATTGAACGCTGGGTTAACCGACACATACTCACTAGACGTGTAATACTCTTCTGTTGTACTTATTGTTTAATATATGATATATCTGCAATACTTTTTTGTTATTTCTTTAACCATTTACTTGGTCACAACATAAAGGTAACATCAAACCGATAACATCAGGAAGTCTACTTCCTGATAAATCAACCGAGATGAGATTATTATTTATACCATGTTCTCGGTGCAACTGTAGCTGATTTTTATTGTGTTTTTGTTGAATATTTTGTGGAGAGTGTTTGATTCGGGGGAGTGTTTGTGTAAATGTTTGATGATATATTTTTTCTACGTTTATTTTTACGCTTTTTTTATACGGTGGGTTGAACCAATGATGTTTCTCTTCCTGTTGTGTTTTTTGACTTCTGTGGTGAGTGTCTGGGAATCTACTATCTTTTTGGACTGTTTCGTAGTCTTTCTTAGTTTCGTTAAATTTGGTTTCATCGGAAGATTTCTTGGAAACCCTGCGGTTAACTGATATTGGTATCTGCTTGATTATAGATAGCGGATGATTGGAAGATATGTGTATATGCAGTGGTTTCTCACTGGGTTTGCTGTATGGTTTATACGTATCTTTTCTTAGGTTGAAGATAACATCGAGAAAATCTACTTCGTTAAGGTTAGTTTTTATGTCTATGTTGAAACTTTATTATTGCTTTTCTAGTTTTGTCTGTGTTTTGCTTCTTGTAGTTTCTTAAGATTATAAGACTGCCGTCCCTGTAGAGTCCTGTATCATTTTTATCTATTATTTGCTGAGTTCGTGCGGTAAATATATACCTATGAGTTCGCAGGACGTTGCACCGTCAAAGCTTCCCATTGTAGTGTCACAGATTCCTTCTTTCTTCATTGTCGAATAATAGTGATTTACGGGAGTGTTTAATGATATTGATTTCGTTTGTGTTTATTCATATTTGTTCTTGAGCTAAGGTGATAGCATTATCTAGCATGGGTTCTGTTATAGAAAGGTAGAATTCTTTTATGTCTAATTGTAAAAATTGGGAATTATGTTTGTTTTTAATAAAAAACTTATATAAAATAAAAAAACTAATATAATTGCCAATTATACATACATTGACAACACTCACACAGTTTTCCGAAACACAAAAGACAATGGTTAAACATCGGAAAACATAAGGAAAATTAATTCCTTTTAATAATATGTGGAAATAAGCACTCTTTGCCTGATGAAGGTCGCGAAACCATAAACCCGTGCAGCAAAAATAGGGATAATAAAGTATAATATATATTTAAAAGAATCCACATGATAACAAAAAAAATTTGCGGTTTCTCACTTTTTAAAAAATACACTTTTCTCTCGTTGGAACAACTATAAGCTCTACCTTACACACACACACACACACACACACACACACGACACACACACACACACACAACCACACACACACACACACATATATATATATATAAGTCTGAGTATTGCTTTATTGTTTGAGATATACATGTAAAACAATAAAAGACTTAGTCTATATATTGTTATCTCATATATATATCTATATCTATATCTATCTATCTATCTCTCTCTCTCTATATATAATATTAGTGGTCAATATATATATATATATATATATATATATATATATATATATATATTGCCAAGAGGATAGAATATATATTATATATTAGTATATATTAAAATTGAAACAGCTAAATATCTTCTTTGCATTGCAGTAGTTATTGGTTCGGACTTCATGATGTCATTTGCGGCTGGGTGCCATTGGAAACTGCTTTGCGTGCTCCATGCGGCACGCGTGCCGTAGGTTGCAAACCCCTGCTTTAGTATATATTAAAATTGAAATAGCTAAATATCTTCTTTGCGTTGTTTCGCACTTCGTGATATAATTTTCGCCTGCGTGCCATTGGGAATTGCTTGGTGTGGCACGCGTGCTGACATTGGTATAAAGAATTTATTGTATTTGACAGTTCCTGTATAATTTATTTTAATCTTTGTAGTAGTTATTGGTTTGGACTTCGTGATATCATTTGCTGTCGCGTGCCATCGGAAACTGCTTTGTGTGCTACATGCGGCACGCGTGCCGTAGGGCAAACCCCTGCTTTAGTATATATTAAAATTGAAATAGCTAAATATCGTCATTGCGTTGTAGTAGTTATTGTTTCGCACTTCGTGATATAATTTTCGCCTGCGTGCCATTTGGGAATTGCTTGGTGTGGCACGCGTGCTGACATTGGTATAAAGAATTCATTGTATTTGACAGTTCCTGTGTAATTAATTTTAATCTTTTTCGTTTCAGAATTCCAAATGGATGAAAGTCGGATGTACGAAATTCCAGTGTGGGTAGATGAGACCCAGAAGTGGCTCTCTGGCCTTTCGAAACGGACCACGTGTGACGACATCATCTACGCTATCCTCTACAACGAGAACCGGCACGAGACAGAAAACACCGACTCTTACACGATCTTCGAACGCTGGAAAGGCGTTGAGAAGGCACTTCAAGGACGGACCAAGATCCTTCGAGTCTGGCGGAACTGGGGTTCAGAACAGGCAAACGTCCAATTCTTAATGCGTCGGGTCGACGATATAGCTCCCTCGGGCGAATACCTGATCACAAAGCGCCGTTACAAAAAATGGCGCCATAGGCGACGTTATGAACATTGCCTTTCTCCGCAGACTGCATGCCAGGGACACTGTTATGCCTACAGGACACAAAACCAGAGCTTTTTGCCTGGTAAGTGCCATGAAAGCCGACACGATTATCCACCCGAGAAAAGCCTAGGACTTAGAAAAAACGGAGACGCCCTTGACCACGACAAACTACGACACTTACAGAAGTTAATTAGGAGCGTCATGATGCAGGAGAAAAAAATAAAGTCGATGGCCAACCGTCTGGAAGAAACGGAACTTTTAATCGAGAATTACGAGGCGAAGATACATTTCTATCGTACGCGAAAGAAAGGCATTAATTACGTCCAGCGGTCGCTTCTTCACGATAGCACGAGCACTAGCGAGGACTCCTTGGACGATTTCATCAGCATTGAGAATATAGATCTCCTCGAGAAATACGTGGAAGCCTGCGACCAATTAATCAGCGTTTGGGAATCGCTAATATCCGAAGAAAACACGATTGAAAACTTGGTGTCGCTTATCCGTCAACACGGGATAGAACCCTACATGGCCCTACCCGATTGCGACCAGCATTACAATAGTGAAAGGGTAAAAGGGCTACAGTTAGGCTTAAGGTCTGAGGAGAGTGAAGAAATTTTGGTGGTGCCGTGGAACGTGTCTACGTCCACAGCAGACGACGGAATTGACCCCGAGATGGAAGCAGTTCATACCGAATTTAACCGTGTAATGACCGTAAGTGTGATCCAAAATATAACATTGGAACAACTGGACAAAGAGATGAAAAAATACGAAAAGCAACTGGAAGAGAAAGGGTGTTTAATTGCGAACCTTGAGCACGAACTCAGATCGACGGAGCCCGAGCATTCGGTAGAAGGACCGTTACGGGAATCGGGGAGTGGCGACCATTTTGAGTCATGTGTTACTGTTCCAGAAAAATGTGGAGTCGCGGCTCCGTGTATTGAAAACGATTTTGAGGTAAGAGTGGTGCCTCAGCCGCTATCTCTGGCGGCATGCCCACTGCCGGAGATGCCAGAGACAGGAGTCAGTGCAAACGGTGTAGTTGTTAATGGTGAATGGCGGAAAGCAAGTGATAAAAAGAATGCGCCCCCTGGCGGTCATGTTAAAGATTCTTTGTTTTCATTTAGTCAGTCTTCTGTTAAAAATGTGTCCTCAACGCAGGGATATGCAGAAACATTTCCTCCAGACAGCGATAAAGGTAGTCACCATAAACACGTGAGCAGTAGTATTGTCGATAACACATGTGCAAACAATAACAACATAAGTAACACCGGCAATAATGGCAATAATAATAATAATAATAATAATAATAGTAATAATAATAATAATAATAATAATAACAAACAATTAGCAACATCATGTAAAGGACCGCGTGTTGGAATAATAGGAGGCGCTTTGCGGTCTGATTTTAACAGAACGAAAAGCAAACGTGACTGGTTAACGGTTCTACCCTTACTGGACAAAAACGAAAGTCAAGAGAAGGTAATGCGAAACAGTGACCTCCCTCGTGCCCAGACTTTAACGCCAGTGTCGGACGTAACATCAAAGACAGCCAAAGATACGGAAGACGACACACAAGACCGACGCCAAACAGACGCATCCGCCCGCATTAGCCAACATCAGCATCCGTCCGACTATCAGTGCCAGCGC
>OZ010611.1:61684051-61736551 GCA_963932145.1 Acanthosepion lycidas | reverse complement strand
CAGAATAGTTGCAGTATAAACCACAGGTGAGCTCTCTGGTTGTTGAACAAACACAAATGTGCCTGAGCAGGCGTCTGCAATGAGGATTAGTGTGGATGCGCCATTTACTTACCCATATATATATATATATATATATATATATATATATATATATATTGGGAAGGAGTACTCAATAATAGAGATTACCCATTTATAGACACAGACCAGTGTTGCTTAACTTTGGTTGCTAAGTCTGCTTTATTGTTACCTTCAACTCTAGGAATCATAGTAGGATGTCTTTACCTTCGAAAGTAATATTCGTTTTGCATAATAGTTTGATGAGTGTGTTGAGTTTTTTCATTCATATCCGTTTTTACGGAGAGTGAGTCCGAAACAGATCAATCACATATTAAAAACCTAGCATGATACGGGCATTACATTCTGAGAAATGGATAAAATTATTCAAAATTGACGCCTGTAGGAATAATTTGGTCGTTGACTGTATATCAGTTAAGCAAGTGCAGAAGTTTAAATATCTGGGAAGCGTTTTAACAGAGGATGGGAAATACGACATCAAGATCCGAACACACATTTGATTAGCGAAAGAGACATTCCAGAAATTAGTCAAGATGATGAGAATTCGTTAGAAGCAAAGAAAAGAATGCCGGATTACAATGTGATATCCATCTTGTTATACGGCACTAAATGTCGGACAATTTCCCCACGGATGAGGAAAAAATACTCGAGGTAGCAGAAATGTGGTTCTCCTGAAGGATACTGCAAATTCAACGGACGGAGTAAGGGACATGGAAGTCTTAAAGAAAATGGCAACAGAAAGAATGCTTCTACTCAGAATCAGGGAAAGACTACTAAAATTTCTTGGACACATAATGAGGGAGGAGAGCTTGGAAAATTTTACCCTGACGGGGCATATTGAGGGCATGAGAGATAGGGGAAGGCGGCGAGTCACTACCTAACGAGATTCGTTAATAGATAAGGGAACAGTGTTGGGGACAGGAGCCTTAAAAAAGGGAGAAAAACACTGCTAAGAGCTTTACGAGTTAGGAAGTTTTTGAGAGCCGTGGTCGTCTGTGTCATGAAAGGACGTGGCAAATAGAAGTGTTTTTAAGGTGTGTCTCGAGTTGTACGCTGGAGATAAGTTATCATAAAATTTGGCAACCTCAGACTGACCTTCAAATATCAAGACCTCACTCAGATATTATCAAGATCTCACTCAGATATTATCCTGACTTTACTCAGATATTATCAGGCCCTCAATCTAATATTATCAAGATCTAACACAGATATCAAAACCTCACTCATATATTATCAAGACCTCATTCAGATATTATCCTGATTTTACTCAGACATTATCAAGGCCTCACTCAGATATTATCAAGACCTAACTCAGATATTATCAAAACCTCACTCATATATTATCAAGACCTAATTCAGATATTATCAAGACCTCATTCAGATATTATCTTGACCTTACTCAGATATTAACAAAACATCATTCAGATATTATTAAGACCTCACTTCAGCTAATGTCGAGACTTCATTCATATATTATCAAGACTTCACTCAGATATTAACCTGGCCTTACTCAGATATTATCAATCAAATCATTTAAAGAAATGAATTAATGTCAAAACAAGAAAATTAGAAATAACAATGGTTATAAAACAATATTACCATAAAATGGCCATCAGATTAAAACTTTCGCTCTCCGACCATGTGACCCGGATTCATATCTCATCATTGTCGATTTGTCAGGAGAATGATTGCGGCACCTTTGGAAAATCATGCCACGAGTTGACCCAAGCCTAGTCAGTGAAATTGGATAGACGGACTTATTTGGAAGCCGTCGACAGCACGGAGTCCCAATTCATCGTAACCGAGGATTCGGCATACTGGCATTGTTTCGACTGTCGATCACGCCAGATAATACACTCTTGCTGTTTTAATGTTAATATAATGTCAACGTCAGATGTTTCGGTCCTTTCGACCATCTTCAGGACATATTCATAAAACATAATTAACATTAGACTATATTCAATTCAACATGAAAAGACGATGGACATAAGAGTAAGACTAATCAAAAAGATGGTCTGCTAGACGTTGACATTATATTAACATTAAAACAGCATAATTGCATATTAGGATTTTGTTTGTTTTTTCCGTATATTTTTCTTCATACTGTCGGATCTATATCCATATATTTGCTTACACACACACACACACACACACACACACACACACACACACACACACACACACACACACACCTATATATATATATATATATATATATAGGTACTGCATTATATGCCTATCGAAACACGACTGCAGTTGTTTAGCGATTTTGAAACGTTTTCGATGTAATATAATATATACTGTGTAGTAAAGAAACGGAATGCTTACTCAAATACGAGTATCTACTAAAAATAACGTTTAAAGTGATATATATATATATATATATATATATATATATATATATATATATATATATTACATAGAATGGATAATCCAAAATGAAGGCCTTGTCATAATAAATACATTAAGCTCTTTTTGTGGATCAGTTTTAACATTTTATATTGTTAGGATTCACTTGGATTATATACCAACAGATTATTACGTATCTATCTATCTATCTATCTATCTATCTATCTATCTATCTATCTATCTATCTATCTATCTATCTCTCTCTCTCTCTCTCTATATATATATATATATATATATTGGGCGTGACAAAGTCAGGAGTTCTTTTCTTGTCAGAAGTATCAGAGTGAGTTTTCCTTCGTAATCACCATTTGACTCATCCAACTCTTTCCGAATCCTCTGCGCTCTTTTGAAACTTGCAAACACTCTGAATTGTTCGTATTGGAGTTTCCGGCGCGAATGCCAAGTAGCATAGCATGACGTTGGAATATCTGTTGGAATACATTACGTAATGCTCGTTTTTTCACAGGCGGTGCTCAACTGAATCTACTATACTGTGCAGTCGACAATATATATATATATATATATATATATATATATATATATATATATATATATTGTATATTTAGGCAGCAATCCTTCTTTCATGCATAATTAATAAAAACAAAAGAACACCACTTAATAATATTGACTTGAACATGGGCACAACATCTTGACAGTGTTTTGAAAAATGAAAACATTTTATAAAACATACATGCAACGAACTATTTCTTATTTAACAGTTAAAATATTGAATCCTTGAAAATGGCTAAAATTATGGCTGAAAGCGCTCGGATAAAAAGAACATTTGGACAGTTTTTATATAATTTATCATCCGAAAAATTATTAGATCGCATGAGAAATTGTATAAAAAGCTAAATAAAAGTACCTTGTCTGTCGTATTCGATGAAATATGCATATATATATATATATATATATATATATATATATATATATATATATATATATTCTATAAATCTAGCGTTTCATAAATAATATATATATATATATTTTTCTATAAATCTAGCGTTTCATAAATAATACATATATATATTATTTATGAAACGCTAGATTTATAGAAATATATATATATATATATATATATATATATATATATATATATATATATATATATAATAATCTATCTATCTATATCACCCATTTCATATCTATCTATCTATCTATCTATCGCAGCCTCACAAGGTGGATGAGATTGAAACATGGTAATTTCTATGTAGCGATGGAATCATATTTGTAAAACTACCCATAATCATGACTGGACATACATATCACTTACGTCTTCTCTGCTGTCACGTATTACATGTGCTCACATTCACTATTTGGTTTCCGTAAACGCCTATCAAGAGTCGATGAATGCCATCAGCTGTGAGAGAAAATGGAGAAACACCTTTGCGGAGAGAAAGATAGGAAATTAAAGCAAACTGGCCTCGCTTGAGTTTGAACTCGTTTCCTTTAGTTTTGCTTTCCGGGCCAGACATGTTTTTTATATTTCCGGTTATTTAAAAAATAAAAAAATAAAAATAACAACAACAACAACAACCATTTCTTTTTTACTTTTTTTCTTTCTTTTTTTCATTTTCTGTCTGGTTTATTGTTCCATTCATTTGAAAGTACTTGTAGGATATTCCTATTGTAAAAGAATTGAAAAGAGTAGACATGAAAAACAAACATTTTAAAGTAATAAATACAATTCTTCTTATTTTATTATTATTCGAATTTACTTAATTTTTCTGTTGTATTTGCTGCAGACATCAGGTGACTAAGCTTGAACAAAAAAATAAGTTTCTATCGTGATTTGAACCCACTTTCATCGCCACTGCAACTCTTGTTTTGCTTGCTTCATTTAGCCATTCATTTATGTTCTGGGGCTTATAACAAGAAAATATAATGTAGATATAAAGTGGGGGATCAATTCTATATTACAATTAGTATATAAACTTATCCCTCACTTTGTAGCCACAGTAGTTTTTATACATTTTTTTGTTGATAATAATTGTTTAGTGATAAAATTCTGACTAATTAACCCATAGTTGGGAGCGGAAGTGGTGGATTCATAACTATTCAGAATTTAGTAAACTAACAAGAAATTATAATGTAGATATAAAGTGGGGGATCAATTTTATATTATAATCAGCATATAAACTTATCCCTCACTTTGTAGCCACAGTAGTTTTTATACATTTTTTTGTTGATAATAATTGTTTAGTGATAAAATTCTGACTAATTAACCCATAGTTGGGAGCGGAAGTGGTGGATTCATAACTATTCAGAATTTAGTAAACTAACAAGAAATTATAATGTAGATATAAAGTGGGGGATCAATTTTATATTATAATCAGCATATAAACTTATCCCTCACTTTGTAGCCACAGTAGTTTTTATCCATATTTTTTTTTTAGATAATAATGGTTTAGTGATAAAATTCTGACTAATTAACCCATAGTTGGGAGCGGAAGAGGTGGATTCATAACTATTCAGAATTTAGTAAACAAACAAGAAATTATAATGTGAATATAATAAACATCCTTAGCTATTTGCAATATTTTGCTTTGAATGTCACCATGAAACACAGTTGTGAGATAGCGCGGAGTGGTAACCACAGCGGCGGTGCAAAATGCGCTAACTGATTAAAATGAATGAACCAATAGATAACATGGATTTTTTGGGTTGATTTTGTTTTACCGGTATGTCAACCTCTGTGATTTATTTAATGCTGAAATACTCTATATGCAATTTATCATTTATTTATTATGAGATAATAATAGTTTTAGTGATACAAATCTTACTAATTAACCCACAGCTGGAGGAAGACGAGGTGAATTCTTACCTTTCTCAAGGGTTTTTGCGCGTAAGTGAATATAGCAAACCCAACAGGAATTGGAACTCGGCACTTCAATTAACAATTTCATCACACCATCCGCACATCGAAGCTTACAGCACCTGGTATTTGCCAAGCGGTCAGCCATAGAAGTACTGACCAGTCGCTGTTGCTTAACTTCGGTGATCAGGAACCGGTGTTTCAACGTGATGTGGCCGTAAATCTAAATTTAATTATGTCTTAGAATAAAATTTATTAATCCATTCCCTTTGAAGCTTTAGGTACTGTCATCGAATATTTTGGTTAGAGATAGATGTAGAAATTACGTTTTCTTTATCCCTATATATATATATATATATATATATATATATACAGGGTGCAACAGCAAAATTGTCCAAATAATGTTAAAGAATAATTGTCCATATCTTAAAAAAGCACTAAACTAATTCAGTTTCTTTTTACCAGAATCACTGAAAAACCCTTTGAGTTATTCAGCCAGAAAGAGAACAGGTTAAAATCGTTTGTGGGTCAGCCCCATTTTCTTCTCAACTAATCAATGGTGAGAGGAAAATAATCATTCGGGCCATCAACATTCATACTCAGGAACCATCACGACAACGCTAAATAAGTTAAAAAAGAGGAAAACTGGATCAGGTCACAACAGGAAGAGGAATCACCATTTCAATTTAAAGAGATCAATTAGAAAAGATCCAACTCAATCCTTAAGACGTTCGGTACGTGAGAGAGGCGTTTGACCTATAAAACTCCAAAGAGCAAAGAAAAAAAAACTCGTAAATGAAATTGTACGTGAAACATTTGACGCAACTTGTTACTTCAGAACAGAAAGTTAGAATAATAGAGAGGGCGAATCTTCAATAAGCTGGAAAATGATCCTGGAATATATATATATATATATATATATATATATATATATATATATATATATATATATATATATGAACTTTATTGCAATCCATCATGAGCTTTCGATCCTTAGCTATGATTAATTAATGATGAACATTTTCGTTTATGATTGATTACATCAAGATTCTTCTGTTAAGTCTGGGGAGTAATTATACATTCTTATTGCCCAAACTAGATTCCAATAGTGTTATAAAATTCTCGAAGAAATCCAGTAAAATATCTTTAATCATTTCTAAGATAAAACGGTTCAGAGCTTAGTCTAACAATTGGACACATTTTGATGCTACATAAATTGGAAAATTTTGCTGTTACACACGGTTTTTCAAATAAAATTAAATTCATTAAAACAGTGTAATATACGGCACATTTGTGTGTGTCATAGATCTTTTGTTTTTAGAAAGAAAAACAATTCTATAACGCAAGAAAAAAAAATGAAACTGATAAATAAATATAATTATTTTGAAATCAAAAAAAAAATAAACTTACGACAATCGTTACGGGAAGAAGACGCATACAAAAAGGACGTATGCACCTCAAAGCAAAACAACGCAAAAGATTCATGGACTTCAAAGCCTACTAAGCAAAGGTCGCTTGCACCTCACAGCCAAATTACGCAAAGGACGCATGCATCTTAAATCCAAACTACGCAAAGGACGCACGCATCTCAAAGCCAAAACACGCAAAAGACGCATGCGCGTCAAAGCCAAACTACGCAAAGTACGCACGCACCTCAAAACCAAACCACGCAATGGTCGCTGCACCTCTAAACCAAACCACACAAAGGACGTATGTACCTCAAAGCAAAACCACGCAAATGACGCATGCACCTCAAAGCCAAACCACGCAAATAAGCATGCACCTCAAAGCCAAACCACGCAAAATACGCATGCACCTCAACGCCAAACCACGCAATTGACGCATGCACCTCAAAGCCAAACAACGCAAACGACGCATGCATCTCAAAGCCAAACCACGCAAGCGACCGATGCACCTCAAAGACAGAACACGCAAAGGACGTATGCATCTCAAAGCCAAACTAAGCAAATGACGCATGCACCTTAAAGCCAAAACACGCAAAAGACGCATGCGCGTCAAAGCAAAACTACGCAAATGACGCATGCACCCCAAACCCAAAACACGCAAAAGACGCATGCGCGTCAAAGCCTAACTACGCAATGGATGCACGCACCGCAAAGGCAAAACACGCAAAAGACGTATGCACGTCAAAGCCAAACTACGGAAAGTACGCACGCACCTCAAAACCAAACCGCGCAATGGTCGCTGCACCTCAAAGCCAAACCACGCAAAGAAAGCATGCACCTCAAAGCCAAACCACGCAAACGACGCATGCACCTCAAAGCCAAACTACGCAAATGACGCATGCACCTCAAAGCCAAAACACGCAAAAGACGCATGCGCGTCAATGCCAAACGACGCAAAGTAGTCACGCACCTCAAAAACAAACCACGCAATGGTCGCTGCACCTCAAAGCCAAACCACGCAAAGGACGCATGTACATCAATGCCAAAGCACGCAAAGTACGCATGCACCTCAAAGCTAAACCACGCAAAGTACGCATGCACATCAATGCCAAACCACGCAAAGGACGCATGCAACTCAAAGCCAAACAACACAAAGGACGCATGCACCTCAAAGCCAAACCACGCAAAAGATGCATGCACCTCAAAGCCAAACTACGCAAATGACGCATGCACCTCAAAGCCAAAACGCGCAAAAGACGCATGCGCGTCAAAGCCAAACTACGCAAAGGACGCACGCACCTCAAAGGCAAAACACGCAACGGACGCATGCACATCAATGCCAACTCACGGAAAGTACGCATGCACCTCAATGGCAAACCACGCAAAGGACGCATGCACCTCAAAGCCAAACTACGTAAATGAAGAATGCACCTCAAAGCCAAAATACGCAAAAGACGCATGCGCGTCAAAGCTAAACTTCGCAAAGTACACACGCACGCACCTCAAAACCAAACCACGCAATGGTCGCTACACCTCAAACCCAAACCGCGCAAAGGACGCATGTACCTCAAAGCCAAACTTCGCAAAGGACGCATGAACCTCAAAACCAAACCACGCAAAGGACGCATAACTCCACAAAGCCAAACCACGTAAACGACCAATGCATGCGCGTCAAAGCCTAACTACGCAATGGATGCACGCACCGCAAAGGCAAAACACGCAAAAGACGTATGCGCGTCAAAGCCAAACTACGGAAAGTACGCACGCACCTCAAAACCAAACCGCGCAATGGTCGCTGCACCTCAAAGCCAAACCACGCAAAGAAAGCATGCACCTCAAAGCCAAACCACGCAAAGGACGCATGCACCTCTAAGCCAAACTACGCAAAGGACGCACGCACCGCAAAGGCAAAACACGCAAAAGATGTACGCGCGTCAAACCAATCTACGCAAAGTACGCACGCACGCACCTCAAAGCCAAACAACGCAATGGTCGCTGCACCTCAAAGCCAAACCACGCAAGAGACGCATGCACATCAATGCCAAACCACGCAAAGTACGCTTGCACCTCAAAGCCAAACCACGCAAAGTACGCATGCAAATTAACGCCAAACCACGCAAATGAAGCATGCACCTCAAAGCCAAACCACGCAAACGACGCATGCACCTCAAACCCAAACCGCGCAAAGGACGTATGCAGATCAATGCCAAACCAAGGAAAGTACGCATGCGCCTCAAAGCCAAACCACGCAAAGGGCGCATGCGGGTCGAAGCCAAACTACGCAAAGGGCGCATGCGCGTCTAAGCCAAACGTACGGTGCTAGAAAAACGCATATGCGCTGATGGTTGACATTTAAGAGAAGTGAAAGCTTTATTACGTTTCGTCGCTTTTTTGTAGAGGGCAACCAGTGTGAATAGAAATCACTGGTCAGTATTAATGACCCATCAAACTAGGTTCGTTAACCACACGCCTATGCATCCGCGCATGCGCGTCGTGTGACAACATACGCGTTAATATTTTGTTATCCCGTGAACCGGAGGTTCGTAGGGACCCCATGTGTACTACAACCACAGTAGAAGTGGTGTCTCTTCGGCAAGATAGCCTGACGGACACCAACTCTCTCCAGACCGGATTTGAATTCAGAGTTGTCCTTCTCCTAGACCAATTGCCACTCAAGGCTATAGAACCCAGCCTGTCCTGCTAGTTACCCAGAGCTGGGAAGAGAAGCAAAGGATTCATACCTTTCCCAATGGTATTATCATGTAAGTGAATGTAATGGATCCGACTGGAATTCGAACTCGGCTGACCGATTCCTCAATTCGAGCCGCTATTCATTACAGTAATATTACCAAGTCTAATATATATAATATAACTATTTAATTTACTTACGTCCAATAAGCGACAAACGTCGGCGGTCGTCTGGAAATGAAAGAAAATATTCGATAATGAAAGTCCACGAAGTAGGTATATTTAGATAGGAGGCGAATAAGGAGCAGATGAAATTGTGCGACTACACTTATGTTATCATGACAATAATTTCTGTCTATATCTTTGAGATGAGGTTTCGGCCATTGTACGCTCCGTCCTTCTTCAGAGGACTGGATCTCCGAGAGGATGTATTATGATTACTTGCATTATTTACATTATTTGTTATCCCCGTCTTCATTGCCATATTCAAAACGTTTCGGCCGTTGTACGCTCCGGCCTTTATGTCGATGTCTCTCTATATATCTGTCTATATCTCTGAGATGAGATATTATGATTACTTGCATTATTTACATTATTCGGACTGTTATTCTCATCTTCATTGCCATATTCACAACGTTTCGACCGTTATACGCTCCGGCCTTTATGTCTATGTCTCTCAATATATCTGTATATATATTTGAGATGAGGTATTATGATTACTTGCATTATTTACATTATTCGAACTGTTATCCTCATCTTCATTGCCATATTCACAACGTTTCAGTCTCTATATCTCTGAGATGAGGTATTATGATTACTTGCATTGTTTACATAATTCGGACTGTTATCCCCATCTTCATTGCCATATTCACAACTTTTCGGCCGTTGTATGCTCCGGCCTTCTTCGGGTGATTGGAATTTCGAACCGAACCCTTTATTTCGCCCACCGGAGTAAATTGTTCTCGTTCCACGTGACATGCTTCTTCCGGATGTCTCAGTTATTACCCTTTAACTCAACTCCCCAAGTTTTGTTTACCACTTCTATGGCCTTGTATTGAACTCACAACTTTTTGTTGCGAATATTGCAATGAAGATGATTCCTACTTTTAGTAAAAGAAAAAAATCCAAAAAACATTGAATAATATTATTCGAATTTAGTTTTATGATAATTGTTATTTTCTTTTTCGGCAATGTTTTTAAAGATTTTTTTTGTAACTGTGCATAATACGCACCCCTGGTTTTGCTTTAGAAAAAAATGCGTATTATACATGGGGAATTACGGTATATCTTTAAAAGGACAATATGAATAATTACAAAAATAAAACTCATCTTAGCCGACGCAATTCGTCCTCTGATGGACATTATCAAGGCATATGTGAGGATTTTATTTTGTCACAAGTGTATCTAAAAAAAGTTTAAAATATTAATTTTTCCAAAAATAATAAAATAACAGTGAGTTATGAATTTTCATTTATTTTTTTAATATTTTTATAGTCAGGTATGATGGCTTGCGAATGGATTAGTTTTCAGAAATATTTTTTTTTTATGTTTATACGTTCTTTTTATAGATAAACATGAAAAATGTCTTAAAATAATTGTCGGACTTTGTCCATTTCATAATGTCTGACGTCATTTGTTTACTCTGGGATACGCATCGAGCAGATATGAATGTACGAGAGAAAATCATGGAGAATTGTAGTTTAAAAACAATAAAATCAAACTTGTTAACCGAAACGCTCCTCTGTGGCTCAATCAATAAAAGCAGGTCAGGCTATATGACGGTTCAGTATAGGATACAGGTTCGATTCCTGTCGGGTGGATGCATATTTTCTATGAAAATTTCTCTCGCATTCATGCCGGTAAATGTCGTTAATACTGTTTATTATAAACAGAGCATTTACTTAAATATTTGTATATATAAAAAGAAAGTAATAAAAATATCTTAAAATAATTGTCGGACTTTGTCCATTTTATTATATATATATATATACCTATATCAATATATATATATATATATATATATATATATATATTCATGTGGTCGCCTAAATTACGCAAAAATGAAAATAACACTGACATCTCATTTTAACAGATATATTTAACAAAATTACACAAAAATATCTTGAAACACTAAAGAGTAAATTTATTCAATAAAATAACCATTGGCTTCAACCACGGCCTCCAGACGACTTCGGAATCTCCTGCAACTATTCTGGACGGTCTCCTTGTTTAAGCTTGTGTATGCTGCCATAATTCTTGCTTTCAGTTTATGTTTGGTGTTACAAGGACATTTGTTGGTCTCTCGAATTGCGCCCAACGCATAATAATCACGAAAGTTGCATACTGAGGAGTTAGGTGGCCAGGTGGAAGGGCTGATCTGGTCGCAGAATTTGACTGACAGGCATGACTGGGTTCTCCTGCTTGTGTGGCATGGTGTAGAATTCTGTTGCCTGATACAGTGTTTTTCAGCAGCCACCCTCTTGAGCCAGGGCAGCACTACCTCCTCAAGGCACTTGATGTAGGCCTCCGGGTTGAGTGTGAGGCCCTGTGTGAAGAAGAATGGAGGCATATCGTCGCCATCACTAGTGATCACTCTAAACACTCTTTTCGTATCTTCTGCACTGTCCTCAGCGTGGCACTCAAACACTCTGAAATATATGCGTTAGAGTTTCCGGTACGAACATCAAGCAGTACAGCATCTGTTTACAACATTTCTGGTGGAGTGAATTGTGTCATGGTGCTCTTTTTCTCACAGACGGTGACCAAATATGGCGCGGTCGGCCAAATAAAAAACAAACAATGCGCATGCGCGAAATTAAAAATATAAAATGGCGAAAGTTTTCCGATCGCGTCGTATATATATATATATATATATATATATATATATATATATATATATATTGCTAAGGCTGTAGCGAGGAAATTTGGTCCTGCCCTAGCATCTGGGATTCAGTCCGTTTTCCACCGTCGCATTGTAGCTTACCTGCGACTTTTCTATAAATACTTTCTTTCTAACCATTATACCATGTCAAGGTGTCTATGATTTTCAAAACGTAGCTTAGACGTGGCACAAGGCCGAAAGCGTGGGGCACCCAGTGAGAATCGAATTCACTATTCAGTCGTAACTGATCTAGATAGACAAGCTTGCTAATTATTACACCACGCCAAAGCGCCCTGATGATTTTTTAAGCACAGCTAAGATCTGGCACAAGGCCGAAAAAGTGGGGCACTGAGTAAAGATCGAACTCACTATTCAGTCGTAATTGATCTAGCTAGACAAGCTTGCTAATCATTACACCACACCAATGCGCCCTGATGATTTTTTAAGCGTAGCTAAGATCTGGCACAAGGCCGAAAACATGGGGCACCCAGTGAGGATTGAACTGACTACTCAGTTTTAATTGATCTAGCGAGACAAGCTTGCGAACCATGACAAAAAGTAGAAATGCCCAAAACGTCGTTGGAAGATGAACTCGGATCTGGGTGTAAATTGAATTTTGATGATGAGGTTCTAAAGTCAATGGTAGAATGCGTACCACGGCAAAGTAATCAGCAAAGATGTTAAACACATCACAATCTGCCACATGCCGGCACTTGGAAAAGACAGGCAAAGTCAGTTTGTCTTCCATAGGCTCTCAATGAAAAGAACAAAGCAGCTCATTGATAAACTAAAAACAAACAAACAAAAAAAAAAAAAATACGGAAATTAATTATGACTCAACAAAAATATGAATGACCTTAATATTAAAATGAATCCTTTTTATATTATCTCTGATATATTCCAATTGAACACATTATTCTTTCTGTTGTTAGCATAATGTTTCACTTGATCAATTCTCAAAAATTTATCAGGTATATTTACATTTTTCAGACTGTTGTCCTCATCTTTATTGCCGTATTCACTACGTTTCAGCTGTTCTACGCTCCGGCCTTCTTCAGATTATTGGAATTTCGAACTGAACCCTTTATTTTGTCGACCAGCTTGTACTCGTTCCACATGCCATGCTTCTTCCGGATGTCTCTGTTATCTCCCTTTAACGCAACTCTACAAGTTTTTATTCATCACTGCATTAGCCAGGTATTGAATTCACAACTCTTCACTGGATCCAACCAAGGCTTTTATCCACTGGGCCATGTGTCCTTGGGGACACCATTGTATGAATTTTGGGACTTATAAACTTAATTTCTCAGTAACCATTTTAACCACAGCTCATATTGCAATTTTGAAGTTATTATTGCTTTTCTCTAGCACTCCGTGTTATTTGTGCCCATGTTGTATTAATTTCTATGCTTGGCTGGTTTAGATTTTTGTGGCCTAGCATAAGTTTTCGTATTTTCCAGTGATATTCTCCGTCTACTATTTCAACTTTATCCCACAGGGGCCGGTGATCTGCCTTTTCCTTGCATATGAGGTCAACAACGCCTGATTTTTTTTTATTTCTCCTCGTATTACGGCTTTACAATATTCTTGTAGTCTTACCTTAATGGGGCGGCCTGTTTATACTTTGTATTTCTTACCGCAGCTGCACGGGATTGCGTACACACAGTCCTTAGTCATGTTCTCCTTTATGGGGGATCTTATTCGGAAGAGGTGCCTACGAAGTGTCGAACAAATTTTGAAACTCGTCCTGGTGTTATATGGACCACAGATCTTTTGTATTTTCTCCGATAATCCCTTCCAATAGGGTAAGCAGACCGAAGCTGTTTCCTGAGCGTTGTTATCCTCTTGTTCCCTTCTAACCCTTCTATCCCAGTTTGTCGGAGCTGCTGCCATGTACTCAGAGTAGTTGTTACGTTGTACGATACTACTTATACATTTCTTGATCATATGTCTCTGGGTCGCCACTTATGACTTTTAAGCAGCCGACGATCCCTTTCTTTACACTGTATAGAACGTCGTGAATATGGCAATGAAGATGAGTTCAACAGTCCGAACAATGTAAATAATGTAAATAATTACAATACCTCATTTCAGAAATATAGACTGATCCTGAAGAAGGCCGGAGCATACAACGACCGAATCATCGTGAATATGACAATAAAATGAGGACAACGGACCGAAAAATGTAAATAATTAAAATACCTCATCTCCGAAATATAGGCAGATCCTGAAGAAGTCCAGAGCGTAAAACGACCGAAACGTCATGAATATGACAACAAAGATGAGGACAACAATACGAACAATGTAAATAATGCAAATAGTTACAATACCTCATCTCAGAAATATGGACGAAGAAGGCCGAATCGTACCACGGCCGAAACGTCGTGAATATGAAAATAAAGATGTCCGAACAATGTAAATGGTCTAAATAATCACAACATCTCAGAAGTATAAACGATCTTGAAGAAGGCCGGAACGTACAACTGCCGAAACGTCGCGAATATGATAACAAAGTTGAGGACAACAGTCCGAACAATGTAAATAATTACAATACCTCATCTCAGATTTTGTCAGGTGCATTTCGTTAAAAAAGGAAACAAAACTGGAATGGCGATTAAAACTGCCTTTAAAATCCAAACGGACAAATCCATTGCCAAAGCTACAAGTACAGCAATATCCATGCTGTTCCAAATTGTATCCAGCTGAAAAATGGCTCCGTCGAATCTTGCGTTAACAACAGAAAAAGGTTTAATTGTCCGAACAATATGAGGGTGAGTCATAAATAAATTCCGTTTCCGTTTATTAACTCTATTAACAAAATAACACACAATTACATTTTACGCAATTATAGATTTACGATTATTTGCATTGACGGGTTACCATTTATCAGGTGTATATTCTTTAGGTTTTGAGAAAAATTCTTCAGATTTTGAAGTGTAAAAGCTTTCGACGAACTCTTGAATCTGGTAGCGAAAGTTTTCTCCTACAGAGGTTTTCGAAAAAGGCAATATGAATTCTTCGATGTGGTGCCTAGACTATGAATTTAAGTGCAGTACTAGACTGGCAATGATCAAAAAAGACACGAATTCTTCGCTATGGCGTCTAGACATTATGAGTATTAGACTAGCACCAAGGTCTCACCAATTCACAGTTGAATTGACTAGATGTAACCGTAAATAACAGATTCTTCTCTCGCACATCTCGCTTGTAGAACACTCATTGTAAGACTGGCATTTGTCCTTGCATTGAATATTGCTGTCACATCTGGTCTGGCCTAGTCTGGTGTTCCTTTTATTTATCTATCGTTCCCTAGAAGAATCAGCAATATTATTGGCTTTGACCTGGTGTCTCGGCCTGTTACGTTCTCACTGTCCTAACATAGTTTCCCTGTACCTTTTCTATAAATACTTTCATCGTAATTGTTCAGACGAGCTCTTCGCTCTGATACCTAGACTTTATGAATTTAAGCGCAATCCCAGATTGGCAACAATGTATCATCAATCAGACAATGACCGTAGGACAACTAATCACCAGTCGAGACAATAGTGTCTCGGCGTGATAAAAATATGATGCAATCACGGCTGTGGCAATATTTTTCAAGGCCAAACAAATTTCAACATACACGCCGAAAATAGATTCATATTACTGCACACCACCGCAAATGACCTAATCTGAAAAAAAACAAACAAACTAGATATCGATTATACTCTGTAACTCCAGTGCTTCTAACTCTGACCGTGTGTTGAAAGAAATGAAACTAATTTGCAGAAGGGTTGTAGTGTTTCGATCTCTTTTAAGAATTCTAAATGGATAATAGATAAATAATCTCACTACCTGATTGTGTTTTAGGGTCGTTGTGGAAACTTATCTTTGTGTCCGTTCATTGCATTTTGCGTTAAACCTTGTCAGGCGTAACCCATTTTTTATTATCTGCTATGATATAGCTCAGTAACAGTTAGGATGATACGCTAGTCAGTACAATTTGGTTTGGTTGAATTTGTTTAGCGGCATATCAACATCTCTATGGGTTATTTAGTGCCGAAATCTAAATACTTTGAACGCAATTTTATGGCTTCAACTAAATATATTTTGAACGCAACTGTATGCCTTTAACTACAGACAGTTAGGCGATCATGTATCTTTCGATACATGACTGACGAGGCAGATTTTCCCCCGAAGTATGTTGCCATTTCTTTCTGCGGTAGACCAGTTGTCATCCCAGACTATAGAATCCAGTCTGTCCTGCTATTTATCCATAGCTGTGAGGAGAAGAAGAGGATTCATACCTTTTCCAAAGGTATTAGCACGTAAGTGAATGTAATGGATTCGACTGGAATTCGAACTCGGCTCTCTGATTCCTCAATCCCAGCCGTTATCCATTATTCTACAATATTGTTAGTATTAGGTTGGTGCAAAAATAATGTCGTTTTCTCACATATGTTTGAACCTCAAAAAACGACATTATTTTTGCACCGAACTAATAATTCTATAAAAAGAATGTATTGTTGGTCATTTTACTAAAAATAGGTATATAAGCCTCCGCCGGTCATCAATGACCATAAATTTGTTCTCACCAATATGTTAGGTCAGATCAAGCCTAGGCAGGAGGGTGTGGTGGACAACCCGTTGCCCATGCAACATGCCCCCCTCTCTATGTCGCTGATGCATCCAAAGGAAGTGCAGGGCTATTACAGTTTGGTGAAAGAGCTGTTGAAGGAGCTGCCAGAACGAGGCTGAAATAAGCAACAAACTCCCTTTTTAGTTGTATAGTGTTACTCCAGGGCAACATACAGTTACAGAGTTACATTCTCCTAGACGGGTTGCCACCTAAGGCTATAGGCCTACAGTCTGTCCTGCTATTTAGGGAGAAGTAAATTAATGTAATCGATATGACTGGAATTCGAACTCATTACTCCGATTCCCCAATCAAATATTCATTACTCCACCGTGTTTTCATAGATATTGTTTGTAATTTTATTAGTAATAGGTATTATTGGTAATTTTATTAGTAATAGGTATTATTGGTAATTTTACTAGAAATATGTATTGTTGGTGATTTTTTCATATAAAATGTATTGCTGGTATCTTTACTAAAAAAATGTATTTTTATACTTTCATAGTGTTTTGGTTTTGTTTAGTGGGGAGTAGGGGTAACCGTTTGCTCATAGCTGGGATCCTAGCAGGGGCTACCACCCCGGGTCAAGGTGGAACTGGGAACAACAGCAATTAAGATGTGATTCCACGCTTCTCAAAACCTCATCTCAGAAAGACCTTTTCTCTGTTTTTTTTTTAAACTCTTACAAAACCGAATATTTTATTTGTTTATACATTTTACCTTTTTAACACAAAAAACAGTTCATGAAACTTCTCAATATTATCGACAATGATTTATTGTTATTCTTTGATTTATTGAAATAACTACTAATGATTATATATATATATGCAAGAGGCTATTTGCGAGGAAGTAATACTTGGTCGGGCCGAGGACCATCAGTACACTTCGTGTCTACATCTATATATATATATATATATATATATATATATATATATTTACAATGCAAACGAGAATTCAGGAGGGGGCTCCATATTTGCCACAGGTTCATAAGTGATTTGCAAGACTCGCGTGAGTATAGTATTTGTTATTTTTTTTGCTGTGGATGCTAGAAGGGGGATAGCTGAAAAGGGAGGGCAGTCTATGGTCCAGCCACCTCTCCTCCACCCCCGTTCAATGGCCTGTCAGTCGTGTGTGATATCCACAGTCGGTACCGCAGGAGACGTGGGTCCATTTTTAACGAAGCTCTATTTCTTGCGTTGCCGCCACTTAATTTTGTTATTCGGAGGCCGGTTCGTCGATCTTCATCCCCACAGTGCGACCTCTCTTGAGGACTTCAGTGTTTATGATGAACGCGCTCCAGCGCACGTTGAGAATTGCACGGAATCAGCGTTGGTTGAAGATTTTGAGGAGACACAGTTGCTGTTGATATACGACCCAAGACTCGGTACCATATTGGAGAGAGAGCAGCACGATGGTTATATAGACCTTAACTCTTGTGCTTTTTCTTAAGCTTTGCTTGGAAGAATGTAACTGATTATATTAGCTGGTTATCAGTTAATCCTGTGAAGGGGGACATATGTTAGAGTTAACTTACAAAAGCTTCCGCGATGTGCAATTTGGGTACGCATTTGTCGGCAGGAATGTTCATCTCTTCTTCCATTTCACTGTACCACGCCAATATTCGGGCTTCTAATATGGTTAGTTCTCTCTGCTGACTTTCGTTAAGAGACATGGTTTCGCGTTTCGCTAACTTCTTCAATCCTTTTGACGCTATTATCGGCTAAAAGAAAAAAGAAAGAAAACAAAAATAATAATAGTAATAAGTATTTAAAAGTATTATAATATATACAGCTTCTTTTGAATTTAATCAACAAATACTGACGATCGGTTAGCGACTCGGACTGGGGAATTGGAGAGCCGAGTTTGAATTTCAATCGAGTTCATTACATTCACTTACGTGCTAATGGCCTTGGGAAATATATGAGTTCATCTATTCTCATTGCAGCTATGGATAAAAGAGCAGGACAGACTTGACGCTATAGCTATAGTTGGAAACCAGTCTAGGAGAAAGAAGGTCTGAATTCAAGCCACTTGTAGGTGCTGCCTCTTTAGGCAAAAGCTAGAAGGTAACTTTAAAAACAAGGGGACGAGACAATATATATATATATATATGACGCATCATATATTTCAAATTCACTGCCACTTGTTTGTACACTCAGTATAATAAGAATAATAGACTTTTTCTAGAATATATAATTTTTATGATGTCAACGAACACTCGTTATCACCTTGTGATGCCAGTGAATACTAGTAATGCCCGTCGTAGTAGAGACATTGTAATCGCAGATACAACTATAGTAACGCCGTTGAACAATACTGGTGTCAGACGAATAACAGTCGCACTAATAGTACTTGCTCGATAATACTAGCTCGAATAGTAATACGTATAGTTCTCCGTAAAGTAATAGAAGATAGAATAGAAATGGTGATCAGTATAGTAATAGGGGATAGAATAGAAATAGGGATCCGAATAATAATAGAGGATACAATAGATATAACTATCCATATAGTAATAGAGGTTAGAATAGAAATGGTGATCCGAATAGTAATAGAGGATTGAATAGAAATAGCGATCCCAATGGTAATAGAGGACAGAATACAAATGGTGATCCGAGTAGAAATAGAGGATAGAATAGAAATACCGGTCCGAAGAGTAATAGAGGATAGAATAGAAATAGGAATCCGTGTAGTAATAGAGGATAGAATAGAAATATTGACCCATATAGTAATAGAGGATAGAATAGAATAGAAATTGCGTTCCGACTAGTAATAGAGGTTAGAATAGAAACAGCGAACCGAATAGTAATAGAAAATAGAATATAAATAGCGATCCGAAGAGTAATAGAGGATGGAATAGAAATGTTGATCCGCATAGTAATAGAGGAGAGAATAGAAATAGCGATCAACGTGTAATACAGGATAGAATAGAAATAGTGATCCCAATAGTAATAGAGGATAGAATAGAAATAGAGATCCGAAGAGTAATAGAGGATGGAATAAAAATGGTGATCCGCATAGTAATAGAGGATAGACTAGAAATGGCGATACGAAAAGAATAGAGGATGGAAGAGAAATGGTGATCCGAATATCAATAGAGGATAGAACAAAAATGGCGATCCTAATAGTAATATAGGATAGAATAGAAATAGCTATCGAAGAGTAATAGAGGATAGAATAGAAATAGTGATCCGTATAGTAATATATGATAGAATAGAAATGGCATCAATTAGTAATAGAGGATAGAATAGAAATAGTAATTCGTATAGTAATAGGGGATAGAATAGAAATTGCGATCGAAGAGAAATATAATATAGAATAGAAATGGTGATCTGAATAGTAATAGAGGATAGAATAGAAATAGCAACGCGAAGAGTAATAGAGGATAGAATAGAAATGGTGATCAGAATAGTAATAGAGGATAGAATAGAAATAGTGATTCGAATACTAATAGAGGATAGAATAGAAATAGGGATCGAAGAGTAATAAAGGATTGAATAGAAATGGTGATCCGAAAGGTAATAGACGATAGAATAGAAAAAGCGATCTGAATATTAATAGAGGATAGAATAGAAATGGTGATCCGAATAGTAATAGAGGATAGAAAAAAAACAGCGATCCGAATAGTAATAGAGGATAGAATAGAAATAGTGACCCGAATAGTAATAGAGGAGAGAATACAAAATAGTCATCCGAATACTAATTTAGGATAGAATAGAAATAGCGATTGAAGAGTAATAGAGCATAGAATAGAAATGGTGATCTGTATAGTAATAGTGGATAGAATACAAATAGTGATCCGAATAGTAATAGAGGATGGAAGAGAAATAGTGATCCGAATACTAATAGAGGATAGAATAGAAATAGCGATCGAAGAGTAATAGATGATTGAACAGAAATGGTGATCCGAATAGTAAGAGAGGATAGAAAAGAAATAGCGATCCGAAGATTAATAGAGGATAGAATAGAAATGGTGATCCGAATAGTAATAGAGGATAGAAAAGAAACAGCGATCCGAATAGTAATAGAGGATAGAATAGAAATGGTGATCCGAATAGTAATAGAGGAGAGAATACAAACTAGTCATCCGAATACTAATTTAGGATAGAATAGAAATAGTGATCGAAGACTAATAGAGGATTAAATAGAAATAGCGATCCGAAGAGTAATAGAGGATGGAATAGAAATGGTGATCCGAAGATTAATAGAGGATAGAATAAAAATGTTCATCCGTATAGTAATAGTGGATAGAATAGAAATGGTGATCCGAATAGTAATAGAGGATAGAAGAGAAATAGTGATCCGAAGATTAATAGAGGATAGATAGAAATGGTGATCCGAATAGTAATAGAGGATAGAAAAGATATAGCGATCCGAATAGCAGTAGAGGATAGAATAGAAATGGTGATCCGAATAGTAATAGAGGATAGAATAGAAATAGTGACCCGAATACTAATAGAGGATAGAATAGAAATAGCGATAGAAGAGTAATAGAGGATAGAATAGAAATAGTGATCCAAATCCTAATAAAGGATAGAATAGAAATAGCGATCGAAGGGTAATAGAGGATTGAATAGAAATGGTGATCCGAATAGTAATAGTGGACAGAATAGAAATAGCGATCCGAATAGTAATAGAAGATAGAACAGAAATAGTGATCCGAATAGTAATAGAGGATAGAATAGAAATAGCGATAGAAGAGTAATAGAGGATAGAATAGAAATAGCGATCGAAGAGTAATAGAGGATTGAATAGAAAGGGTGATCCGAATAGTAATAGAGAAGAGAATAGAAATAGCGATGCAAAGAGTAATAGTGGATAGAATAGAAATGATGATACGAATAGTAATAGAGGATGGAATAGAAATGCAGATCCGAATAGTAATAGTTGATAGAATAGAAAGAGTGATCCGTATATTAATAGAGGATAGAAAAGAAACACCGATCCGAATAGTCATAGCGGATAGAATAGAAATGGTGATCCGAATAGTAATAGAGGATAGAATTGAAATAGCGATCCGAATATTAATAGAGGACAGAATAGAAACAGCGATCCGAATAGGAATAGCGGATAGAATAGACATAGTGATGCGAATAGTAATAGAGGATAGAATAGAAATAGTGATCGTAGAGTAATAGAGGATAGAATGGGAATGGCGATCCGAATAGTAATAGAGGAGAGAATAGAAATAACGATCCATAGAGATATAGAAGATACAAAAGAAATAGCGACCCGAAGAGAAATAGAGGATAGAATAGAAATGGTGATTCGAATAGTAATAGAGGAGAGAATAGAAATGACGATCCAAAGAGTAATAGAGGATAGAAGAGAATTGTTGATCCGTAAAGTAATAGATGTTAGTATAGAAATAGCGATATGTATAGTAATAGGGGATACATTAGAAATAGCGATCGAAGAGTAATAGTGGATAGAATAGAAATGCTGATCCGAATATTAATAGAGGATAGAATAGAAATAGCGATCCGAAGAATAGTAGAGGATAGAATAGAAATGGTGTTCCGAATAGCAGTAGAGGATAGAATAGAAATAATGATCCGAATAGCAATAGAGGATAGAATAGAAACAGCGTTCCGAATAGTAATAGAGGATAGAATGCAAATAGCGATCGAAGAGTAATGGAGGATAGAAGAGTAATGGAGATCCGAATAGTTATCGAGTATATAATAGAAATAGTAATCCGAAAATAATAGAGGATAGAATAGAAATGGTGATCCGTATAGTAATAGAGGATAGAATAGAAATTGCGAACAGTATATTAATAGAGGATAGAAAAGAAACAGCGATCCGAATAGTAATATAGGATAAAATAGAAGTAGTGATCCGAATAGTAATAGATGATAGAATAGAAACAGCGATCCTAATACTAATAGAGGATAGAACAGAAATGGTGATCCGAATAGTAATAGAGGATAGAATAGAAATAGCGATCAAAGATTAATAGAGGACAGAATAGAAATGGTGATCCGAATAGTAATAGAAGATAGAATAGAAATATTGATCCGTATAATAATAGAGGATAGAAAAGAAACGACGATCCGAAGAGTAATAGAGGATAGAATAGAAATGGTGATCCGAATAGTAATAAAGGATAGAATAGAAATAGCGATCCGAAGAGTAATAGATGATAGAATAGAAATATTGATCCGTATAGTAATAGGGTATAATATAGAAACAGCGACCCGAATATTAATAGAGGATAGAATAGAAACATTGATCCGAAGAGTAATAGATGATAGAATAGAAAAGGCGATCCGAATAGTAACAGAGGATAGAATAGAAATGGCGATCCGAATAGTAATAGAGGATATAATAGAAATGGCGATCCGAATAGTAATAGAGGATAGAATAGAAATTGCGATCCAAAGAGTAATAGAGTTTTGAATAGAAATGGTGATGCGAATAGGAATAGAGGATAGAATAGAAATAGCGATCCGAATAGTAATAGAGGATAGAATAGAAACAGCGATCCGAATAGTAATAGAGGATAGAATAGATATAGCGATCCGAATTGTAATAGAGGATAGATTAAAAATAGTGATCCGAATAGTAATTGAGGATAGAATAGAAACAGCGATCCGAATAGAAATAGAAGAGAAATGGTGATTCGTATAATAATAGAGGATAGAATAGTAATGGTGGTCTGTACTGTAATAGAGGATAATGTATATTAGAACATCGTTTACACGTCATGCAACTTCTGCTTGTGCGTTTCCTCTATGGTCATGTGATCTATTTAATTTAATTGTGGGATCGCCTGTGTTTGCTCACTGGCGATCTATGTTCAAAGTCAAGTGTCGGCAGCGACATTTTATTCTTATATAACAATTGTATAGTTTTCTGTGTTTAGTCAATCTGGAAATAAATGTGTTAATAGCTAACCACATAATCTGTGCAGTGATTTTCGAAGCGTGGCTTAGATGTGGCACAAGGCCGAAAGTAAGTGCACCCAGTGAGGATCGAACTCACTACTCAGTCGTAATTGTTCTAGCGAGACAAGCTTGCTTATCATTACACCGCCTCGAGGTTCCCCACATTATCAGAGTATATAACAAATTATTCATAAAAATACAAGAGTACATATGACTGTGTGGGAAATTCGATTCACTGGGACCACAAAGAACAATGGTATATACACAGTAGAATATATCTTACAGAATGCAATACATAAAACCCCCAATGAAGTTTGAGATTCAGTTGGATTGCCCAGTCCCGGCCAGTAGGCCAGATCCAATATTAAGGATAAAACCTGACACAGAGTGGAGATGATTAAAAATTGCAATGATTGAAACGTATATTGACCTTGTTAAAGATAGATTTTTAATATAATATACGCCGTATTGATGGCAGATACAGGGAAAAAATATTCCTAAGCAAGGCAGTAATATAAGGCAAGAAGAAAAGACTATGAATTGTAAAAAAAAAAGCAGTTATTGTTATCAGCAAGAGAAACAACCCAAGATGCAAGCTGCGAATTTGAAATGTCAGAATCCATCAAGTACAGCATTTTAAATATCTAGGAAGTGTAATAACAAATGTTAGCAAATGAGACATCAGGAACCAAAGGCGAAAATTGAATAGCGAAAGATGCCTTCCAAAACTAAACAAGTTAAGAGGAAACAAGAAAATATCATTAGAAACAAAGAAAAGAGTGCTGAACTGCTATGTAATATCGATCTCTCTATAGGCCAGTGAATGGCAGACAATTTCCCAGCAGGTCTAGAAGACTAGAGGCAAAGGAATTCTGATTCTACAGAAGGATGCTGAGAATAACATGGACCACGTTTGTAAACTGATATAATGGAATATTCATACACCTGTGTTCCCCCTCAGGCTGGTGTCCGTCATAAATACAGACCTGAACCGTTTATACGGGTTCAATGGGCATATTTTTGGCCGAGCCCACGGGCTCGGAGATCCCACGTTAAAAAGGCCTTGTGCCACATGACGCCCTCGTGAGGGGGGGTGACTGAATATCGTCATAAATACAGACGGACGTGTAGGTACGACAGAGTTTAAGTCTATGACGACGCCCATTGAACTACGCCATTGGCTATCCTATTGGTCTACAACTATTACCTGCGACTACGACGAGTACCAGTCGATTACTGCTACCGTGTACTATTTAGTTATAGTAGCCAAAACCACTTAGCTACTTCGATCAAATATATCCCATTCCGGGATATGTAAACATCGAGCAAGTTTTAAGGAAAATAGGGAAAAAAAGGACACGTATTTGAAATCAGAAAGAGACATTTTAAAATTCTGGTACACATAATGAGGAAAGAAGGCTTGGAGAATTTGACATTCGCAGGATATATAGAAGGCGAGAGAGACAGGGAAATTTCGAGTGATTTACCTAAGGAGCTTGTGGCTATGCATGGCAGAACAATGAGTCGGAAGGATAGTGAAAACACAAACAAGGATGGGAAGGTGTGGAGAGCCAACATGCAGAAGAGACACGGCACATAGGGGAGAGGCTGGGATGAATAAAAGGATATTTTACCGTTTTACCCATATTCTTTGCGCGGCTAAACATCGTTTCTCTTTTCCGTTTCTTATCTTTATTTTTCTCCCTCATCATGGAAACGCTGTAACGAAATCTCCGTAAGAATATTTCGTTGGTCAAAAGGTCGAGGTCGCTTGAATCTTCCGGCTTTTCTATCTTCTCTTTGTTTACGGCCGACGTCAATGACAGGACGGGAAACATTGTCGGGGGAGCAGACTCTGATGCGAACTGCTTTCGTCGCGTCGCGCCGGTTTCCGTTCGGGCCTCTGGCGTTGGCGTCAGCATTCTGTTCAGTTCCCGTTGAGCTATCGACAACAGGCGGACTGGGCAAGGTTCAGGCCAGCGTTCGAGCAACACGGACACCTTGTCGCGGGCCAGCCTGAGGAAGTAACTCATCTTCCGTTTGGAGCGTGTCTGGAGGATGTGGAAACAGTCACCGGCGTCTAACTGCAAAATCTGGCAGTCTTCAGTGCATGTGACAGTGCTGTAATAAACATTCCAGCCAAGCATCAATTCAATGTCACCTAAAGGAAACAAAATTTGTAAAGAATAAAAAGATATTAAAACGATTAGGAATTTTTTAGTATGTCATAAAAGTCACAGACATTGAAGTCAACATTCAGAGGCCACAAGCCACCTGACGACTGCGTCCAGCATGTAACAGCCTGTCGCCTTTGAGTGTTGACTTCAATGTTTACTTTTAATGTTTACTTCAATGTTTACTTTTATATCTATATACGCTCTATCTCTGATATTGAGCACTTTATCCCATAAATATAGCACACCTTAAAATTATATTTCTTCATTATATATATATATATATATATATATATATATATATATATATATATATATATATATTAGGTTGGTGCAAAAATAATGTCGTTTTCTCACATATGTGAGGAAACGACATTATTTTTGCACCAACCTAATATATATATATATATATATATATATATATATATATATATTCATTGTTTATTTCACTATCTATATATATTCAAAGTATTCATATATATTCAATGTATTCATTGTTTCTTTCTCCCTCACTCTCCGACTCTGTCTCTTTATCTAGTACTGTTTAATATATATATATATATATATATATATATATATATATATATATATATATATATATATGGTGTGATGGATAAATTGTCATCTAAATTACGCAGAAATGAATATAAAACCGACATTTCATTTTAACAGATGTATTTACACAAAATATCTTGAAATACTAAAGAAAAAACTTATTCAATAAAATCGCCATTGGCTTCAACCACGGCCTTCAGACGACTTCGGAATCTCCTGCAACTCTTCTGGATAATCTCCTTGTTTAAGTTCGTGAATACTGGCATAATCCTTGCCTTCAGTTCATCTTTGGTGTTATAAGGAGTTTTGTTGGTCTTTCGCTCAACTGCATCCCTATCAAGGGGGTTGCAGTCTGGGGAGTTATGTGTAGGGGGAATATTATTGCAGAAATTAACTGACACCATGACTGGGTTCAACTGCTTGTATAGCATGGTGTGGAGTCATGTTACCAGACATGGGGTCTTCCAGTAGACACCCTCAAGACCCAGAGCAGCACCACCTCCTCAGGGCACTTGATGTAGGGATCCGCGTTGTGTCTGATGACCTCACCAACAAATTCAGGCGTTCTTTTCTTATCAAAACGATCATAATAATCGCCATTAGACTCATCCAACACTTTCTGAATCCTCTGCACTGTTTTCAGATTGACAACCAAGCACTCTGAAATGTTCGTATTGGAGATTCCGGCGCGAATGCCAAGTAGTACAGAATGCTGTTTACAAATTTCTGGCGAAGTGAATTGCGTCATGGTGCTCTTTTTCCCACGGACGGTGCCCAACTGACCTAACTATACTATTCAGTCAACAAAATCTCAAAGAAACAAGGCGCATGCGCGAAATTAAAAATATAATATGGTTTGAATCGCACCCTCTATTTATTCATCGATCCCTGTTATTATCTGCCTATGTATTTGTTTCTGAAGGGAAAGAGGTAATGTTTATGAAAGTAGTCTCACCTATAATGCCGACAGCATCAAACACACACAGGTTCAGGGGGCAACGTTTGGATATTGAGTCGACGGCTTGTTGTAAGTTTTCTTTTGTTTCTTTCATTTCGTTTTCATAAAGACTCGACGCTTCCAAAAACTCAGACCGTTTCCGTGGTTTAAACAAACTGGAAAAAAAAAAGAAAGAATCGAAAAAAAAAAAAAAAAAAAATCGCCTTCAAATCATTATCTTGCTTTGTTTTCTTTCATTAATTTTCAATCTAATTTTAAAGTTGATTGACATTTAATTCTTAGCAAAAAATCTTTGCACCTCCAAGCAAGGCGATAATGCCACTAAGATGCAAGGGATTACAAGGGAGAAAAATAAAACATTAGTGAAGAGAAGTGAGAAAAAGGAGAATAAATGAATAGGTTCCAGGAAGACAGAAGATGGAGATAATGCCACTAAGACGCATGGGGTTACTGGGAGTGAAAGGGAATAAGAAAACTTTAGTGAGGAGAAAGGACAATAAAAGAACAAGTTTCAGGAAGACGGAAGATGGCGATAATGCCTCTAAGACACAAGGGGTTACTGTGAGTGAAAGAGAATGAGAAGACTTTAGTGAGGAGAAAGGACAATAAAAGAACAAGTTTCAGGAAGACGGAAGATGGCGATAATGCTACTTAGCCGTTTCTTAATGAGGTAACATTTATACAAGAAAGAATTCATTGATCGAGCAGACACTGCTGCTGTCGATTAAAATTTATAAAATCTTGCTCTTAAGACAATTCGCAGGAAAAATATGTTTCTCAAGTCCAGTAGCTGTTATCGCTCTTTCCTGTATAGATGGAGGCTACTTTCCTAACCTTTTCTGGAAAATAGGTTTCTCAGGTCCAGTAGCTGTTATCGCTCTTTCCAGTATAGATGGAGTCTACCTTCTTACATTTTCAGTGCAATAGGTTTCTCTATCCAGTAGCTGTTATCGCTCTTTCCAGTATAGATGGCGGTTGCCTACCTAAACTTTTATCTGAAGTCATCTGGAAAATTATAATAAAATTAGCTTCATTATTGAACATTACCATGACAACAGCTCCATCCAATGTAGCTCAATATTCATCCTTAAAACAATTGCTGTTGAGAACCCGCTTCATCCAACTTACACATTTTAATTTAGCCAACGTTCTTAATTTTCTGAATAATTTCCTCAATAATTTCCTCAATAATTTCCTCAATAATTTCCTCTTTGTTTACATAAGCGACATCAGATTCTTCAAATATTTTCTATTTGTTTTCGTCTATCCACTTTTATTTTTTTGTTCTCTCTGTTTTAATGTTGTTAGCTGTTTTTTCTTTCTTCCTTTTTAGCCAATGGTTTATTGAATGCTAGAATTCTCGTTATCTATTTTTGGTAGAAATTCTGCTTACCTGAAAATAAATGTGAAATGCTCATGATTTTCACATATTATTATATTATTGACAGTGATAGCACCTGGTTGCGAGGCTTTGGTCCTGAGCTGTAATCATTAGGCCTTTCGATTCAGCTTTCTACCTGCTGCTTAGGATGTGGCACAAGGCCGATTTTTATGTGGGATTTTTCCGAGCCCGTAGGATTTGGCAAAAATACCCCGTTGACCCCGTATACAAGGGGTCGGATTTGTCTACATCGCCAAACGAGAGTCTGCACTTCGGCATAGCCTCGTCTGGGTTCCTCTCTGCAGGCAGAGAATTCGACAAGTCATTCAAGAACCTGGCAGCGAACTGCCAGACTGCGACGAACTGATGTGTTTTCTGTTGGTCCATATCTGCTTCGTTCGTTCTTTTTGGGTATTAGCCACGCAACGCCTTGTTCAACCATTTATTCTCTGTAATTTATTAGTAATTGATATTAATAATTTATTATATAAATTAATTTAATTATATGAAACTAATCACTTATATTAATTTTTTATAATGTTAATAATTTATTATTATTTAATTTTATTGTATTTTATTATATATCTATTATTATTATTTTTATTATTATACAGGGTGAATAGATTCAAAAAATATCTTCCCGCAGACACTGATCCTCTGAGGTAAGATAAATCTATCGAATTCATTAACAGATATCATATCCAATTTAATATTTCTATAAAGTGTATATTTTCCAACTTATATATGTACTAGCCGAATTACCTGCGCCTTGCTGCATGTTATATATATATATATATATATATATATATATATATATATATATATATATGTATATGAGGCTAGTGAAAGGAGTGAAAGGGCTGGTGAAAGGAGAAAAAGTATAATATTTACTTTTACATGATAACATATTTGCTCAAATAAGATGTGTAGTAACATAAATATTTATATGTTATTGTATAGAAAATATACATGTTGTTATATACATATATCTCTTCCCAATGTCTGTCTGTCTGTCTCTGTCTCTCTTTCCCACTCTCTAAATATTTAATGATTTCACTCCGAGCAAGGTGATAATGCGACGAAGACGCAAGGTTTTATTTAGAATGAAGAAGAACAAGAAGACTTTAGACGGAACCGGACGTCAAATCCTAAAAAGGAAACAATGTATAAATCTCTATTCCTGTTCTAAAGAGTGGGAAGCAATGTGAACAAGGCGATAAGCGGACCAATCTACTCATATATATATATATATATATATATATATATATATATATATATATATATATATATCTGTGTGTGTGTTTGTATAAAATCTGAATATGTTTCATCTGTAATAAATAAATAGATAGATAGATAGATAGATAAGACCAGACAAGTAAAGATAGATAGATAGATAGATAGACAGATATATAGATAGACAGATAATGAAAAGGACAGAGATAGATAGATAGATAGATAGATAAGAACAGACAGGTAAAGATAGATAGATAGATAGATAGATAGATAGATAGATAGATAAGAACAGACCAGAAAAGATAGATAGATAGATAAGAACAGACAAGAATAGATAGATTGATAGATAGATAAGAACAGACTAGCATAGATAGATAGATAGATAGATAAGAACAGACAAGTAAAGATAGATAGATAGATAAGAACAGACAAGTAAAGATAGATAGATAGATAAGAACAGACAAGTAAAGATAGATAGATAGATAAGAACAGATAAGTAAAGATAGATAGATAGATAGATAAGAACAGACAAGTATAGATAGATAGATAGATAGATAGATAGATAGATAGATAGATAGATAAGAACAGACAAGTAAAGATAGATAGATAGATAGATAGATAGACAGATATATAGATAGACAGATAATGAAAAGGACAGAGATAGATAGATAGATAGATAGATAAGAACAGACAGGTAAAGATAGATAGATAGATAGATAGATAGATAGATAGATAAGAACAGACCAGAAAAGATAGATAGATAGATAAGAACAGACAAGAATAGATAGATTGATAGATAGATAAGAACAGACTAGCATAGATAGATAGATAGATAGATAAGAACAGACAAGTAAAGATAGATAGATAGATAAGAACAGATAAGTAAAGATAGATAGATAGATAGAAAAGAACAGACAAGTATAGATAGATAGATAGATAGATAGATAGATAGATAAGAACAGACTAGCATAGATAGATAGATAGATAGATAGATAAGAACAGACAAGTAAAGATAGATAGATAGATAGATAAGAACAGACAAGAATAGATAGATTGATAGATAGATAGATAAGAACAGACAAGTATAGATAGATAGATAGATAGATAGATAGATAAGAACAGACAAGAATAGATAGATTGATAGATAGATAAGAACAGACTAGCATAGATAGATAGATAGATAGATAAGAACAGATAAGTAAAGATAGATAGATAGATAGATAAGAACAGACAAGTATAGATAGATAGATAGATAGATAGATAGATAAGAACAGACAAGTAAAGATAGATAGATAGATAAGAACAGAAAAAAAGATAGATAGATAGATAGACAGATAAGAACAGACAAGAAAAGATAGATAGATAAATAGATAGATAGGCAGATAAGAACAGACAAGTAAAGATAGATAGATAGATAGATAGATAAGAACAGACAAGAAAAGATAGATAGATAGATAGATCGATAGATTGATAGATAGATAAGAACAGACAAGAATAGATAGATAGATAGATAGATAGATAGATAAGAATCGACAAGGACAGATAGATAGATAGATATTAGGTTGGTGCAAAAATAATGACGTAATAATGTTGTTTTTTGACGTTAAAAATACGTCAAAAACGACATTATTACGTCATTATTTTTGCACTGACCTAATAGATAGATAAGAACAGACAAGAAAAGATAGATAGATTGATAGATAGATAAGAACAGACTAGCATAGATAGATAGATAGATAGATAAGAACAGACAAGAATAGATAGATAGATAGATAGATAGATAGATAGATAGATAGATAGATAGATAGATATGAACAGAGATGCCTCAAAAATAGTAGTAATTACGTTTTCCGTCATCATAACATACAAAAGACAAGGTCTGCTTCTCGGGCAAATCTTGTCGTCTTTTCGGCTGACAATAAAGAACCCAACAACTATTTGCCCTATTTTTTTGTCTCATCCCCTGGAGGCAATGTCGACCGACTGTAGCTATCAAATTTTAAGTGCACGGTTTTTCTTCAAACTGAATGACATTTTTTTTATAACGGCTTTTCTATACAAAATAATAGGAAATTTGAAAACTTTGAATCTTACCCAAGAGCCTAAAGTACTTCAAACAGGTTTTGCTTGTCCGTCTCGCGAATAAAAATTAAGTATCCCTTTGTGATACTTATATATATATATATATGTGTGTGTGTGTGTGTGTGTGTGTGTGTGTGTACAGTGCTGTTCGATAAAAGTGACTCACCTGATTTTTTTAATTATAAATTTTTTCACCTATTGTTTTTGGGGTCAAACTAATTTTTAATCTTACTAATATAAAGACCCCTTCCCGACCACCTAGTAAAAAAGTTTACTCACCCTAAGGTATTCTATTGATAATTATAATTTTGGATATAAATGAGATTTAGGGAAAAAAACTATGCAAAAAAAGTGACTCACTTATTTCCTGCAACTCGTAATCAATAGAAATATAACCGAACAGCTTTAAATAAAGAATAATGGAGGTATAATTTATTTATAATAGGTAATATAGTTCGAAATATTTCATAATCTATGGGTCCTCCTTTATTTTGAATAACCTTTTCAACCCTTTTTGGCATTGACTTGATTAGGTTCTGGCAAATCTCATCTCCAAGCATTGAATTCCATTCGGATATGAAATTCACAATCAAATCCTTTGTTGCTCAACTGCTTTCTTGAGAGCCTTTATTTTATAATGCTCCATAAGTTTTCTATGGGATTGAGGCCAGGAGATTGGGGCGGTCATGTCATAGCACTCACCTGCTTCTCATCAAAGTATTCCTTCATCAATTTTGATTTGTGATAGGCAGCATTATCCTGCATAAAAATGAGCTTGGTGGGGGTCGATTCGCACTCTTTCAGCAGAAGGGTGCAGACAAGACTCTAAAATTCTCTTGTACTGCTCGCTCCTGAGGGTCTTTTCAATAGGTTTTAAGAAACCAGTTCCATGAAAAGAAAAGCATCCCCAGAACATTATACTGAACAGATGCTTGACAGTACTTACTGCTAAATTCAAAGAGCTTTCAAAGCTTCTTCTTTGGATTTTAGATCGCTTATCATTTGAATTTAGCTCAACTTTCGTTTCATTGGAGAAGAGAACATTTAGTAAAAAAAAAAAAAAATAAATAAATCAGGTGAGTCACTTTTATCGAACAGTACTGTACATATATATATATATATATATATATATATATATATATATATATATATATATATATATATATATATATATACTAATTTCTCATAACAAGAGAGTATGTATATATGGAGAGGGAGTACACATATACTAGCAAAAACACACATGCTACAAAATGGATCTAAGAACATACAGGGTTCACTTAAAGATAAGAATACAGATATCTTTCCTCTCCCTTTCTCGGACTAATCTTAATTGTTTTATAACCCTTCAAGCAGAAGAACTTTCTCACTGCCAGTCCAAGAAAGACATTTGTGTCTCTACCACACAAAGAAGAAAATGTTTAACATCGAGAATCTTTGACATCGAAAAACCTAAGGAAAATTAATTCATTTTTATAATATGTGGAAATATCCACTCTTTGTCTGAAGAAGCTCGCGTGACCCGAAACGCGTATTATGGAAAATAAAACATAATATATATTTAAAAAATCCACGTTACAACCAAAAGCATTTGCGGTTTCTCTATTTTTAATATGTATATATATATATATAATGTCATCCACAGACAGACTGTTTCGCTGTATCACAGCTCATCAGTGCGGCTAGACATCCGGTTGCTTCTAGCTAGGATCGAAACCCGACTGAATTGGTATCAGGCAGATATTCTACCACTAAGCTGTCAGCGCACGGTGGGGATGAAGGTGGATTTATGGCGTATTTATTTTAGGAAACACGCCCAGTGACCGACAGTGACTCAATCGCATATATATATATATATAATAAAGAAACAATTTATACAAAGATTTAAGCAGCAATGTTAATGTGGTTAACGGCGAAATCACTTCGTTAACAGAACCTAATGAGACATTAACTTACTATCGATTCCTTGAATAATAAGATTCTTATATTCGAGTTGTTGTCAGATGGAAGACACACGCCAAGCACTTTCGACAATTTCAAATTGTCATCTTCAGGACACAATTTTCTTATATATAGAATTCAAAAAAAATTCTCACTTGATCGATTTGAACAGGAACTCTAGCGTCGCGACATCGTACGCACCAAAACATATATTCAACTGTCAATAAATAGAATAATTAAAAAAAAATACAAACAAAAAAAACTGTCAATAAATAACATAATTTAAAAAAAAAACATCTTTCTTAAAAAAATAATCTTTCTACACATCATTCGCCATATTTATATTTGCCTTGTTAAGGGGGAAATGGTTAAAACGAAACAACTTTGGTTTGGACTGCTTTTTGCATTTTCTAAAATTCTCTTGTAATGATTGCTGGTAGAAAGCTCAATGTTAACTATTCTCTGTGATAGAGAAGATATTAATGATTATAGTGAGGTATTAATACAGCACATTCAGGTGCGAACTCCGGTTAGCAATTCGTTACGTTTTAGAGCAGTGCTTCTCAAACATTTTCAGCCCATTGACCATTTTTTTTTCTTCAAAAAATTCAAATGTATCACCCATATGTTTACTTTTAGGGTGTTCAAGTTTCACACCAAAATACTCAATCAAAATGTAAAATTGATTTTAGTAAACAAGGATAAACACAGGATATCAAAATCAATTTTGATGATGTCATTTAGTCGTAGTTCTTTCTAGTAACTACCATGATCTTGGTGTCTCTCACACAAGATATCATTATCAATTTTGATAGTATCTTTTAGTCTATTACAATATTGTGTAGTGATCTCTTAACATAGGAATATTTTTTATATGAATAAGAAATTTCTATTATATATATATATATATATATATATATATATATATATATATATAGATAGATAGATAGATACACCTAGTGAGCCAGACAAACCTACCTAGGTTTCACCTAAACGGATCGCCAGGGAAAGTTCGGCAGATCAAAAATTCGGCAAATCAAAAATTCGAGGGTTTTTCGAAACGAGTCTAGTTATCTATCTATCTATATATATATATATATATATATATATATATATATATATATATATATGTGTGTGTGTGAAGAAATATAGTTTTAAGGTGTGCTATATTTATGGGATAAAGTGCTCAATATCAGAGATAGAGCATATGTAAATATAAATATAAAAACGAACATTGAAGTCAACACTAAGTGGCGACAGGCTGTTTCATGCTGGACGCTATCGTCAGGTCGCCTGAGTATTGATTTCAATGTTCACACACACACACACACATACAAACACACACATATACATATATATATATATATATATATATATATATATATATACATTTGGTTGGATAGATATGAGTTTGTGACCCTGGGTTTCACGCTTTAGCGATCGTCAGACAAACTGATTAATTTTTTTTTAAAAATTGGGTTTATGTAGATTGCGTGTATTGGTATTGTGGAAGTGGTGGGGGAAACTTCGTCGTTTTTTCATCGTACTGACGTAAACATCGATGTATGCAGACACATATACATGCTTTCATCATATATATATATATATATATATATATATATATATATATATATATATATACTTGGATTGATGTGAGTTTCTGACCCTACAGCGATCAAATGCGTACGTATGTACGCAACGACAAATGGATGCGCATATATGCCCAGTCCCACGCTGTTCATATATGTTTGTATGAACTCCGATGAGTGAGCGTACGTGTAGGCATGTCTGCGTAGGTCAATTAGTGTACGTGCGTGTATGTATGTTTGCGTAAGTATGAGTGGCGTTCCGACGTCAATTTCCCCCCCACTTCCACAAGTATTCCTCCGACTTCCACAAGTATTCCTCCGACTTCCACAAGTATTCCTCCCACTTCCACAAGTATTCCTCCCACTTCCACAATATTCCTCCCACTTCCACAATATTCCTCCGACTTCCACAATGTTCCTCCCACTTCCATAAAAACACCGATACACGCAACCATATATAAATCCAAAATTTAAAAATTAATCAGTTTGTCTGACGATCGCAAATAGCGGAAAACCCAGGCTCACAAACTCACATCAATCTAACTAAATATGTTAGCTCCATCACTGATATTGAGCGCTTTCCAATAAGTATCTCGCACATATAATATATAAATAGTATATATCAAAAACTGCATATATATATATATATATATATATATATATATATATATATATATATATATATATATATATATATACTTTCACACACACACATGCATATATATGCATAATACCTACATAATTTCGAAATTTTCAAATGAGAAGACTTTAGTGATGAGAAAGGACAATAAAAGAACAGGTTCCAGGGAGACAAAAGATGGCGATAATGCGACTAAGACGTAAGGGGTTACTGGGAGTGAAAGAGAATGAGAAGACATTGGCGAGGAAAAAGGACAATAATAGTACAGGTTTCAGGAAGACAGTTGATGGCGATAATGCTATTAAGACGCAAGAGTTTACTGCAAGTGAAAGAGAATGAGAATACTTTAGTGAGGAGAAAGGACAGAAGGTTTCAGGAAGACAGAAGATAGAATATAATGGACATGTGTGTAATTAAACAAAATATTATGTTTTTTAATTTTTTCAAAGTACGAATAATTTAGACATATTTTCGTGAAATAGCTACAATTTTTTATGGCTTCGAAATATCTGTGGACCACTAGAAATGCTATGTGGACCACCAGTGGTCCACCTGGACTATGTTGAGAATCACCGTTTTCGAGGATTTCTATTGATAGTTGTTCGCAGTTTGCCTGATTTTGCCAAATGTTTGTCAATGGGTTTGATGACTTTTTTCGCCCATATTTATTTTCACATTATTTTTTTAAATACAGAACAATGTTTGTATTTCTTTTATATTTTTTGTTCTGTTCGGTATAAATATTTATTTTGTCGGCAAAATAATGTCTTGTAGTGTTATTTCCTACTTGTTTCTGGCTTTTGAAAGAGTTTTTTGTTTGTTTACCAAGCTGTTAAAGAATAGGATCTGCTTCAGTACGCTAGTTGTGCGGTTGGCGGAGAGTGTAGATGCAAAATGCGGTAAACGGTTGATATGTATTTTTATGGAGGTTTAAAGAAGTATTTCTCCTTTTGCTTAGCTTTACTGTCTATTTTGAATGCCACAAAGGTTACAAACAGACAAAGATGGTACTCGAATGAAAGGAAGAGCAACATAGGCGTAGATGAAAGAAAGAGAGGTTTATTGTAAAAGAAAATACACTACTGAAGGACAGGGAATCAAGTAGCAATGCTAGTAATTCCCGAAGCAAGGATATCTACCTACCACCCCACGCGGTTAGATGTGGCACAAGGCCGAGTTTAATGTGGAATACCGAGTTCGTAGGCTCGTGCCAAAAATTCCCTGTATAAAACTGGGTCGTGTAGCTGTTTCCCGAGACGAAACTCTGCCGTTTAACATAGTCTCGTCTGGGGATCCTCTCTAACCGGAGGCAGAGTGTTTGACCAGCACAGCTGGAGACGGATCTCCAACTCTAGACTAATCCCCGAAGAAGGATATCTACTAACCGCTCCACACGAGATAATTGTATCCTTAAAGAAAGTTACAAGCAGACAAAGGTGGTAATCGAGTGAAAGGAACAGCAACACAGGCGTAGATGAATCTATTTTGCTGAAAGTATTACTGAATAACAAAATAGATCCTACTGAGATACCTGTGTGTGTGTGTAACGGTCTTCAGGACTCGCTTTTTTGTTTCCATAATGCGTGATAAACCACGTCTTAGTTAAATACCATCACTGTCGTTTAGACCCCAAACTTTTTTTTGTTGTTGTATTACTGAACAAGGAGTGGAGTAATGGATAGCGGCTCAGATTGAGGAATCAGAGAGCCGAGTTCGAATTCCAATCAAACCCATTACATTCACTTACGTGCTAATACGCTTGGGAAATCCTCTTCTTCTCCCCCCAGCTATGGGTAAATAGCAAGACAGGCACTTGGATGGCAACTGGTCTACCGCAGAAAGAAATTGTGATATGTGCTAATACCCTTTTGGGAAAGTTATGAATCCTCTTCTTCTCCAGGGTATATAGCAGAACAGACCGGGTTTTATAGACTTGGATGGCAACTGGTCTACCGCAGAAAGAAATGGCAACCTACTGCAGGAAATAATCGGCCTCGTCAGTCATGTATCGAAAGATACATGATCGCCTATGCGTGTATCACGCATGGCACATAACTGGCTCTTGACTGGTAGATAGATAATAAATTGTGAATGCGTGATCGCCTAAACGTGTATCATGTATGGAACATAAGTAACTGACTGATTACTGAACATCATACTAACTAGGCGCTCATCGTTTTATGAAAATCAGCTCCTTACAATCCACTTTGGTTTTCGTTCTGGCAAAGGACGTAATGATGGTATATGTCATCAAACGACTCCAGGAAATTTCAAACCTTCTCTAATAGCAAATTCTATATCTGCTACGTTGACCTCCCAGCGACATATGATCACATCAATAGAAACCACCTCTTCTCATCCATCAGGGACCATCTTTTAAGATACGAATTCACTGAATACATCGATCTAATAGAAAATTTTATTACGCCTTAAAATTTTACATGTCTAGTGAGGACCCCAATACGGAAACATTTCAGATCTTATCAGGAGTACGACCGGAATGAAATGGGAACCCCACTCTATTTAATGTCTTCCTAGACTCTGCTCTGTGCATGCACAAGTACAGATACAAGGAGACGGGCACTGATCATTTAAACATTTTATACCACTTCACAAATGAATCTACTAATACTAGGCAGTGATCCTGCTCTACCCTGGAGGATGGGAAGGGTCTATGCTGATGGCATAAGTATTCATACTTTGGATGAGAAGGATCTTGAACTGAAAACTATCAAGTGTTCCAAAAAACAGAAATCAAGATAATGCTTTCGAAAACAGAAACTATGATATAGAATTGGAATGAAAGCAATCATGGCGCTAACCCTAAATCCATTGCAAAAATTCAGGATGTGGATTTAGTAAATAGAAAACACTCATTATCTTGAGTTATAAAAATAGTATAGGGGTTTTGAGGTGTTTTCCCTCGAAAGAGTCCGTGTTGGATTCTTTCGCCTACTATACGATTAGTAGGAGAGAAGGCCTTGGAGGAACAGTCGCCTAGATTGTTCAACTGTCAAACTCTCTGCTTCGAGCAGAGAGGAACCCGGACGAGGCTTTGCGGCAGGGACAAAGTTTCGTCTGGTGAGGTAGACAGTCCCTGAACCCGTTTATACGGGTTCAAAGGGAATACGGCTCGGAGAACCCACGGTAAACTAGGCCTTGTGCCATATACATCCCTCATGGGTAGGGGGGGGGCTGTTAAATATTAACAGTCGGATAGACTGAACGCTGGGTCAACCGACACACACTTAATAGTCGTGCAATACTCTTCTGTTGTACTTATTGTTTAATATATGATATCTCTGTAACACGTGTTTTTCTATTTCTTTAACCATTTACTTGAGTCACAAAAAGAGGAGAAGGAAATTGAACATAGAATAGTCCTTAATTAGATCATTCAAGATGGTCTCCCTTTATCAAGATGCTGTTCCCCAAATTGGTAAGGACACGCTTCAGCTATAGGAGTTTTTTCCCTTTAGAGATTCAGGTTGGGAGAGGTGCACAATGTTTCTTTAGTAAGACTTTCAGATCTAGGCCGGTTGTTATTAATTTAAACTGGAAAAGACTTCGGCCTTCTGTTATGCTCTAGTTTGGACTGAGCACAGAAAACATGCAGACCATATTATTGTTTACAATCGATAGCAAATGAATTGGAGCACTTGCAGTAATTCATCTGCATGTTCGCTGTTACTTGCGTACCTCATTTTAAAAACAAATAAAAAAACCTAAATGAAATGATCTTGAACCAAAAAATCAACATTGTCTTCCAAGTGCTCCAAGAAACAGAAATCAAGATAAAGCTTTCCAAAACAGAAACCATAATCTGGAAATGAAAGCAATTATGGCACCAAACCTGAATCCATTGTAAAAATTCATATTGTGGATTTAGTAAAAACTAAACGTTTTAAATATCTCGGTGTATGGCTAAGTTATAAGAAATTTGGTATAGGAGAGAAGGAAAGTGAACATAGATTAGGCTGGGCTAGGGATAGTTTCTCCCAATACTACACATTGCTACAAAACCAAAACAAACTAAAATATAGTCGACAATCATCGAACAATTGCTCTAAGAAACGGAAATCAAGATAGACCATTCGAAAACAGAAACTATGATATGGAACTGGAATGAAAGCAACCAGGGCACCAACTCTATATCCATCATAAAAATTCAGGATGTGAATTTAGTAAATAGAAAACACTTTCAATAGATTTATATATTGATGATTTATAAAAAAAATAGTATAGGAAATGAGGAAATTGAACATAGAATAGTCTGTGCTAGGGGTAGTTTCACCGAATACCTCCAGTTGCTACAAAGCCAAAACACTAAATTAAGAAATGGAGATATCTACTTAAACAACCACGTCAGATGTAAACTTTCATATGGATGTCATTCCTGGCGCCCAACCGATTCAGAGATATCTAGACTGCCAGCTGTATATCATTGTTTTCTCAGATGAACAATTAGAAATGGCGTTGAGCAAATAAAGCCTGTAGGTCCTAGCGAGGACAATCTTTCTTCGAGTCCGTGAACTGGCGCTACAGAATCACAAACAAATAACTACCAAATAACAGAAACTACATCACTTGAGGACTACCAACAGCAGAAACAACTAAAATGGATAGCACTCGAAGAGAAAATAATGAAATAATGTTTAATTTACGACTTTATACACTATTTCGAAAAAGTAGTCAGGCCAGAAGCCCCTCTCCCCAATCAATAATGGAAACTGAAAATAGCTTGACTTCAGAAATCTATTTTGATAGTTTTACTAATATCTCTGTATGGATGAGTTATAAAAAATAATATAGGAGATAAGGAAACTGAACCTAGAATAGTCTGTGCTAGGGGTAATTTCGCCCAATACCGCAAGTTGCTACTAAACCAAAACATTAATTTAAGAATTGAAGTCATCTACTTAAACAGCCTTGTCAGATCTAAACTTTCATATGGATGTCATTCATGGTGACTAGCCAATTCAGAAAAATCTAGACTGTCCGCTGTATATCATTGTTTTCTCATGTAAACGATTAGAAATGGCGTTGAGGGAATAAAGCCTGTAGGTCTTAGGGAGGACAATCCTTCTTCGAATCCATGAACTGGCGCTACATGATCACAAACAAAGAACTGTACCAAATAACAGAAACCATATCACTTGTAGACTACCAACAGCACCAACAACTAAAAACAGATAGCATATGCAATTTAAAGTGTAAATAATGACATAATCAAGATATTGATTTTACGAATTTGCACACTATTTCGGACAAAAAAAGGTCGGGCCGGAAGCCGTCCTTCTACGCTATCACTAATAGAAAGAGTGATAATAGTTTGACTTAAGAAATCGATTTCAGTAGGAAGATTTTTATAAATTTCAATTGGCAGTAGCACTGGCCGCTCGGTAAGTAAATATCGAAAGTTTCCTTATAAGGAAACAGTCATTATTACCATTATAATATACGACGTTCTTAATACAAACTAAATATTAGTGTGACTGTTAGTGTTAGTAATACAAAAAATAAAATAAGCGTATTCTGAAAAGTTGACAAATAACGATTAAATAATGCAGATTTTATTATGAAAAAAGAAAAAGATTTGTACAATAAAATCTGCTATAATGTAGCCTGATAGCATTTGAAAACAAAACAAAAAAATTTAATTAAAAAAAAATTACATCTCTCTCGTTATGAAAGAAGAAAAAACAGGTAAAGTAATAAATACGGAGAGAAATAAATTAATACCAGTTATCTCCCTTAGACCATACATATTTTTTTTAGGATTTTAATTCTTTTATTTATTTATCTCTTTGACTGAAGAAGAAAAAGGGAGATAAAAATGATTTTATTTTGATTTTTTTCACTCACATTCCATACGAAACGCAGAGATTATTAACTGCCAGCACTCACGAGGATGGTAAAGCAATGGAAAGAAATAAAATCTGTCGCAATTTGAAGATGCTATAATCAAGAAACACCCACCTCACAAAGAAAAACCCCAAAAGAAAACGAAACAAAAAAAAGAAAGAAAAGAAAACGAAATAAAAAGAAAACAAAAAAACAACAAAAATCAACAAAAAAACACAAACATATCAAATGAACGTAACAACTTAAGTAAATTGGTCCAATGGTAAAAAAATAGGGGATTTTTTTTTTTTTTTTGTGTGTGTGTGGTTGTGTTGGAGTGTGGGGAGGTATTCGAAATAATTTTCGTAGATTAGCAATCATTAGTTATTTTCCTTAACCCCAAAATACTAATTTATTTTCATCGCTCTAGAGAACAATATCGATAGAACGTAAAATAAAATCGATTCCTGGACTTATCTGTTTTCTCGTATGAATAACATTTTTTTTTCTAGCAAAAAAATTTCTAAATAAAACAGTAACGGATGTATATCACTTTTTAATTAAAGTACGGAGCTAATCGCACCTATCACCCAAACAAAAAATATATGAAAATTTAAAAAAATTAAGAAAATATATATATATCTATATCAATGATATAAACACAGTTTCAAACTTGACATTTACTAATAATAAATAGGTCTAAAAACTCTGTAAAAGACCAGGGATTGATTTTTTACACTGCATTGACATTATGGACAAGTCCCACATACACTACAGTGTAACCCGGATATAAGCTCCGGTCCCGACAACTCTCTTATATCCGGGTTACACTGTACTAAATCAGTAAAAAAAAAAAAAAAAAAAATCAATATTAATAATGTTTTTCTTTTGCTCATATTCTTTCACATTTAGTAACTATTTGCGCCTTAGTGGCTTTATTGCCTTGCTTAGAGAGAAACGATTAAAATTAGGCATAATATATATATATATATTTAAAGATATATATATATTTAAAGGCATAATATATACATATAAATATTTAAAGGCATAATATATATATATATATATATATATATATATATATATATATATATATATATATATATATATATATATATATATATATATATTAAGACATTTTTATGTTTATACATAGTTTTTATAGATACAAATATTTAAGTAAATGCTCTGTTTATAATAAACAGTGTTAAACAACATTTACCGGCCTGAATGCCCGAGAAATTTTCACAGAAAATATTAATATTCGTCCTCCGACAGGATTCGAACCTGTATCCTATACGGAACTGTCATATATATATATATATATATATATATGAAGAAATATAATCTTAAGATGTGCTATATTTATGGGATAAAGTGCTCAATATCGGAGATAGAGCGTGTGTAAATATAAAAGTCAACACTTAGAGGCGACAGTCTGTTTCAAGCTTGACACAATCGTCAGGCCACGATTGCGTCTAGCTTGAAACAGACTGTCTCCTCTAAGTGTTGAGATCTATGTTCACTTATATATATATATATATATATATATATATATATATATATATATATATATATATATATATATATATATATATATATATGCCTTTAAATTCCTTGAGGAAGATACAGCCACAAGATATCGTTGCGGTTTCTATAACAAGCCAGTTTTTTGAAGTGAGTGGGTTGTTAGCCTACTGCACAGCCTCCAACCTGGAGGATCAGGTTTCGAATTCAGAGTTGTCTTTGCTACAGAACTCGGTCTGTCCTGCTATTTACCCATCGCTGGGTGGAGAAGAGGATCCATAACTTTCCCAACGCTATTAGCACGTAAATGAATGTAATGGATCCGACTGGGATTCGAACTCAGCTGACCGATTTCTCAATCCGAGCCGCTATCCATTACTCCACCGTAATTATTATTATATACAATTATTTTAATATTTTAAATATTTTATATTTTAAACATTTAATTATTTTAATATTTTAAATATTAAATATATTTATATTTTGATATTTTAAATATCTATTTATATTCTATAATTTATATTATTGTAATATTTAAAATATTATTAATATTATACTCATTAGTGCTCATAGATATGGTATATAACACTATTGTTGTCTCTTCGAAATCTGTTCTTTCTTTTTTCTTCTTCTATATGCCCTTTCTTTCTTTCTTTCTTTCTTTCTTTCTTTCTTTCTTTATATTTGTTGTAACCTAGAAATGAATGAGGAATAACCAAAATGGAGGTTCAAAATGAATTGGTAATCTTTATAACATCAACAAAATACAATACTCGCCAGCGGCGTGAATTCGGCAAACCACTGCTAGAGGTGGACTACATATTTTAATATTTTAATTATTATATATTATAATTATAATATGTTATGTTTAATTATTATAATTATTATAAGTGTAAATTCCATTGAAATACATCGGAAAAGTTCCACGTTTACATCTGGAATTAGGAAAATATGAACTTTAATCAAATGGGTTACAATATATGGAAAAAATGGTGTCAGTTTAAATAAGTTCTCAGTCGGGGATTTATGGACCCTGGGGTTCATGTAACGTTACTGAAATTCACATGTATATAAAAAAATAGCAAATTGGTGGTCCACGGTAATATTTTAGTGGTTGTGGGGTTACTCACATCATACCAGCAGGGATAGCCTAGTGTTCACAACAATAAAAAACATGCCAGGAAAAGCATGTTACATTGTAAATTAAAATCATATAATTTAGTTTATTTCTGTGGATTGACGTAAGTATATTTTAATTATGCATTTTATGGTTGAATGTAATAGAGGAAGAAAGTTATTTTGTTTTATGACAAGCAAGGTGCCGAGCAGAGCATATTGACGTAGCATGCTGGGATATCTTTTATTATTTTGGTTTTATTTATTTTATTTTAAACAATGTTTTGATGTTATTTGTTTTTATTTTTTCATTTATGATATTTATTATTATTATTATTATTATTATTATTATTATTATTATTAATAATAATAATACTGCCTTTATTACTATTAATGTCCCTATTATTAATAATAATGTTCCTAGATGGTCCAGTTTGGACTTGTTGTTACGACTGAGGACTGGAATTGATACAGTAATCTACGCCATATTAAAATATTAAAATACTAAAAAATAGAAAAAAATTCTAAAACTGGCAGATAATGACATTAAGCCATATGTGTTAGTGTCCCTTTTATTCTACCGGATGTTTTAATTGTAAAAGCTGAATAAAAAACTGAGAAGAATATAAGGGAGGATTATATATATATATATATATATATATATATATATATATATATATATATATATATATATATATATATATATATATATATATCTAATGAAATGGACAAAGTCCGACAATTACTTAAGACATTTTTTATTTTTATACCTTCTTTTTATAGATACACATATTTAAGTAAATGCTCTGTTTATAATAAACAGTATTAACGACATTTGCCGTCCTTAATGTCCGAGAAATTCTCATAGAAAATTTTCATAGAAAATATGCGTCCTCCGACCTGAATCGAACCTGTATCCTATACATATAGCCTGACGTGCTTTAGCGATTGTAGTTTAAAAACAGTAAAATCGACCTTGCTAACGGAAACGCTCTTCTGTGGCTCAATCGGTAAAAGCACGTCAGGCTATATGACGGTATCTGTATAGGATACAGGTTCGATTCCTGTCAGAGGACGCATACTTTCTATAAAATTTCTCGGACAATCAGGCCTGTAAATGTCGTTAATCCTGTTTATTATAAACAGAGTATTTACTTGAATATTTGTATCTATATATAAAAAAAAGAATGTATAAACATAAAAAATGCCTTAAAAGGAAGGATTGTATACATAAAGGAAAATTATGCAAAGATTATAATTTATTATATAAATTAATTTAATATATTAATAAATAATATTAATTATAAATATTAATTAAATAAAATATTAATATAAATTAATTAATATAGTAATTTATTCGACATTTTGAAAAGGGATGAGCTTCGACTATCATTGACATTGATAGAACCGTATATATAAAAAAAAACCCAAAAAACTCGTCGAGTGTCATCAATCACAAGGATCTCATTGAATAAATCTGCACTTTTTTAATTTATTATTTACTAAATATTTTAAAATGGTTTCTGGGGAGTACTAGTGTACCTAAATATTCCATGGGATTTAATTGCTAAATACAAGTTTATTTTCATTAAATTAGTTTTACTTAAAAAAAAGCATATACATTGACTATTTCTATAATGCAATTTCGTCCTGGGTAAGACGTTAAACTACATCCGGGTCCTGGGTAAGACGATAAACTACGTCCAGCAGCAAGGCCTCTGATCAGGAGGTTTTGAGGAAGCGTTGAATCCCCTCTTAATTGTTGGTGTTCCCAGGTCCACCCTGACACGGGGTGGTAGCACCTGTTAGGGTCCCAGCTACGGGCAAATAGTTAACTATTACCAGCAATACCTTTTTGAAAAAAATATTACCAGCAATACTATTTTGAAGAAAAAATATTACCAGAAATAAATATTTGACAAAACAAAATATTACCAGCAATAAAAAATGTTGTCGGCATTAAATAACCCATTGAGGTTGATATGCCATAAAACGAAATAAACCAAATATAAAATAATTCTTAAACTTATCTATTTGTAAAAAATAAAATAAGCTTTTTCTTTCATTAAATGGTTATGGGGGCGTACACCAAAAAAAAAAAAAAAAAAAAAAAATTAAGAATAAAATTAGTCCATGGGTACAAAGTGGTCCATGCGTACGAAGTGGTCCATGCGTACGAAGTAAAAAAAGGCCGAGAACCACAGATGTAGGTGATCACAGCTTTATTTTAATATATGTAAATGTTTGGGCAGGGTCAGTTATGTGCCGTATGTGATACACCTTTAGGCGACCATGTATCTTTCAATACATGACTAACGAGGCAGATTTTTTTCCCGCAGTAGGTTGCCATTTCTTTCGGCAGTAGAACAGTGGTCATCTAAGGCCAGTCTCTCCTACTATTTATTGCCGCTATCCATTACTACACCGTGCCTCCTCATACGCTAGCTACCACCTCTTCACAAAAATACAGAGGTCACGTTCATCTATCTATCTATCTATCTATCTATCTATCTATCTATCTATCTATCTGTTAAGTATTGAACTCACGACCTTTGGGTCAAGTTACTTTTGGATTATTTAACCAACGCTTTTATTCACTGGGCCATGTGTCCAATGAATATGACAATAAAGATGAGGATAACAGTTCGAACGATGTCAGTAGTGTAAATGTTCATATTATATTGCAGTAATAAACATCAATTACAGGAAACGAGCAGGTATGGTTGTCGGCAAAATAAACAGATCAACATGCAAATTACACATTGGAGATAACAAAATTAAACAGGTGCAACACTTTAGTTAACGGGAGACGGACAGTACAACATTGAAATCCGAAGGTGCATTGATATAGAGAAAGATGCCTTTCAAAAGTTGAGCAAAGTATTAATAAACAGAAATATATCGTTATAAACAAAGAAAAGAGCACAGAATTGTTATCTAATATCAGTCCTCCTATATGGCAGTGAATGTTGGACAGTCTCCTCACAGATGAAGAAGAGACTTGAAACAACAGAAACAAAGAAAAGAGTACTGAACTGTGATGTAATGTCACTCCTCCTATGTGGCAGTGAATGCTGGAAAATCTCCTCACAGATGATGAAGAGACTTGAAGCAACAGAAAGATAGAAAACAGTACTGAACTGTTATGTAATATCAGTTCTCCTCACAGATGAAGAAGAGATTTGAAGCAACGGAAATATGGTTTTAGAGAAGGATACTGAAAATAAAATGGACCGAACATGTGAGCACCGACAAAGACAATGTCCACAAAAAAGACACTTATACATAACACCAGGAAGAGACAGTTGACATTTCTGGGCCACATAATGAGCACAGGAAACTTGGAAAATTTGATGCTCACAGGACAGATTGAAAGTGAAAAAGCCAGAGGAAAGCAGCGCACAACAGTTGATGAGCTTATGAGAATGTATGGAGGAGCAGGTTTTGGTAGAGGTGGCAAAAAAACATGATTTATTAAGGGCTACAAAAGGCATGACTGTCAACGCCCTGAATAAACATGGCACATGGAAGAAGAAGAAGAAGAAGAAGAAGAAAAGAAGGAGGAGCAGGAGGAGAATAAGAATAAGAAGTAGTAGTAGTAGTAGTAGTAGAAGAAGAAGAAGAAGAAGAAGGAGGAGGAGGAGGAGGAGGAGAAAAAGGTAGATGAGTAAAAGAAGAAGATGAAGGAGGAGGTGGAGGAGTAGAAGAAGAAGAAGGAAGAGAATAAGAATAAGAAGTAGTAGTAGTAGAAGAAGGAGAATAAGAATAATAAGAAGGAGGAGGAGGAGGAGGTGGTGAAGAAGAAGAAGAAGAAGAAGAAGAAGAAGAAGAAAGACGAAGAAGGAGGAGGAGAAGAAGAAGTAGGATGAGGAGGAGAAGGAAGAGGTGAAGGAGAAGAAGAAAAGAAAAAGGAGGAGGAAGAGTAGAAGTAAGAGGAGGAAAACGTAGACGAAGAAGAAGAAGAAGGAGGAGGAGGAGATGAAGAATGAATAGCAGAAGGAGAAGAAGACGGAGGGGAAGAATAAGCTTAACAAATTCAGCTTCAAAATTGTGCATCGTGAGTGTCAATAACTTTTAAAATAGTTTTAGTCCATTAAGTTTTTGAATTTGTCTATTCTTCTGCAATCACCCGGTGTACTCTGCCATTATAATTACCCTCACACACTTTGTTGTTATTTGAATTTTGTCACAATGAAAAGAGTGAGCAAAATAAAGTATAGCCCTTCTACAAAAAAAAAAAAAAAAAAAAAAAAATTAAATCAGTTTTATATCTTTTCAAACGAATCGGAAATATGTAAAAGACAAGTTGAAAAAAAAATTTGGGAAACTGCGCCTAGGAAATGGTGGATTCTTTTGAAACATCAGTCAGAGAATTTATTAAATTTATTATTCATAAAATTCTTCACTCGCAGCGATGATAATATTTGCATAAATTGGAATTTTTGATATCAGCTTTCTCTCCATTTCGTCAACAGCTGCGTTGGCGGATGATGGCGTGGCTGGCATTATCAGCAACCAATCAGAAAGCAATCTTTTCCTTGGCGTTTTACAAACACTTGGGAGAAGGAAAGAAACGGTTTCGTCTTCGACGACATTTTTTTTTTCCTGTTTATCCTCCCTCTTGAAAATTTTTGTTGTCACATATTTTTTTTCTAGAAATTGTTACTTTCTAGAGAATTTTCACACAGCCTTATCTAGCGGCAATCACAGGAAAAAGAATTGATAGTAAATGTCCTGAACATCCCAACACTTTCCTAATTATTATTATTATTATTATTATTATTATTATTATTATTACTACTAATACTACTACTACTAATACTACTAATACTAGCAATCGAATATTTTATGGTTTTCCTGATTGAATTTTCTGATGAATTTAAAACTTAATGATTGAATAAACTCCTTGCAGGTACCACGACAATAAAATACCCGTGAAAAGACGCACGTTGAAACTGGTTCCAGTATGATCACCGAAGTTAAGCAACGTTTAGCCTGGTCAGTGCTGAGATGAGTGACCGATTGGGAAATAACAGGTGCTGTAAGCTTGGATGTACGGCTTACGGTCATATCACGTTGAAACACCAGTTCGCGTACAATCATCAGATTTAAACAACGTTGAGCCTGGTCAGTGCCTAGATGAGTGGCCACTTAGGAATACCAGATGCTGTACTTGAGGCTTACGGCCATATCCCATTGAAACATCGGTTCCCGTACGATCACCAAAGTTAATCAACATTGGGCCTGGTCATTGCCTAGATAAGCAACCGCTTGGGAATAACAGGTACTGTAAGCTTGTATGTGCGGTGGTGCAATAGAAACACTAGTTCTCGTACGATCACCCTAGTTAAGCAATGTTGAGCCTGGTCAGTGCCTAGATGGGTGACCGCTTAGTAAGCTTGGGTGTGTAATGAATAACGGCTTCTTAATCCGAAGACCAAGTCCGTTTCCCGTTGGATTCGTTATATTCACTAAACACGCAAATACCGAAATGTAGAAATCCACCTTTTCTCCCCTAGCTACGGGTTAAATATTAATACTTGTATCACAAAAACAATTATATATATATATATATATATGAGTTGCGTAAAAATATTTAAATTTTAGCATTAAATAACTCAGAGAGCGGTATTGATATGACGTTGAATAAAAACAACTAGCCAATCCACTAAGGTATCGTTAGATATTTGAGCTTAACAACTTTAACAAAATATTGCTAATCAGAAGTATGAATATAATCTATTATTTACAGAAGTTAGAGGGTAAAAATGAGAAGTTTGAACATAAAAAAATATTGCAGTAACAATCAGAATATTTCTGAGATGAGGTATTATGTACACTCTTTATATTATTTGAGCTATTGTCCTCATCTTTGTTGCCATATTTATCCCAACGTTTCGGCCGTTGGACGCTCCGGCCTTCTTCAGGTGGTTGGACTGTCGAACTGAAACCTTTATTTCACTTATTGGGGTACACTGTTCTAGTTCCACGTGCCATGTCTAATGGATGTCAGTTATCAGTTATCTACTGTTAATTCCCCTCTCCAAGTTCTCCACCGCCTTAGCCAGGTATTGATCTAACACACTTTGGGTTCTGTCACTGGATCTAACTAACACCTTTATCCACTGTGCCATGTGTCCTTGAGGACATCTGTGTATGTATTTCTGGATATTATAAACCTTATGTCTTCAACAACCATTTTCCCCAGAGCTTCTATTGCAATTTTTTTTGTTATTATCGGTTTATAATACCCAGAGACATTAGATAAAGAATTGGTCAGTATAAGTAGTACCCTACAACGTAACAACTACCCTGGATACATGGCAGCAGCCCCAATAAACTGGGATAGGCGGACACAAGAGGAAGGAGGACAACAATCTGCCTGTCTTATGTGTAGGGGTTATCGGAGAAAATACAAAGGATCTGCGGTCCATATAACATCAGGAATAAAAACTAAGTGTACGCCATCCCGTGCAGCTGCGGAAAGAAATATAAAGGGGAGACAGGCTGCCCCCCTTAAGGTAAAGCTTCAAGAACACTAGAAAGCTGTAACACGAGGGGAACTGGAAAAATCAGGCGTGGCTGACCACATATGAGAAAAAAGAGAGATCACCACCCTCTGTGGGATCAAGTTGAGACCATAGACAAGGAACACCATTGGAAAATTCGTAAACTTAAGGAATCGGCACATATGCTAGGCCTTAAAAAAAATCCCCTGAGCCGACCAAGCATAGAAATGAATACAATATGGGAACCAGTAACGAGGAGTGCCAGAGAAAAGCGATAATAACAACAAAAATTGCAATATGAGCTCTGGTAAAAACATGTAATGATAACTGCAAAAATTGCATTATGAGCACTGGTAAAAAAGACATTAGGTTTATAATACCCAGAAATTTATACACAGATGTCGTCAAGGACACATGGCACAGTGGATAAAGGCGTTATTTAAATCCAGTGACATGAGCCAAAGAGTGTGAGTTCAATATCTGGTTAAAGGGGTGGAGAACTTGGAGAGGGGAATTAACAGGCGATAACAGATAACTGACATCCATTAGACATGACTCGTAGAACTAGAAGGAAGCAGTGAAGGAAATATAGGGTTCTGTTCGACATTCCAACCACCCGAAGAAGGCGGGAACGTACAACGGCCGAAACGTTGTGATAAATATGGCAGCAAAGATGAGTACAATAGTCCTAATAATGTAAATAGTGTAATAATCAGAAGTATGAATACCGGTCATTATTTAAAGAAGTAAGTGGGTACAAATGATTTATCAGTGTTGACTATCAAAATTGACAAATTTTCTATTTCACTGAAGCATTTAAACACAAGTATTATCCCCTCCTCTATCTTCTGTCTCTCTTTTCTCAATGAAACCAAACAGTATGTCTGACATAACTTTTCTTTTCTGTCTTTCGTCTCAACCAGAATGTAATAGTCAATTATTTGTTGTATTGACAGGACGTAACTTTCTTGCCATGAAACAAAGAAACAACAAGAATTAAGTCAGCAGCAAAACTAGAAGGAATGACAACACTTTTATTCCGACGGCCTCTTTTGTGTTTGCTGTATGAGTCTGTATTGAAATAAAAATAGTTTTAATGTCGGGACACTACTCACAGTAGAAGGACCTTTTTGATTTCGAGTAACTTAAACTATGGCGTATGTATTTATATCTAT
>OZ010611.1:61664051-61679051 GCA_963932145.1 Acanthosepion lycidas | reverse complement strand
TGTTGGTTGAAAGGGCCTTAAAGACTAATAATATTAATATATATATATATATATATATATATATATATATATATATATATATATATATATATATATATGACCTGACGAATGCGTCTAGCTTGAAACAGACTGTCTCCTTTAAGTGTTGACATCAATGTTCACTTTTATATTTACACACGCTCTATCTCTGATATTGACCACTTTTTCCTATAAATATGGCACACCTTAAAACTATATATAAATATTTAAATAAATGCTCTGTTTATAATTAGTCCATTTCGTATAGGTGACGTCATTTGTTTACGTTAAGATACGCTTCGAGCAAATATGGATTTTCGATGGAAATCATGAGATATTTGTAGTTTAAAAGCAGTAAAAATCGACCTTGCTAACCAGACGCTCGTTCATAGCTGAACTGGTATAGCGCGTCTAGCTATGTAACCGTTCCGTGTAGGATATAGGTTCGATTTCTGTCGGCTGACGCGTATTTTTTAGGAAATTCCTCGGACGTTTCAGGCCGGTAAATGTTATTAATACGGTTTATTATAGATGAAGCATTTACTTCGAAATTTGTGTCTATATAAATAACGTATAACAATAAAATATATTAAAATAATTGTTGGATTTAGTCCATTACGTATAAATAGAATTATTTTTTATATTTCTGGTGGAAGACTGCTGAATATCAGAGAGAGAGAGAGAGAGAGAGAGAGAGAGAGAGAGAGAGAGAGAGAGAGATCGTTTATAGATATAGATAATTGTCATGGAGTGTTGATTCTTCTGTCCTCACTGTCTTTATCTTTTTATTTTGTTTTTTTACTAATGCTCATCTAATACAAGGCCCAAAAGCCACTCAAAGTAGTGCGTTACTAAAACCGGTGTATGGCATGGAGGTAATGTGGGAAGTAGAAAGTGAAAATTATGAGAATTTGGATGCTAGGTAACGACTGGCCCAAGACTTGAAGACTGTTACAGAAAGCAATGGTTCTTAGAAATAAGTTGTCTGGGCGCATCTTCTTGCTTACAAATGGAATACAGAGAGAATGAATATGATTCAAACTTGTGGATATCGCATGGTGGATCATAGCCTTTTAAAGGTATCAGCTGTCAGTGTATCTAGGAATAGTTTAGGTTAAATAGGTGAGATAGATTTATCTGCAACTTGGTGTCATCCTGGCTGTAGAAGTGTGAGGGCGGATGGAGGGAAATATTTTCCCTCCAGCCTCGTCAGTTCAGATTAGTGGGTTAATTTCTCCCTTAGTCACTTTTGACCTCAGCCAGAAAAGGAAAGGTAGGTAGATGGAGCCCAACTGTGTCACACACACACACACACACACACACACTCTCTCTCTCTCTCTCTCTCTCTCTCACTTTCTTCTTTCTCTCTTTCTTTTTCTCATTCTCCACGATGACAGCCATGGATATAGCAATGCAAGTTATAGCCATTGACATTGATGACAGTCGCTGTGACTGAACTGACATGCGCTTTTAGGCGGACATTTCGATTTGTACCGTAACATTGAATTAACTGAAATCATCGACAAAAATTCATTGTAATTTTCTAATCGATGATTATTATTGATTAAAAGCGTTATTGCGTAAAATGTTCAGCATAAATGCATTGGAATTAAAATTAATCGATAAACTAATAAAATTCGTCCAATAAATTGAATACATTTAACAATAATGTCTTCGCTGAATATATTTTAACAGGTACGAGACCGCTAGTACGGGCTGGCCATGTTTTGTCATATGACTTGAGTTTTCCATTCTTTGTGGTGGCACCTTGACTGGTAATACGGGGCCTTGTATAAGTGATACATTACAGCCATCCTGCCGCTACTATTAAAAGAGGCAAGGGACAGATTAACATTGAGAAACACTGACACACAATGAATATTAGGGACTCATCAGCTTACAATTAACAAACAAACAAAACAAAAACAGAGAAGCAAAGGAAGAGAAAAATCTGTTTATACTATTTCTATTCGGACTATTGTCGTCATCTTTGCTGTTGTTCTCACAAAGTTTCGGCCGTTATATTCTCCGGCCTTCCTCGAGTCTATATCGATCTGGGTAACCTACAGCGAATTCTGGACAAAACCCTATATTTAATCTACAGGGGTAGACGGTTCTTATTCCATAATTCATGTCTGGGAACATCGTCTAGTTTAGTTTTTACTAAGTGCAAGTACACCGCCCAGAGATTGAACTCAAAGCCAACGCTTTTGTCCACTAGGCCGTTGTCCAGTAGGACAATTTGCCGTAGTGAACTTGGAGCTTTAAACTCAGCCTGGCTGCTCATTTGGTTGCAGCTTCAGTCCGCCATGTTTTGAAACATTACGAAATAAGAATAAGAACTAGACAATTTGGTGGCATAGTGGTTGTGAGTTCAATCCCTGTGTCGTGCAGAGTCTACTTCAACTCAGAACTGGAAACTGGTGAGCAATTAATGAGCAGTACTGAGTAGGAACAAGACGATATCCCTAGACATTGGCAGTGGAACGAGAACAATCTAGCCCTGTAGATTAAATAAAGGGTCAAGCTCAGAATTCCCAGTAGGTTAACCAAGATCGTTATACCTCTGAAGAAGACCGGAGGGCGCAACGATCGAAAAGTTGTGATAACAACAACAAAGATGAGGAAAATAATCCGAATATAAATAATATAAATAATATATCACATCAATTCAGTAAGAAATATCTACTTGGAGTAAACATTAAACTAATTTATATTTCTATACAATATCTGTCTATATCCCTGAGATGAGGTATTATGATTACTTGAATTATTTACATTATTCGGACTGTTATCCTCATCTTCATTGCCATATTCACAACGTTTCGGACGTTGCATATTCCGGCTGTTATGTCTATGTCTCTCTATATATCTGTCTATATCTCTGAGATGAGGTATTATGATTACTTGAATTATTTACATTATTCGGACTGTTATCCTCATCTTCTTTGCCATATTCACAACGTTTCGGCCGTTGTACGCTCCGGCCTTTATGCCTATGTCTCTCTATATATCTGTCTATATCTCTGAGATGAGGTATTATGATTACTTGCATTATTTACATTATTCGGACTGTTATCCTCATCTTCATTGCCATATTCACAACGTTTCGGCAGTTGTACGTTCCAGCCGTCTTCAATAAACACCGGTTTTCGGCTGATCACCGAAGATATGCAATGCCTGGTCAGTAGCTAGATGGATGACCAGTTGGGAATACCAGGAGCTGTAAGCTTGGATGTGCGAGCGTTGTAATGAATAACAGAAATCAGAGAGCAGAGTTCCAAATCCAGTCAGGTTTGTTATATTCCCTTACGCGCATATACCTTTGGGAAAGGCATCTCTTCTCCCTCCAGCTATGGGTTAAATGATAGAACTTATATCAGTAAATCATTCTTCTAAGCTTCAAGTCTAAGACCAATCAGCGAAAAGTCCTTATCCCCTTCGTATTCCATTGGTGAGATGTATGTTCCACTCGAGCAGCCTCTTCCCGCGAAGAACCAACTCCCAAGAAGATACTTCAATCACTACAATCTCAACCTATTCAAGTCTAGTGTTAGGCGTTATATTGCCCACATATCCACATAAACTTTGCCTATTATTCTGTAACCCTCTACTTGGAGTAGCTCTGGGACCTTATATAGGGTGAGCGTCATAGTAAATAAAAAATATCTCCAAACAATTATTACAATCCGAAAATATTTTTATGGCTTTAAATAATCCGCAAAAGGTTGATAAATCGTAAAAAAAACAAAAAACAAATCGCTCATATGAAATTCTGAAATGAAAGCATGAATCTTTTAGGGAGACAAAAGGCGATTATCTTCCTTTGGTCGAAATAATGTCACGTGAATGAAAAGAATCTCTTTTCATCGACTTTTCACACTGCTTGTTGTTGCATATATGTAATAATTTCTCTGCATGTAAATATATGCATACAATTATATCATGGAGAATTGTAGTTTAAAAACAGTAAAATCGACATTGCTAGCTGAAACGCTCCTCTGTGACTCAATTGGTAAAAGCATGTCAGGCTAATGACAGTTCCGTATAGGATGCAGGTTCGATTCCTGTTGGAGGACGCATATTTTCTTTGAACATTTCTCAGTAAATGTTACTGATACTGTTTATTATAAAACAGAGCATTTACTACCTACACACACATAAGTATATATATATATATATATATATATATATATATATAGAGAGAGAGAGAGAGAGAGAGAGGAAAAGAATCTCTTTTCATTCACTTTTCACTCTGCTTGTTGTTGCATATATGTTATAATTTCTCTACATGTAAATATTTACATACAATTATACCATGGAGAATGGTAGTTTAAAAACAGTAAAATCGACCTTGCTAGCCGAAACGCTCCTCTGTGGCTCAATCGGTAAAAGCAAGTCAGGCTATATGACGGTTCCGTTTAGGATACAGGTTCAATTCCTGTTGGAGGTCGCATATTTTCAATGAAAATTTCTAGGACATTTAGGCCAGTAAATGTCGTTAATACTGTTTATTATAAACAGAGAATCTACTTAAATATTTGTATCTATAAAAAAAAGAACGTATAAACATAAAAATGTCTTAAAATACAATTATGTGTCTGACTTAGTGGTATAAAACTCTTTCTGAGAACAAAGCATGTTTGTCATTTCTTTCCTTTCCGTTGTTCCGATCCGTCTGTGAAATATGGTATTACAATATCATGGATATAATTATCCCCATAATGAACCTAAATATAAACTGGGATAATAAACCTTTCTTTCATCGATCACCTATTATCTGGTGATACCCATCGGGATGTGATATTATTTACTCTCATTAATCTCACATAAATGATTCACTAGGATCAGGTTTGTGTCGTAAATGATTTGTGCGATGTGTAAAAAAAGATTTCGAACTGAAAAAAACAAAAAAAAACTTTGATAAATTGGAAGAACTGGTGAAGGAAGTACAGCCACAAGTTTTCATCCCCATCATCATTATCATCATTGGACCTCCTTATCGTTGGTCGGAACATAGTTCTTTGGGTAGATGCTACAAAATGTGAGACGCAAACCCTACTCCCCGGTGTTTTTGTTGAGACATCATCTCTAGATAGGCTGTCACCCAAAGGCTAAAATCTTCTTTCAGGCCATAAAATGAACAATCCTGCACCACACACCAACTTGAAATTTGAAATTTCGCGGACTGTCTTAGAGACTCCAGTTCCGGATATATACTCAGGGTTTACTCTCTAAGCTTTTCCCATGGTTGGATAAGGCAGCGGAGGTTTAAAATTACAGTTTTCTTTTTCTTAGATGGGCTACCCTCCCGGGCTGATATATTTCATCTTCTCAATGTGTATAGATACATGAATAAACATATATATTTAACATTGGGTGTCAGAATAAACAGTTCGCCATCAAATGTGCCAAATGTTTCATTATATAGATTTTAAAAATAATAATAGATATCAATAAATAAATAAGAAAGGAATAAAATTATCAATATATGAGGATATTTTATTATCATTTTTGTTAAAAATATTTGATAAATAATAAAACAACTTGACTCGTACGAAACGAAATAAAATATTGTTATGACTTGAACACTTTTCTAATAAATTTGAAAATAAGTCCTCGTCTATAAAAAAAAATGGTGCGTTATAATTACTAAATAATAAAACGATAAAAGTAAAATTATAGGCAAATGCTGTTATAAAGATATTTGAATTATAAATCTTATATATAAAGTACAGGCTATATGTCTGTGTTTGTGCGTGTATGTGTCCAAGGAACTCCTTCGCTCCTACTGGTCCGATTTAAATGATTCATAGCTCATTTAAAAGCCCTAGAAAAGTTAGGCGTATGGAACGATTTGCGTTGAGCTCAGATTCAGGGTTGCCAGATTATGTGAGGTTAAATATATATATTAATATATTATATTAGCCATTATCATTGCTTTCATGGTTCAGGGGAAGTAACTTATTTTCCTTTTGTATCCAAAATTACAGTTAGCTTAAAATGTTAAAAGGTGAAGCATCAAAAGAAATAAATGAATAATAAAGTGAATTGAGATTTGAAAAATAAAATAGGACAGCTGATGATGAATAAATATGTGAAAAATCAAGGGAAATAACATGTGAAATTTTAGCGGGAATATACCTTGATACACCAAAAGAGATCAATGAAAAAAGAATGAAAGCTTCGGTTTATTTAACAGTAATTTTATAAGAATTCATTACAGATTAAAAAAAAACTCCAAATAAAGAGAAATCAAATCTGAAAACTGAACAGAATGGGGGAAAATAAAGAAATATAATATAGGAAAAAAAAATAATAAAATGTGAAATTTGAAGAGGAATAAAATTTGAAAGGAAAGATAATTAAAATGTGAAAAAGAAAGAGAAATAAAACGTGAAAAAGAAAGAGAAATAAAAAGGGAAAAAGAAGAAAAAAATGTTTAAATGAAAATATAATAAATTTTGAAAAAGAAATAAAAAGGGGAAAAAGAAGCTTGTGTGTCCAAGCAACCCCCCTCCCCCATTGGTCAGATTTCATTGACTCATAACGCATTAAAAAGCCCTAGAAAAGTTGGGCGCAGGGAACCATTTTCCTTTAGCTCGGATTCAGGTTTGCCGGATTATGCGAGGTTAAAAATATATATTAATATATTATATTAGCCATTATCATTGCTTTCATGGTTCAAGGGGAGTCATTTTTATTTTCCTTTTGTATTCAAAATTGCAGTGCACGTTTTATTATAAACATGCATAAAAGCCGCCCTATCACTCACCTGTGCATTTTTTCATTATGGCAATGCTTATTTTTTAGCGAATATGTGGAGGTACCTATTTTAAAATTAAAAACTTTGCTACCTTATAAACTTTATTTTCAAATTTTTGGTCTGACCTGAATCAAGAGCTTCATCTATCGCAAGGAAAGTTGTTGCGCCAGAAGGTTTTTCTCGTCTGAGCCCATCCTTCAAATCTACAAATCTACCATTTGTCCTTGCATTGAATACTATTGCCATATATGATCTGGTATCCCCTCTGTTCATCTCGAGTTCCTCGACAAAATCCAGAAACGGATATGCAATGTGATAGGTCCTGATCTGGCATCTAGTCTACAGTCGTACAGACGTGCTGTAGCTTCCGTCTGTTTTTTCTATAAATATTTTCATGGCAACTTCTCTGACGAGCTACTTCTACTGGGACCCCAACTGCATGAATTTAAGCGTGCTACTAAGTTGGCATCTCGGTCCCACCCTTTCACTGTCGAAACAGTTAAATGTAGCTTGCTCTTCTATTCCAACAGTTTCTTCTCTCGCACTTCCCGACAGTAGAACGCTTTTCCTGCTACTTGCTTCCCTGATAGCTATAATCTTCAGATATTCAAATGTAATGTCAATCGACATCTTCTGATGCCTTAATCTTGATCCCAGTGCTTCTCTTTATCCTTTCCCCAAACACCCCCCTCTTTACTCTAGCGCTTACTTTCTGTAATCACTTGCGTGCAAATGGCACTCCTGCCTTGTTTGGGGTGAAATGCTTAAAAATGTATAATCAGTACTTGGCTTTAAATCAGTGCTTCTCGAAAATTTTCAGCACAATTTTTCTCCAAAAAATTCAAATGGACCATTCCTACTTTTAATTATAGGCTGTTCAATTTTCACACTAAAATACTCAATGAAAAGACAAAGTAGTCTATTTACATTTTAAAATTGATTTTTTTTTTGTTTATTTTTGTAAACAAGGATAAACACAGGATATCATAATCAATTTTGACGATGTCATTCAGTCTTAGTCGATTCAGCTAGTGACTACCTTGATCTTGGTGTTTCTCACACAAGATATCACAATCAACTGTGACGATGTCATTCAGTCTTAGTCCATTCAGCTAGTGACTACCTTGATCTTGGTGTTTCTCTCACAAGATATCACAATCAATTTTGACGATGTCATTCAGTCTTAGTCGATTCAGCTAGTGACTACCTTGATCTTGGTGTTTCTCACACAAGATATCACAATCAACTGTGACGATGTCATTCAGTCTTAGTCCATTCAGCTAGTGACTACCTTGATCTTGGTGTTTCTCTCACAAGATATCATAATCAATTTTGATGATTTCATTCAGTCTTAGTCCATTCAGCTAGTGACTACATTGATCTTGGTGTTTCTCTCACAAGATATCACAATCAACTGTGACGATGTCATTCAGTCTTAGTCGATTCAGCTAGTGACTACCTTGATCTTGGTGTTTCTCTCACAAGATATCATAATCAATTTTGATGATTTCATTCAGTCTTAGTCCATTCAGCTAGTGACTACATTGATCTTGGTGTTTCTCTCACAAGATATCACAATCAACTGTGACGATGTCATTCAGTCTTAGTCCATTCAGCTAGTGACTACATTGATCTTGGTGTTTCTCTCACAAGATATCACAATCAATTTTGATGATGTCATTCAGTCTTAGTCTGAGAGTTCCTCTGCAGTTGAGATCTCTTTTATTTTTTTTTCTACTGAAAACATCCACAACAACTGAAAATCCAGATTCCACCGGCCATGTGGTAGGGAAAGATATGATAAAAATAGAATAAATATAGCACTGAATAAGACCTACGTAAAATAGACCATTTTATACGCCATGATTTCTTGTCTTTAATATGTCCTGTGAGCGTTCAACTTTCCAAGCACTCTTTGCTCACTAGAAATTTCAAGCGTCTCTTTCTGATTCTAAGTATATGACGTAAACTTATAATGTTAAAAAATAGGGACGTCTACTCAAACACGGGTATTCACCAAACATAACGTTTATAGTAATGAGAAAGATATGATAAAAATAGAATAAATATAGCACTGAATAAGACCTACGTAATTTCGAAATTTTCAAATATAATGTGCAATTAAACAAAATATATTTTTAATTCTTCAAATTATAAATAATTTAGATACATTTTTGTGAAACGGTTACAATTTTTTTATGGCTATGAATTCTCTGTGGACCACTAGAAATGTTATACGGACCACCGGTGGTCTACCTGAAACTTTAAATGACACAAGAGGATTGACAGCCCATAAAACCCAAAGTTGAATTATCTACCTTTGTTTTTGTTTCGGGCCCTTCGTTGGTTGTTTCTGCCGGAAAATCCGTTCGAGATACCTTTCATGCAGAACAGGTCTGACTGAAATTCTGGCCTGACCCCTAAAAAAAAAAAAGGAAAAACGTAAAGTAAAACGTAAAATGTAGTCAAGAAAGTGACTGGGAGCAGCATATAAGTATTCTTAGTCTAATTAATATAACAACGTGATATGAAAAGTTTCGTTGAGATCCGTTGTAATTGTCATCTGCTTGTTCCACCGTCGGGGTCTTTGGGGTGTCGCCCTTAGACTGTGTCCTCGACTTTGGCCTTGCAACCAATCACAACTAACAACATCAAAGGAAGCAGGGGGTGCCAGAGAAGTCCGACAGGTTTCCAATGGCCTCAGTGAATGGAAGGAGGTACTGAGGTGACAGAAGGCTACAACTCCTCCTCCCTAGCAGTATGACTGACAGGCCAAGAAGCAGCAGCAACATCCTGATGATCAGTAGCAGCAGCAACAGAAGCAGCCCCAGCAGGAGCAACCGCAACAACAGCAGCAGCAACAACAATTGCGACAAAGAAGCGACAGCAGGAGCAACAGGATCAGCAATAACAGCAGCAGCAACGTCTCGATCAGCAACAGCTACAGTAAAAACAACAGCTGCCGCAGGTTGACAGATTTTCTGCAGGAGAGGAGTGTGAGGGACACCTTCCCTAGCCTTACTATCAATTTTGTCCGTTCCGAGTTTGAGCATCGTCGTTGACCTCGGAATCACTCAATACTTTACCGAATATCGAGAGGCCTTTTATGTTACTCTTCGGTCCAGTGACCTTTCATAGAAAGACATTGTATCCAGAACTAGTGGAGGGAGTCCACTATGAGGGCGGCTCGTCTTGTCGGCTATTGAGTTGTGGTCTTTCTGGCCCTGGGCACCAGCAGCGAATTACCTCAGCAACCGTGAGTTTTCGCTTATCCGGAAATTGATCCGGAACGGGTTGTTTCAATGTCGTGGATTTCAAAGAGAGTTGGGCAGATATACTCGATTGTCATTGGTGGAACCTTGGTTTAGAAGAAATGGCTGTGCAAGCCTTCTACCACTGTCCTCAGGTACACCCGTTTTGGGCTCATGTCGGCGAGATGACGGCTTGTATTGATTTCGAACATTAAGTATCCATCGATCTTGTATACACGTGTTCTGGAGTGAAACGGGTGGTGTTTCTAACGCTACTAGGCGCAGCAAATATGGGGTGGATGGATTCTTATGATATGAAAGCTATTATCACCAGGATCTGGTTGGATTATTTGGGCACATAATAGAGAAAGTATATACACCTGAAGAAGGCTGGACGACAGAACTGTCGAAACGTTGTGATTTCTATAGCACTAAAGGATTTTCTCTTTTTGCATTCTTACCTGTTAGGGTTCCAGCTATGGGCAAACAGTGAACCCCGAAACTGAGGTAAATAAAAATAAAATTATAAAATATTACCAGCAATACGTTTTGGAAGAAAAAAAACCCACTATTAACAGCAATGTGTTTTTGGAAAAAAAAAAAAAAAGACTGTTAGCAGCAATACGGTTCTGAAAAAAAAAAAAAAAACAACAAAAAAAAAAAGTATTACCAGCAATACGTTTTTGGAAAAAAAAAAAAAAAAAAAACTAAAAAATATTGCCAGCAATACGTTTTTGAAAAAAATAATTTTACCAGCTATACATTTTTGCGGAAAAAATATTAACAGAAATAGATTTTTGACAAAACAAAAATATTACCAGGAAAAGAAAATATAAAAATAAAAAAAAAGTTGAAATGACCCATTGAGGTTGATATGCCGTAAAACAAACCAAACTAAACCAAACCAAACCTTTTTTCTATCTTACCTAAACCTGTTCTACCAACTATTTACACAAGCTTGTTCTTCTTCTATGTGCCTTGGCCCTTCAGGACGGTGGAGATCACGGCTCTCCAAAGTTTCCTCTCCTTTGTAGATCTTAATAAATTTTGTCAGCTTTACGCTTCAGTGAAATCTTCCAACCAACTGTCACTAATCTTGTATATATAGCGTATATAGACCATTTTATACGCCATGATTTCTTGTCTTTAATATGTCCTGTGAGCGTTCAACTTTCCAAGCACTCTTTGCTCACTAGAAATTTCAAGCGTCTCTTTCTGATTCTAAGTATATGACGTAAACTTATAATGTTAAAAAATAGGGATGTCTACTCAAACACGGGTATTCACCAAACATAACGTTTATAGTAATGAGAAATAATGTTGGATTATATATAAAATTCATCAAATTCTTGGAAATTTGTTTAGGTTTCGGATAAAAGTTGAAAGTTAGATATAGGCTTCGAAAGGTCTGAACAAGAGGTGTTAATTTCTTGAATATGATTTTGCTTAACTGTGAATGTCTTACGTGACTGAGGTTTCTAAAAGCACACCAGGCTCAACAGAGGTTCCGTCACCTCCCGGTAAGGGAAACGTAGGTTAAATCCTGCCGAAATTTGAACTATTGAATACACAAGCCCGTGGACGTAAATTTATAATTAGACAAAACAGTCAGTGATGTTTACTCCTGGTTGATATTCTGTTTTGTGAATTCATTTATTATTATTATTATTATTATTATTATTATTATTATTATTATTATTATTATTCTGTCTTTTCCGATTTGAATTTAACAGTATACAATACATTTCGAATCTCACCATAGTCGATTTAGTCGGTAAGAAAACTTCCTGAAGTTATCGGACTGCAAAACCATACCACCGTTTGACCCATGCCTTGTGAGTGAAACTGTGTAGATGGATCTCTTGGTTGCCGTCGATACCTGTGCTAGCACGAAGTCACAAGTCATCGTGACCGAGGGCTTGAGCGTGCTGGCCTTGTTCAAATCGTTGATCACGCTAGATAACACGCTCTTTCCCAGAAAATGTAACTAAGGTCTGCTCAGCATAGTTGCAGTATAAACCACAGGTTGGCTCTGTGGGTGTTGAATCAACACAAATGCGCCTGAGCAAGCGTCTGCAATAGCGATTGGATAGCCTCCCTAGTAGACAGGTATCCTCGAATACGAGTGGCTAGCTATATATATATATATATATATATATATATATATATATATATATATATATATATATATATATATATATAAATGAACATAGAAGTCAACACTTAGAGGCGACAGGCTGTTTCATGCTAGACGCAATCGTTAGGTCATATTGCGTCCAGCAGGAAACAGCTCGTCGTGTTGACTTCAATGTTCACTTTTATATTTACACACGCTCTATCTCTGATATTGAGCACTTTATCGCACAACTATAGCATACCTTAAGACTATATTTCTTCATATATATATATATATATATATATATATGATAAGGAAAAACCAACTGACACCATGCCAGAAGACCTAGCACCTTAGACATGAATGGATCCTGAACGAGGAAAGAGAAAAGAGAGAAAGATCAAAAGGCAAACATCTATCTGCTCAGTAAAATGGTCAACGCCCTGATTACGTCGACAGAGCAAAAAGAACGCTTCACAACGTCAACACTTAACAAAGGACGGCGCAGGTCGTTAATCGGGTTTCAAGTTATCATAATCTTCAGACGACTAGAACGCAACTTTATCTCCCTCTCTCTCTCTCTCTCTCTCTCTCTCTATATATATATATATATATATATATATATATATATATATATATATATTAAGATATTTTTATGTTTATACATTCTTTTTATAGATACAAATCTTTAAGTAAATGCTCCGTTTATAATAAACAATATTAATAACATTTACCGGCCTATTTGTCCTAGAAATTTTCATAGAAAATATTCGTCCTCCGACAGGAATCGAACCTGCATTCTATACGGAACCGTCATATAGCCTGACGTGCCTTAACCGATAGGGCCACAACGTGCCTTAACCGCTACACAATCACCTGATGAGATGCATTAATACGCTTCGAAAAACGCCTGCAATTGTGTAGCGATTTTAAACTGTTTTCGAAGTAATATCCTAAAATAATGATTATTGTCACACATTGTATTGGCCCATCTTTTAAATGATATGTTAAGAACGTTGGACACAGAGATAATAATTTAAAAAAATAAAAATAAAATAAAGAGTTAAGAAATCGCCTGAAGAGAGCGAAAGATTGAAACCCAGGCAGCGGAATCGGCTGATTGTCTTTATTTTTTATACTTAAAAGCTCTACATGTTAATTTTTTATTTATGTATTGGGCGCTTTTTAATGTTTCCTAGTGTAATTCAGCTCTGAACATTAACTTTTTTATTATATGTAAATGAAATAAATAAAAGTGATCTTCGCTGTTACAGAGCATTTATTGCCTTATTTAATTGTAATATACGGAAAAATATTCGTGGATGGGAAAAGGATTATGAGAAAAATAAGGAAACATAATTTTTGTAATTTATTCAAACAGATATGTCTAAAAGAGAATTTGTTGTCTAAATACACACACACACACACACACACACGCATATATATATATATATATATATATATATATATATATATGTATATATATATATATATATATATATATATATATATATATATATATATAAATATATATCCTTTGCGTGCCGAGAATATTATCTAGTGTATCGACTGTTTCATTCCAGTATGGAGATTCAACGATTATAATAATGTTAGTCCTTCTGCCAATTGTTGTCCGAGTTTTTGATTACTAATCAAAGATTGACAGTACAATAGTCAGCTTCCATCTTCTTTTTTGCATTATTATCCTACCCCCCCTTTTTTTTTTCTTCTTTTTGCGTCGTTCTTCTTTTTCTTTGGTATTTCTTTTGCCGAAGAAAAAAAGTGAAAAAGTGGCAAAGAAAAAAGAAATTAGAATATTCCGGACAACGGCGAAAGCAGACGAACATTGCAATGAATAATTGTCGTCTGCTTTCGGTAGTTGATGTTGATCTTTTGACGGGGCGTTCGATAATAAAATGGAGAGGATTGCATTTATAAAACTGGTCAAATTGGCAACTGATTTGGCAGGCTTTTTTATGGAAGTTAATAACAGGAGAATGACTGAATATTGTAAACCTACGCACGCACAAACATGTGTGAAGTACGCATGCGCATACTACTCATAATACATATTCATTATTTTACATACATATATAAAAAGTATCTGTACTGACTGACGCACGCAATAAAAATCTATCTATCTATCTATCTATCTATCTATCTATCTATCTATCTATCTATCTGTATCTGTTCATATTTCACTCTGTTCAAATCTCTTTCTCTCTTTACTGCAGGCTGTTCATATCTATCTATCTATCTATCTATCTATCTATCTATCTATCTATCTATCTATCTATCTCAGTCTATCTATCTATCTATCTATCTATCTATCTATCTGTATCTGTTCATATTTCACTCTGTTCAAATCTTTTTCTCTCTTTACTGCAGGCTGTTCATATCTATCTATCTATCTATCTATCTATCTATCTATCTATCTATATCTATTCATATTTCACTCTGTTCAAATCTCTTTCTCTCTTTACTGCAGGCTGTTCATATCTATCTATCTATCTATCTATCTATCTATCTGTATCTGTTCATATTTCACTCTGTTCAAATCTTTTTCTCTCTTTACTGCAGGCTGTTCATATCTATCTATCTATCTATCTATCTATCTATCTATCTATCTATCTGTATCTGTTCATATTTCACTCTGTTCAAATCTCTTTCTCTCTTTACTGCAGGCTGTTCATATCTATCTATCTATCTATCTATCTATCTATCTATCTATCTGTATCTGTTCATATTTCACTCTGTTCAAATCTCTTTCTCTCTTTACTGCAGGCTGTTCATATCTATCTATCTATCTATCTATCTATCTATCTATCTGTATCTGTTCATATTTCACT
>OZ010611.1:61619051-61661551 GCA_963932145.1 Acanthosepion lycidas | reverse complement strand
GCACACTCATAGTAAGAACATTTTCTTTATTAATTTGTCTAAAGCATTGCTTCTCAAAGTCGTGGTCCGCGGACCGGTGCCAGTACGCGTCCAGTATTCAGGCCATGCTAAGGAATCATTTGAAGAATCAGGGCCGTCAAAAATTGTACTTTCGTAACAAACTTGCTACTTTTTGCTTTCAATTGAAAGTTCTGGTACGATCGGTAAACCTTTCACACTAGCAAAGTTTAAGGTTACATAATTTTTGTTTTTATATTAATAAACAGCTTATTTTTTTATTACTTTTTATATGTTTTGATAGTGAATTATGTTTTGCAAAATAAATAAAAGATAAAAAATAGTCAACTTTTATTATATTCATTATATATATCGTTTCCGGTATAAATTAATATTACCATGAAATATTACAAGCACGTAACACATTAAGAAAAAAAATACGGTCCGCCATATCAGATAATTTGAGAAGCACTGGTCTAGAGTAAGTAGGCTGTGAGATGTAATACACACTGTTAAAAAAAAAAACGAAAAACAAACAAACAAAAAAAAAAAAAAAAAACAATACAAAACAGGGCGTCTATTTCAAATACGGGTATCCATTAAAATAACCTTTGAAGTAATAAAAATGTCGGATTAAAGTTTACGTTTCTGTCAATATTTCTGAGATGAGGTACACTATTTACATTATTCCTCAAGGACACATGGCACAGTGGATAAAGGCGTTGGTTAGATCCAGTGACAGGATCCAAAGAGCGTGAGTTCAATACCCGGTTAAGGCAGTGGAAAACTTTCAGAGGGAAATTAACTGGATATAACTGATAACTGACATCTATTAAACATGGCACGTGGAACTAGAACAGTCTAACAGAGTGAGCGAAATAAAGGGTTTAGTTCGACATGCCAACTACTTGAAGAAGGCCGGAGCGTACAACGGCCGAAACGTTGTGATAAATATGGCAACAAATATGAGGACAATAGTCCGAATAATGTAAATAGTGTACATAATACCTCATCTCAGAAATATAGACAGATACTGAAAGGCCGAAACGTTGTAATAAATATGGCGACAAAGATGAGGACAATAGTCCGAATAATGTAAATAATGTAAAGCAAATAAAGTTTTTCGAGAATCACTGAACAAGAAAGCATGCATTTCTTAAACGGGCAAATAGACCTGTGACGTTCTCTATGGTCGAGCTGTCTAAAGAACCTTGGAGCAAATGGTGGTTTCTCCTAACAAGGAGGTCGCAGGTTCGATACCTGTTAGACAACACATTTTCTCTAGGTTTTCTTGAGTGTCTAGGCCTATAGACGCTGTCTGTGACCAAGCCGTCTAAATCAATGTTTCACAACCTTTTCTTCATTGTGGCCAATTTTTAGTGTCAAATATTCCAGGCCCACATAAACGAAAATAGAAATGACATGTAACAGGAAATATACAGTGTAACCCGGATATAAGAGAGTAGTCGGGACCGGAGAAGTCTCTTATATCCGGGTTTGGTCTATTATATATATATTAACACAGGCTCTAATTTGGGACCAGAGAAAATCTTTCTTATATCCGGGTTTCTCTTATATCCGGGTTACACTGTATTTCATTTACAAAAGCAAAAAGTAGTAGAAAATATTAATCCTGACTAATGACTACACTCCTGGAGTCTGTCTGTCAGCTTGGCAAGTTAAATTTCGAAGCCAAAGTAAAGCTGTTCGTGTTTTATTAACTTTACGTTAGTTGAAGGAAAAATAGAAATTCAGAGCCCACTTATTTTACTTGGGCCAAATTCAGGCCCATTTTAAAATTTTACCTGGCCCGTTTCGTTTCGTATTTTTTTGTTTTTTTTATTTTTTTTACTGCATATCAGCACCTCAATTGGTTATTTAATACGAACAAGATTTTTATTGCTGGCAATATTTTTTTTTACCAAAAAGTGTTTCTGGCAATATTTTTTTCAAAATATATTGCTGGTAATATTTTTTTCACAAATGTATGTTGGTAATAATGTCTTGCTGGTAATAATTTTTTTACAAAAATTTATTGCTGGTATTAAAACCTATTTTTACACTTTCATAGTATTTTGACCCCAATTTGGGGGTTAACTATTTGACCATAACTGGGACCCCGAGTTAGGGTGAACCTGGGAACACCAGCATTTAAGAGATAGTTCCATGCTCCTCAAAACCTCCTGATCAGAGGCCTTGCTGCCGGATGTAGTTTATTGTCTTACTCAGGACGGTTACCAGGCCCGCTTGTGGTTTCACTAGTTTAAAGCAAACCTGATACAATAGCGTTTTCACCTAACAAGGGATACACAGGTTCGAACCTTGTTGGAAAGCACATTATTTTATTAAGTTTTCTCGAGGGCACAGATTAATAGATGTATTGCACACTGTTTAAAACAAAAACACAACAATGCATGCGTGTGTATGTCTGTATGTGGTCGTTTGTGTACGGGAGTGTTCACGAATTAATTTTTTCAATAGAGCAATACGGAGTTACCTTAGTGGTTCAAAGCAAAATCACTCACTTGATGATGAAATGCAGACCGTCAAAGGGCTCACCCTGAACGACAATGTTCGTACCGGTTTTCAGTTGGTACACGCGCAAAGCTAACGCCAGATTGGTTATCTGCCTCTCGTTCCACTCGTGGAATGCTGGGAAGCACTTGATGAACTCTCGTTTCATTTTCAGATCTAGCTTTTGCTGTTGTAGAAGACATCGCTGATACAAATCCCTCTTCACGACAAGGAGGTCAGACAAGTCTTCCGTGATGACAGACGCCTTCCGGATACAGTCCTTTGCCATCAGGGCCAATTCTCCAAAGAACTTGCCACTTCCTGTAGAAAGAAAACTTACGTTAAGCCAACCAACAAAATGTCAATCATTATCATCATTAATTAGATAACTTAATTCAAATGCTCATAAGTCCAGTAAACATAAACTTTGACAGGATCAATTTTTTAACGCATTCCTATAGTAAAATCATTAGCAATGTATTTACATTTATACATATAATAGCCCTATTCTATCAGTAATGCTTGCATTCATTCCTGACCACTGACAATCCCTTTCTTCATGATTTTCAATGCATTCCTATAGCAAAATCATTAGCAATGTATTTACATTTATACATATAATAGCCCTATTCTATCAGTAATGCTTGCATTCATTCCTGACCACTGACAATCCCTTTCTTCCTGATTTTCAATGCATTCCTATAGCAAAATCATTAGCAATGTATTTACATTTATATATATAATAGCCCTATTCTATCAGTAATGCTTGCATTCATTCCTGACCACTGACAATCCCTTTCTTCCTGATTTTCAATGCATTCCTATAGCAAAATCATTAGCAATTTATTTACATTTATACATATAATAGCCCTATTCTATCAGTAATCCTTGCATTCATTCCTGACCACTGACAATCCCTTTCTTCCTGATTTTCAATGCATTCCTATAGCAAAATCATTAGCAATGTATTTACATTTATATATATAATAGCCCTATTCTATCAGTAATGCTTGCATTAATTCCTGACCACTAACAATCCCTTTCTTCCTGATTTTCAATGCATTCCTATAGCAAAATCATTAGCAATGTATTTACATTTATACATATAATAGCCCTATTCTATCAGTAATGCTTGCATTCATTCCTGACCACTGACAATCCATTTCTTCCTGATTTTCAATGCATTCCTATAGTAAAATCATTAGCAATGTACTTACATTTATACATATAATAGCCCTATTCTATCAGTAATGCTTGCATTAATTCCTGACCACTGACAATCCCTTTCTTCCTTATTTTCAATGCATTCCTATAGCAAAATCATTAGCAATGTATTTACATTTATACATATAACAGCCCTATTCTATCAGTAATGCTTGCATTAATTCCTGACCACTGACAATCCCTTTCTTCCTTATTTTCAATGCATTCCTATAGTAAAATCCTTAGCAATGTATTTACATTTATACATATAATAGCCCTATTCTATCAGTAATGCTTGCATTAATTCCTGACCACTGACAATCCCTTTCTTCCTTATTTTCAATGCATTCCTATAGCAAAATCATTAGCAATGTATTTACATTTATACATATAATAGCCCTATTCTATCAGTAATGCTTGCATTAATTCCTGACCACTGACAATCCCTTCCTTCCTTATTTTCAATGCATTCCTATAGCAAAATCATTAGCAATGTATTTACATTTATACATATAATAGCCCTATTCTATCAGTAATGCTAGCATTAATTCCTGACCACTGACAATCCCTTTCTTCCTTATTTTCAATGCATTCCTATAGTAAAATCATTAGCAATGTATTTACATTTATACATATAATAGCCCTATTCTATCAGTAATGCTTGCATTCATTCCTGACCACTGACAATCCCTTTCTTCCTGATTTTCAATGCATTCCTATAGCAAAATAATTAGCAATGTATTTACATTTATACATATAATAGCCCTATTCTATCAGTAATGCTTGCATTCATTCCTGACCACTGACAATCCCTTTCTTCCTGATTTTCAATGCATTCCTATAGTAAAATCATTAGCAATGTATTTACATTTATACATATAATAGCCCTATTCTATCAGTAATGCTTGCATTCATTCCTGACCACTGACAATCCCTTTCTTCTTTATTTTCAATGCATTCCTATAGTAAAATCATTAGCAGTGTATTTACATTTATACATATAACAGCCCTATTCTATCTGTAATGCTTGCATTAATTCCTGACCACTGACAATCCCTTTCTTCCTTATTTTCAATGCATGCCTATAGTAAAATCATTAGCAATGTATTTACATTTATACATATAATAGCCCTATTCTATCAGTAATGCTTGCATTAATTCCTGACCACTGACAATCCCTTTCTTCCTTATTTTCAATGCATTCCTATAGTAAAATCATTAGCAATGTATTTACATTTATACATATAACAGCCCTATTCTATCAGTAATGCTTGCATTAATTCCTGACCACTGACAATCCCTTTCTTCCTTATTTTCAATGCATTCCTATAGTAAAATCATTAGCAATGTATTTACATTATACATATAATAGCCCTATTCTATCTGTAATGCTTGCATTAATTCCTGACCACTGACAATCCCTTTCTTCCTTATTTCCAATGCATTCCTATAGTAAAATCATTAGCAATGTATTTACATTTATACATATAACAGCCCTATTCTATCAGTAATGCTTGCATTAATTCCTGACCACTGACAATCCCTTTCTTCCTTATTTTCAATGCATTCCTGTAGTAAAATCATTAGCAATGTATTTACATTTATACATATAACAGCCCTATTCTATCTGTAATGCTTGCATTAATTCCTAACCACTGACAATCCCTTTCTTCCTTATTTTCAATGCATTCCAATAGTAAAATCATTAGCAATGTATTTACATTTATACATATAACAGCCCTATTCTATCTGTAATGCTTGCATTAATTCCTGACCACTGACAATCCCTTTCTTCCTTATTTTCAATGCATTCCTGTAGTAAAATCATTAGCAATGTATTTACATTTATACATATAACAGCCCTATTCTATCTGTAATGCTTGCATAAATTCCTGACCACTGACAATCCCTTTCTTCCTTATTTTCAATGCATTCCTATAGTAAAATCACTAGCAATGTATTTACATTTATACATATAACAGCCCTATTCTATCTGTAATGCTTGCATTAATTCCTGACCACTGACAATCCCTTTCTTCCTTATTTTCAATGCATTCCTATAGTAAAATCATTAGCAATGTATTTACATTATACATATAATAGCCCTATTCTATCTGTAATGCTTGCATTAATTCCTGACCACTGACAATCCCTTTCTTCCTTATTTTCAATGCATTCCTATAGTAAAATCATTAGCAATGTATTTACATTTATACATATAACAGCCCTATTCTATCTGTAATGCTTGCATTAATTCCTGACCACTGACAATCCCTTTCTTCCTGATTTTCAATGCATTCCTATAGTAAAATCATTAGCAATGTATTTACATTTATACATATAATAGCCCTATTCTATCAGTAATGCTTGCATTCATTCCTGACCACTGACAATCCCTTTCTTCCTGATTTTCAATGCATTCCTATAGCAAAATAATTAGCAATGTATTTACATTTATACATATAATAGCCCTATTCTATCAGTAATGCTTGCATTCATTCCTGACCACTGACAATCCCTTTCTTCCTGATTTTCAATGCATTCCTATAGTAAAATCATTAGCAATGTATTTACATTTATACATATAATAGCCCTATTCTATCAGTAATGCTTGCATTCATTCCTGACCACTGACAATCCCTTTCTTCTTTATTTTCAATGCATTCCTATAGTAAAATCATTAGCAGTGTATTTACATTTATACATATAACAGCCCTATTCTATCTGTAATGCTTGCATTAATTCCTGACCACTGACAATCACTTTCTTCCTTATTTTCAATGCATTCCTATAGTAAAATCATTAGCAATGTATTTACATTTATACATATAATAGCCCTATTCTATCAGTAATGCTTGCATTAATTCCTGACCACTGACAATCCCTTTCTTCCTTATTTTCAATGCATTCCTATAGTAAAATCATTAGCAATGTATTTACATTTATACATATAACAGCCCTATTCTATCTGTAATGCTTGCATTAATTCCTGACCACTGACAATCCCTTTCTTCCTTATTTTCAATGCATTCCTATAGTAAAATCATTAGCAATGTATTTACATTTATACATATAACAGCCCTATTCTATCTGTAATGCTTGCATTAATTCCTGACCACTGACAATCCCTTTCTTCCTTATTTTCAATGCATTCCTATAGTAAAATCATTAGCAATGTATTTTCATTTATACATATAACAGCCCTATTCTATCAGTAATGCTTGCATTCATTCCTGACCACTGACAATCCCTTTCTTCCTTATTTTCAATGCATTCCTATAGTAAAATCATTAGCAATGTATTTACATTTATACATATAATAGCCCTATTCTATCAGTAATGCTTGCATTAATTCCTGACCACTGACAATCCCTTTCTTCCTTATTTTCAATGCATTCCTATAGCAAAATCATTAGCAATGTATTTACATTTATACATATAACAGCCCTATTCTATCTGTAATGCTTGCATTAATTCCTGACCACTGACAATCCCTTTCTTCTTTATTTTCAATGCATTCCTATAGTAAAATCATTAGCAATGTATTTACATTTATACATATAACAGCCCTATTCTATCTGTAATGCTTGCATAAATTCCTGACCACTGACAATCCCTTTCTTCCTTATTTTCAATGCATTCCTATAGTAAAATCACTAGCAATGTATTTACATTTATACATATAACAGCCCTATTCTATCTGTAATGCTTGCATTAATTCCTGACCACTGACAATCCCTTTCTTCCTTATTTTCAATGCATTCCTATAGTAAAATCATTAGCAATGTATTTACATTATACATATAATAGCCCTATTCTATCTGTAATGCTTGCATTAATTCCTGACCACTGACAATCCCTTTCTTCCTTATTTTCAATGCATTCCTATAGTAAAATCATTAGCAATGTATTTACATTTATACATATAACAGCCCTATTCTATCTGTAATGCTTGCATTAATACCTGACCACTGACAATCCCTTTCTTCCTGATTTTCAATGCATTCCTATAGTAAAATCATTAGCAATGTATTTACATTTATACATATAATAGCCCTATTCTATCAGTAATGCTTGCATTCATTCCTGACCACTGACAATCCCTTTCTTCCTGATTTTCAATGCATTCCTATAGCAAAATAATTAGCAATGTATTTACATTTATACATATAATAGCCCTATTCTATCAGTAATGCTTGCATTCATTCCTGACCACTGACAATCCCTTTCTTCCTGATTTTCAATGCAATCCTATAGTAAAATCATTAGCAATGTATTTACATTTATACATATAATAGCCCTATTCTATCAGTAATGCTTGCATTCATTCCTGACCACTGACAATCCCTTTCTTCTTTATTTTCAATGCATTCCTATAGTAAAATCATTAGCAGTGTATTTACATTTATACATATAACAGCCCTATTCTATCTGTAATGCTTGCATTAATTCCTGACCACTGACAATCACTTTCTTCCTTATTTTCAATGCATTCCTATAGTAAAATCATTAGCAATGTATTTACATTTATACATATAATAGCCCTATTCTATCAGTAATGCTTGCATTAATTCCTGACCACTGACAATCCCTTTCTTCCTTATTTTCAATGCATTCCTATAGTAAAATCATTAGCAATGTATTTACATTTATACATATAACAGCCCTATTCTATCTGTAATGCTTGCATTAATTCCTGACCACTGACAATCCCTTTCTTCCTTATTTTCAATGCATTCCTATAGTAAAATCATTAGCAATGTATTTACATTTATACATATAACAGCCCTATTCTATCTGTAATGCTTGCATTAATTCCTGACCACTGACAATCCCTTTCTTCCTTATTTTCAATGCATTCCTATAGTAAAATCATTAGCAATGTATTTTCATTTATACATATAACAGCCCTATTCTATCAGTAATGCTTGCATTCATTCCTGACCACTGACAATCCCTTTCTTCCTTATTTTCAATGCATTCCTATAGTAAAATCATTAGCAATGTATTTACATTTATACATATAATAGCCCTATTCTATCAGTAATGCTTGCATTAATTCCTGACCACTGACAATCCCTTTCTTCCTTATTTTCAATGCATTCCTATAGCAAAATCATTAGCAATGTATTTACATTTATACATATAACAGCCCTATTCTATCTGTAATGCTTGCATTAATTCCTGACCACTGACAATCCCTTTCTTCTTTATTTTCAATGCATGCCTATAGTAAAATCATTAGCAATGTATTTACATTTATACATATAACAGCCCTATTCTATCTGTAATGCTTGCATTAATTCCTGCCCACTGACAATCCCTTTCTTCCTTATTTTCAATGCATTCCTATAGTAAAATCATTAGCAATGTATTTACATTTATACATATAACAGCCCTATTCTATCTGTAATGCTTGCATTAATTCCTGACCACTGACAATCCCTTTCTTCCTTATTTTCAATGCATTCCTATAGTAAAATCATTAGCAATGTATTTACATTTATACATATAACAGCCCTATTCTATCAGTAATGCTTGCATTCATTCCTGACCACTGACAATCCCTTTCTTCCTTATTTTCAATGCATTCCTGTAGAAAAATCATTAGCAATGTATTTACATTTATACATATAACAGCCCTATTCTATCAGTAAAGCTTGCATTCATTGCTGACCACTGACAATCCCTTTCTTCCTTATTTTCAATGTATTCCTATAGTAAAATGATTAGCAATGTATTTACATTTATACATATAATAGCCCTATTCTATCAGTAATGCTTGCATTAATTCCTGACCACTGACAATCCCTTTCTTCCTTATTTTCAATGCATTCCTATAGCAAAATCATTAGCAATGTATTTACATTTATACATATAACAGCCCTATTCTATCTGTAATGCTTGCATTAATTCCTGACCACTGACAATCCCTTTCTTCTTTATTTTCAATGCATTCCTATAGTAAAATCATTAGCAATGTATTTACATTTATACATATAACAGCCCTATTCTATCTGTAATGCTTGCATTAATTCCTGCCCACTGACAATCCCTTTCTTCCTTATTTTCAATGCATTCCTATAGTAAAATCATTAGCAATGTATTTACATTTATACATATAACAGCCCTATTCTATCTGTAATGCTTGCATTAATTCCTGACCACTGACAATCCCTTTCTTCCTTATTTTCAATGCATTCCTATAGTAAAATCACTAGCAATGTATTTACATTTATACATATAACAGCCCTATTCTATCTGTAATGCTTGCATTAATTCCTGACCACTGACAATCCCTTTCTTCCTTATTTTCAATGCATTCCTATAGTAAAATCATTAGCAATGTATTTACATTATACATATAATAGCCCTATTCTATCTGTAATGCTTGCATTAATTCCTGACCACTGACAATCCCTTTCTTCCTGATTTTCAATGCATTCCTATAGTAAAATCATTAGCAATGTATTTACATTTATACATATAACAGCCCTATTCTATCTGTAATGCTTGCATTAATTCCTGACCACTGACAATCCCTTTCTTCCTGATTTTCAATGCATTCCTATAGTAAAATCATTAGCAATGTATTTACATTTATACATATAATAGCCCTATTCTATCAGTAATGCTTGCATTCATTCCTGACCACTGACAATACCTTTCTTCCTGATTTTCAATGCATTCCTATAGCAAAATAATTAGCAATGTATTTACATTTATACATATAATAGCCCTATTCTATCAGTAATGCTTGCATTCATTCCTGACCACTGACAATCCCTTTCTTCCTGATTTTCAATGCATTCCTATAGTAAAATCATTAGCAATGTATTTACATTTATACATATAATAGCCCTATTCTATCAGTAATGCTTGCATTCATTCCTGACCACTGACAATCCCTTTCTTCTTTATTTTCAATGCATTCCTATAGTAAAATCATTAGCAGTGTATTTACATTTATACATATAACAGCCCTATTCTATCTGTAATGCTTGCATTAATTCCTGACCACTGACAATCCCTTTCTTCCTTATTTTCAATGCATTCCTATAGTAAAATCATTAGCAATGTATTTACATTTATACATATAATAGCCCTATTCTATCAGTAATGCTTGCATTAATTCCTGACCACTGACAATCCCTTTCTTCCTTATTTTCAATGCATTCCTATAGCAAAATCATTAGCAATGTATTTACATTTATACATATAACAGCCCTATTCTATCTGTAATGCTTGCATTAATTCCTGACCACTGACAATACCTTTCTTCTTTATTTTCAATGCATTCCTATAGTAAAATCATTAGCAATGTATTTACATTTATACATATAACAGCCCTATTCTATCTGTAATGCTTGCATTAATTCCTGCCCACTGACAATCCCTTTCTTCCTTATTTTCAATGCATTCCTATAGTAAAATCATTAGCAATGTATTTACATTTATACATATAACAGCCCTATTCTATCTGTAATGCTTGCATTAATTCCTGACCACTGACAATCCCTTTCTTCCTTATTTTCAATGCATTCCTATAGTAAAATCATTAGCAATGTATTTACATTTATACATATAACAGCCCTATTCTATCAGTAATGCTTGCATTCATTCCTGACCACTGACAATCCCTTTCTTCCTTATTTTCAATGCATTCCTATAGTAAAATCATTAGCAATGTATTTACATTTATACATATAACAGCCCTATTCTATCTGTAATGCTTGCATTAATTCCTGACCACTGACAATCCCTTTCTTCCTTATTTTCAATGCATTCCTGTAGTAAAATCATTAGCAATGTATTTACATTTATACATATAACAGCCCTATTCTATCAGTAATGCTTGCATTAATTCCTGACCACTGACAATCCCTTTCTTCCTTATTTTCAATGCATTCCTGTAGTAAAATCATTAGCAATTTATTTACATTTATACATATAACAGCCCTATTCTATCTGTAATGCTTGCATTAATTCCTGACCACTGACAATCCCTTTCTTCCTTATTTTCAATGCATTCCTATAGTAAAATCATTAGCAATGTATTTACATTTATACATATAACAGCCCTATTCTTTCAGTAATGCTTGCATTAATTCCTGACCACTGACAATCCCTTTCTTCCTTATTTTCAATGCATTCCTGTAGTAAAATCATTAGCAATGTATTTACATTTATACATATAACAGCCCTATTCTATCAGTAAAGCTTGCATTCATTCCTGACCACTGACAATCCCTTTCTTCCTTATTTTCAATGCATTCCTATAGTAAAATCATTAGCAATGCATTTACATTTATACATATAATAGCCCTATTCTATCAGTAATGCTTGCATTAATTCCTGACCACTGACAATCCCTTTCTTCCTTATTTTCAATGCATTCCTATAGCAAAATCATTAGCAATGTATTTACATTTATACATATAACAGCCCTATTCTATCTGTAATGCTTGCATTAATTCCTGACCACTGACAATCCCTTTCTTCTTTATTTTCAATGCATTCCTATAGTAAAATCATTAGCAATGTATTTACATTTATACATATAACAGCCCTATTCTATCTGTAATGCTTGCATTAATTCCTGCCCACTGACAATCCCTTTCTTCCTTATTTTCAATGCATTCCTATAGTAAAATCATTAGCAATGTATTTACATTATACATATAATAGCCCTATTCTATCTGTAATGCTTGCATTAATTCCTGACCACTGACAATCCCTTTCTTCCTTATTTTCAATGCATTCCTATAGTAAAATCATTAGCAATGTATTTACATTTATACATATAACAGCCCTATTCTATCTGTAATGCTTGCATTAATTCCTGACCACTGACAATCCCTTTCTTCCTGATTTTCAATGCATTCCTATAGTAAAATCATTAGCAATGTATTTACATTTATACATATAATAGCCCTATTCTATCAGTAATGCTTGCATTCATTCCTGACCACTGACAATCCCTTTCTTCCTGATTTTCAATGCATTCCTATAGCAAAATAATTAGCAATGTATTTACATTTATACATATAATAGCCCTATTCTATCAGTAATGCTTGCATTCATTCCTGACCACTGACAATCCCTTTCTTCCTGATTTTCAATGCATTCCTATAGTAAAATCATTAGCAATGTATTTACATTTATACATATAATAGCCCTATTCTATCAGTAATGCTTGCATTCATTCCTGACCACTGACAATCCCTTTCTTCTTTATTTTCAATGCATTCCTATAGTAAAATCATTAGCAGTGTATTTACATTTATACATATAACAGCCCTATTCTATCTGTAATGCTTGCATTAATTCCTGACCACTGACAATCACTTTCTTCCTTATTTTCAATGCATTCCTATAGTAAAATCATTAGCAATGTATTTACATTTATACATATAATAGCCCTATTCTATCAGTAATGCTTGCATTAATTCCTGACCACTGACAATCCCTTTCTTCCTTATTTTCAATGCATTCCTATAGTAAAATCATTAGCAATGTATTTACATTTATACATATAACAGCCCTATTCTATCTGTAATGCTTGCATTAATTCCTGACCACTGACAATCCCTTTCTTCCTTATTTTCAATGCATTCCTATAGTAAAATCATTAGCAATGTATTTACATTTATACATATAACAGCCCTATTCTATCTGTAATGCTTGCATTAATTCCTGACCACTGACAATCCCTTTCTTCCTTATTTTCAATGCATTCCTATAGTAAAATCATTAGCAATGTATTTTCATTTATACATATAACAGCCCTATTCTATCAGTAATGCTTGCATTCATTCCTGACCACTGACAATCCCTTTCTTCCTTATTTTCAATGCATTCCTATAGTAAAATCATTAGCAATGTATTTACATTTATACATATAATAGCCCTATTCTATCAGTAATGCTTGCATTAATTCCTGACCACTGACAATCCCTTTCTTCCTTATTTTCAATGCATTCCTATAGCAAAATCATTAGCAATGTATTTACATTTATACATATAACAGCCCTATTCTATCTGTAATGCTTGCATTAATTCCTGACCACTGACAATCCCTTTCTTCTTTATTTTCAATGCATTCCTATAGTAAAATCATTAGCAATGTATTTACATTTATACATATAACAGCCCTATTCTATCTGTAATGCTTGCATTAATTCCTGCCCACTGACAATCCCTTTCTTCCTTATTTTCAATGCATTCCTATAGTAAAATCATTAGCAATGTATTTACATTTATACATATAACAGCCCTATTCTATCTGTAATGCTTGCATTAATTCCTGACCACTGACAATCCCTTTCTTCCTTATTTTCAATGCATTCCTATAGTAAAATCATTAGCAATGTATTTACATTTATACATATAACAGCCCTATTCTATCAGTAATGCTTGCATTCATTCCTGACCACTGACAATCCCTTTCTTCCTTATTTTCAATGCATTCCTGTAGAAAAATCATTAGCAATGTATTTACATTTATACATATAACAGCCCTATTCTATCAGTAAAGCTTGCATTCATTCCTGACCACTGACAACCCCTTTCTTCCTTATTTTCAATGTATTCCTATAGTAAAATGATTAGCAATGTATTTACATTTATACATATAATAGCCCTATTCTATCAGTAATGCTTGCATTAATTCCTGACCACTGACAATCCCTTTCTTCCTTATTTTCAATGCATTCCTATAGCAAAATCATTAGCAATGTATTTACATTTATACATATAACAGCCCTATTCTATCTGTAATGCTTGCATTAATTCCTGACCACTGACAATCCCTTTCTTCTTTATTTTCAATGCATTCCTATAGTAAAATCATTAGCAATGTATTTACATTTATACATATAACAGCCCTATTCTATCTGTAATGCTTGCATTAATTCCTGCCCACTGACAATCCCTTTCTTCCTTATTTTCAATGCATTCCTATAGTAAAATCATTAGCAATGTATTTACATTTATACATATAACAGCCCTATTCTATCTGTAATGCTTGCATTAATTCCTGACCACTGACAATCCCTTTCTTCCTTATTTTCAATGCATTCCTATAGTAAAATCACTAGCAATGTATTTACATTTATACATATAACAGCCCTATTCTATCTGTAATGCTTGCATTAATTCCTGACCACTGACAATCCCTTTCTTCCTTATTTTCAATGCATTCCTATAGTAAAATCATTAGCAATGTATTTACATTATACATATAATAGCCCTATTCTATCTGTAATGCTTGCATTAATTCCTGACCACTGACAATCCCTTTCTTCCTGATTTTCAATGCATTCCTATAGTAAAATCATTAGCAATGTATTTACATTTATACATATAACAGCCCTATTCTATCTGTAATGCTTGCATTAATTCCTGACCACTGACAATCCCTTTCTTCCTGATTTTCAATGCATTCCTATAGTAAAATCATTAGCAATGTATTTACATTTATACATATAATAGCCCTATTCTATCAGTAATGCTTGCATTCATTCCTGACCACTGACAATCCCTTTCTTCCTGATTTTCAATGCATTCCTATAGCAAAATAATTAGCAATGTATTTACATTTATACATATAATAGCCCTATTCTATCAGTAATGCTTGCATTCATTCCTGACCACTGACAATCCCTTTCTTCCTGATTTTCAATGCATTCCTATAGTAAAATCATTAGCAATGTATTTACATTTATACATATAATAGCCCTATTCTATCAGTAATGCTTGCATTCATTCCTGACCACTGACAATCCCTTTCTTCTTTATTTTCAATGCATTCCTATAGTAAAATCATTAGCAGTGTATTTACATTTATACATATAACAGCCCTATTCTATCTGTAATGCTTGCATTAATTCCTGACCACTGACAATCCCTTTCTTCCTTATTTTCAATGCATTCCTATAGTAAAATCATTAGCAATGTATTTACATTTATACATATAATAGCCCTATTCTATCAGTAATGCTTGCATTAATTCCTGACCACTGACAATCCCTTTCTTCCTTATTTTCAATGCATTCCTATAGCAAAATCATTAGCAATGTATTTACATTTATACATATAACAGCCCTATTCTATCTGTAATGCTTGCATTAATTCCTGACCACTGACAATACCTTTCTTCTTTATTTTCAATGCATTCCTATAGTAAAATCATTAGCAATGTATTTACATTTATACATATAACAGCCCTATTCTATCTGTAATGCTTGCATTAATTCCTGCCCACTGACAATCCCTTTCTTCCTTATTTTCAATGCATTCCTATAGTAAAATCATTAGCAATGTATTTACATTTATACATATAACAGCCCTATTCTATCTGTAATGCTTGCATTAATTCCTGACCACTGACAATCCCTTTCTTCCTTATTTTCAATGCATTCCTATAGTAAAATCATTAGCAATGTATTTACATTTATACATATAACAGCCCTATTCTATCAGTAATGCTTGCATTCATTCCTGACCACTGACAATCCCTTTCTTCCTTATTTTCAATGCATTCCTATAGTAAAATCATTAGCAATGTATTTACATTTATACATATAACAGCCCTATTCTATCTGTAATGCTTGCATTAATTCCTGACCACTGACAATCCCTTTCTTCCTTATTTTCAATGCATTCCTGTAGTAAAATCATTAGCAATGTATTTACATTTATACATATAACAGCCCTATTCTATCAGTAATGCTTGCATTAATTCCTGACCACTGACAATCCCTTTCTTCCTTATTTTCAATGCATTCCTGTAGTAAAATCATTAGCAATTTATTTACATTTATACATATAACAGCCCTATTCTATCTGTAATGCTTGCATTAATTCCTGACCACTGACAATCCCTTTCTTCCTTATTTTCAATGCATTCCTATAGTAAAATCATTAGCAATGTATTTACATTTATACATATAACAGCCCTATTCTTTCAGTAATGCTTGCATTAATTCCTGACCACTGACAATCCCTTTCTTCCTTATTTTCAATGCATTCCTGTAGTAAAATCATTAGCAATGTATTTACATTTATACATATAACAGCCCTATTCTATCAGTAAAGCTTGCATTCATTCCTGACCACTGACAATCCCTTTCTTCCTTATTTTCAATGCATTCCTATAGTAAAATCATTAGCAATGCATTTACATTTATACATATAATAGCCCTATTCTATCAGTAATGCTTGCATTAATTCCTGACCACTGACAATCCCTTTCTTCCTTATTTTCAATGCATTCCTATAGCAAAATCATTAGCAATGTATTTACATTTATACATATAACAGCCCTATTCTATCTGTAATGCTTGCATTAATTCCTGACCACTGACAATCCCTTTCTTCTTTATTTTCAATGCATTCCTATAGTAAAATCATTAGCAATGTATTTACATTTATACATATAACAGCCCTATTCTATCTGTAATGCTTGCATTAATTCCTGCCCACTGACAATCCCTTTCTTCCTTATTTTCAATGCATTCCTATAGTAAAATCATTAGCAATGTATTTACATTTATACATATAACAGCCCTATTCTATCTGTAATGCTTGCATTAATTCCTGACCACTGACAATCCCTTTCTTGCTTATTTTCAATGCATTCCTATAGTAAAATCATTAGCAATGTATTTACATTTATACATATAACAGCCCTATTCTATCAGTAATGCTTGCATTCATTCCTGACCACTGACAATCCCTTTCTTCCTTATTTTCAATGCATTCCTGTAGTAAAATCATTAGCAATGTATTTACATTTATACATATAACAGCCCTATTCTATCAGTAATGCTTGCATTAATTCCTGACCACTGACAATCCCTTTCTTCCTTATTTTCAATGCATTCCTGTAGAAAAATCATTAGCAATTTATTTACATTTATACATATAACAGCCCTATTCTATCTGTAATGCTGGCATTAATTCCTGACCACTGACAATCCCTTTCTTCCTTATTTTCAATGCATTCCTATAGTAAAATCATTAGCAATGTATTTACATTTATACATATAACAGCCCTATTCTATCAGTAATGCTTGCATTAATTCCTGACCACTGACAATCCCTTTCTTCCTTATTTTCAATGCATTCCTGTAGTAAAATCATTAGCAATGTATTTACATTTATACATATAACAGCCCTATTCTATCTGTAATGCTGGCATTAATTCCTGACTACTGACAATCCCTTTCTTCCTTATTTTCAATGCATTCCTATAGTAAAATCATTAGCAATGTATTTACATTTATACATATAACAGCCCTATTCTATCAGTAATGCTTGCATAAATTCCTGACCACTGACAATACCTTTCTTCCTTATTTTCAATGCATTCCTGTAGTAAAATCATTAGCAATGTATTTACATTTATACATATAACAGCCCTATTCTATCTGTAATGCTTGCATTAATTCCTGACCACTGACAATCCCTTTCTTCCTTATTTTCAATGCATTCCTATAGTAAAATCACTAGCAATGTATTTACATTTATACATATAACAGCCCTATTCTATCTGTAATGCTTGCATTAATTCCTGACCACTGACAATACCTTTCTTCTTGATTTTCAATGCATTCCTATAGTAAAATCATTAGCAATGTATTTACATTTATACATATAATAGCCCTATTCTATCAGTAATGCTTGCATTCATTCCTGACCACTGACAATTCCTTTCTTCTTTATTTTCAATGCATTCCTATAGTAAAATCATTAGCAGTGTATTTACATTTATACATATAACAGCCCTATTCTATCTGTAATGCTTGCATTAATTCCTGACCACTGACAATCCCTTTCTTCCTTATTTTCAATGCATTCCTATAGTAAAATCATTAGCAATGTATTTACATTTCTACATATAATAGCCCTATTCTATCAGTAATGCTTGCATTCATTCCTGACCACTGACAATCCCTTTCTTCCTTATTTTCAATGCATTCCTATAGTAAAATCATTAGCAATGTATTTACATTTATACATATAACAGCCCTATTCTATCTGTAATGCTTGCATTAATTCCTGACCACTGACAATCCCTTTCTTCCTTATTTTCAATGCATTCCTATAGTAAAATCATTAGCAATGTATTTACATTTATACATATAACAGCCCTATTCTATCTGTAATGCTTGCATTAATTCCTGACCACTGACAATCCCTTTCTTCCTTATTTTCAATGCATTCCTATAGTAAAATCATTAGCAATGTATTTACATTTATACATATAACAGCCCTATTCTATCTGTAATGCTTGCATTAATTCCTGACCACTGACAATCCCTTTCTTCCTTATTTTCAATGCATTCCTATAGTAAAATCATTAGCAATGTATTTACATTTATACATATAACAGCCCTATTCTATCTGTAATGCTGGCATTAATTCCTGACCACTGACAATCACTTTCTTCCTTATTTTCAATGCATTCCTATAGTAAAATCATTAGCAATGTATTTACATTTATACATATAACAGCCCTATTCTATCTGTAATGCTTGCATTAATTCCTGACCACTGACAATCCCTTTCTTCTTTATTTTCAATGCATTCCTATAGTAAAATCATTAGCAATGTATTTACATTTATACATATAACAGCCCTATTCTATCTGTAATGCTTGCATTAATTCCTGACCACTGACAATCCCTTTCTTCCTTATTTTCAATGCATTCCTATAGTAAAATCATTAGCAATGTATTTACATTTATACATATAACAGCCCTATTCTATCAGTAATGCTTGCATTCATTCCTGACCACTGACAATCCCTTTCTTCCTTATTTTCAATGCATTCCTATAGTAAAATCATTAGCAATGTATTTACATTTATACATATAACAGCCCTATTCTATCTGTAATGCTTGCATTAATTCCTGACCACTGACAATCCCTTTCTTCCTTATTTTCAATGCATTCCTGTAGTAAAATCATTAGCAATGTATTTACATTTATACATATAACAGCCCTATTCTATCAGTAATGCTTGCATTAATTCCTGACCACTGACAATCCCTTTCTTCCTTATTTTCAATGCATTCCTGTAGTAAAATCATTAGCAATTTATTTACATTTATACATATAACAGCCCTATTCTATCTGTAATGCTTGCATTAATTCCTGACCACTGACAATCCCTTTCTTCCTTATTTTCAATGCATTCCTATAGTAAAATCATTAGCAATGTATTTACATTTATACATATAACAGCCCTATTCTTTCAGTAATGCTTGCATTAATTCCTGACCACTGACAATCCCTTTCTTCCTTATTTTCAATGCATTCCTGTAGTAAAATCATTAGCAATGTATTTACATTTATACATATAACAGCCCTATTCTATCAGTAAAGCTTGCATTCATTCCTGACCACTGACAATCCCTTTCTTCCTTATTTTCAATGCATTCCTATAGTAAAATCATTAGCAATGTATTTACATTTATACATATAATAGCCCTATTCTATCAGTAATGCTTGCATTAATTCCTGACCACTGACAATCCCTTTCTTCCTTATTTTCAATGCATTCCTATAGCAAAATCATTAGCAATGTATTTACATTTATACATATAACAGCCCTATTCTATCTGTAATGCTTGCATTAATTCCTGACCACTGACAATCCCTTTCTTCTTTATTTTCAATGCATTCCTATAGTAAAATCATTAGCAATGTATTTACATTTATACATATAACAGCCCTATTCTATCTGTAATGCTTGCATTAATTCCTGCCCACTGACAATCCCTTTCTTCCTTATTTTCAATGCATTCCTATAGTAAAATCATTAGCAATGTATTTACATTTATACATATAACAGCCCTATTCTATCTGTAATGCTTGCATTAATTCCTGACCACTGACAATCCCTTTCTTCCTTATTTTCAATGCATTCCTATAGTAAAATCATTAGCAATGTATTTACATTTATACATATAACAGCCCTATTCTATCAGTAATGCTTGCATTCATTCCTGACCACTGACAATCCCTTTCTTCCTTATTTTCAATGCATTCCTGTAGTAAAATCATTAGCAATGTATTTACATTTATACATATAACAGCCCTATTCTATCAGTAATGCTTGCATTAATTCCTGACCACTGACAATCCCTTTCTTCCTTATTTTCAATGCATTCCTGTAGTAAAATCATTAGCAATGTATTTACATTTATACATATAACAGCCCTATTCTATCTGTAATGCTTGCATTAATTCCTGACCACTGACAATCCCTTTCTTCCTTATTTTCAATGCATTCCTATAGTAAAATCATTAGCAATGTATTTACATTTATACATATAACAGCCCTATTCTATCAGTAATGCTTGCATAAATTCCTGACCACTGACAATACCTTTCTTCCTTATTTTCAATGCATTCCTGTAGTAAAATCATTAGCAATGTATTTACATTTATACATATAACAGCCCTATTCTATCTGTAATGCTTGCATTAATTCCTGACCACTGACAATCCCTTTCTTCCTTATTTTCAATGCATTCCTATAGTAAAATCACTAGCAATGTATTTACATTTATACATATAACAGCCCTATTCTATCTGTAATGCTTGCATTAATTCCTGACCACTGACAATACCTTTCTTCCTGATTTTCAATGCATTCCTATAGTAAAATCATTAGCAATGTATTTACATTTATACATATAATAGCCCTATTCTATCAGTAATGCTTGCATTAATTCCTGACCACTGACAATCCCTTTCTTCCTTATTTTCAATGCATTCCTATAGTAAAATCATTAGCAATGTATTTACATTTATACATATAACAGCCCTATTCTATCAGTAATGCTTGCATTAATTCCTGACCACTGACAATACCTTTCTTCCTTATTTTCAATGCATTCCTGTAGTAAAATCATTAGCAATGTATTTACATTTATACATATAATAGCCCTATTCTATCAGTAATGCTCGCTTTAATTCCTGACCACTGACAATCCCTTTCTTCCTTATTTTCAATGCATTCCTATAGTAAAATCATTAGCAATGTATTTACATTTATACATATAACAGCCCTATTCTATCTGTAATGCTTGCATTAATTCCTGACCACTGACAATCCCTTTCTTCCTTATTTTCAATGCATTCCTATAGTAAAATCATTAGCAATGTATTTACATTTATACATATAACAGCCCTATTCTATCTGTAATGCTTGCATTAATTCCTGACCACTGACAATCCCTTTCTTCCTTATTTTCAATGCATTCCTATAGTAAAATCATTAGCAATGTATTTACATTTATACATATAACAGCCCTATTCTTTCAGTAATGCTTGCATTAATTCCTGACCACTGACAATCCCTTTCTTTTTTATTTTCAATGCATTCCTGTAGTAAAATCATTAGCAATGTATTTACATTTATACATATAACAGCCCTATTCTATCAGTAAAGCTTGCATTCATTCCTGACCACTGACAATCCCTTTCTTCCTTATTTTCAATGCATTCCTATAGTAAAATCATTAGCAATGTATTTACATTTATACATATAATAGCCCTATTCTATCAGTAATGCTTGCATTAATTCCTGACCACTGACAATCCCTTTCTTCCTTATTTTCAATGCATTCCTATAGCAAAATCATTAGCAATGTATTTACATTTATACATATAACAGCCCTATTCTATCTGTAATGCTTGCATTAATTCCTGACCACTGACAATCCCTTTCTTCTTTATTTTCAATGCATTCCTATAGTAAAATCATTAGCAATGTATTTACATTTATACATATAACAGCCCTATTCTATCTGTAATGCTTGCATTAATTCCTGACCACTGACAATCCCTTTCTTCCTTATTTTCAATGCATTCCTATAGTAAAATCATTAGCAATGTATTTACATTATACATATAATAGCCCTATTCTATCTGTAATGCTTGCATTAATTCCTGACCACTGACAATCCCTTTCTTCCTTATTTTCAATGCATTCCTGTAGTAAAATCATTAGCAATGTATTTACATTTATACATATAACAGCCCTATTCTATCTGTAATGCTTGCATTAATTCCTGACCACTGACAATCCCTTTCTTCCTTATTTTCAATGCATTCCTATAGTAAAATCATTAGCAATGTATTTACATTTATACATATAACAGCCCTATTCTATCTGTAATGCTTGCATTAATTCCTGACCACTGACAATCCCTTTCTTCCTTATTTTCAATGCATTCCTGTAGTAAAATCATTAGCAATGTATTTACATTTATACATATAACAGCCCTATTCTATCTGTAATGCTTGCATTAATTCCTGACCACTGACAATCGCTTTCTTCCTTATTTTCAATGCATTCCTATAGTAAAATCATTAGCAATGTATTTACATTATACATATAATAGCCCTATTCTATCTGTAATGCTTGCATTAATTCCTGACCACTGACAATCCCTTTCTTCCTTATTTTCAATGCATTCCTATAGTAAAATCACTAGCAATGTATTTACATTTATACATATAACAGCCCTATTCTATCTGTAATGCTTGCATTAATTCCTGACCACTGACAATCCCTTTCTTCCTTATTTTCAATGCATTCCTGTAGTAAAATCATTAGCAATGTATTTACATTTATACATATAACAGCCCTATTCTATCTGTAATGCTTGCATTAATTCCTGACCACTGACAATCCCTTTCTTCCATATTTTCAATGCATTCCTATAGTAAAATCATTAGCAATGTATTTACATTTATACATATAAAAGCCCTATTCTATCAGTAATGCTTGCCTTAATTCCTGACCACTGACAATCCCTTTCTTCCTTATTTTCAATGCATTCCTATAGTAAAATCATTAGCAATGTATTTACATTATACATATAATAGCCCTATTCTATCAGTAATGCTTGCATTAATTCCTGACCACTGACAATCCCTTTCTTCCTTATTTTCAATGCATTCCTATAGTAAAATCATTAGCAATGTATTTACATTTATACATATAACAGCCCTATTCTATCTGTAATGCTTGCATTAATTCCTGATCACTGACAATCCCTTTCTTCCTTATTTTCAATGCATTCCTATAGTAAAATCATTAGCAATGTATTTACATTATACATATAATAGCCCTATTCTATCTGTAATGCTTGCATTAATTCCTGACCACTGACAATCCCTTTCTTCCTTATTTTCAATGCATTCCTGTAGTAAAATCATTAGCAATGTATTTACATTTATACATATAACAGCCCTATTCTATCTGTAATGCTTGCATTAATTCCTGACCACTGACAATCCCTTTCTTCCTTATTTTCAATGCATTCCTATAGTAAAATCATTAGCAATGTATTTACATTTATACATATAACAGCCCTATTCTATCAGTAATGCTTGCATTAATTCCTGACCACTGACAATCCCTTTCTTCCTTATTTTCAATGCATTCCTGTAGTAAAATCATTAGCAATGTATTTACATTTATACATATAACAGCCCTATTCTATCTGTAATGCTTGCATTAATTCCTGACCACTGACAATCCCTTTCTTCCTTATTTTCAATGCATTCCTATAGTAAAATCATTAGCAATGTATTTACATTTATACATATAACAGCCCTATTCTATCAGTAATGCTTGCATTAATTCCTGACCACTGACAATCCTTTTCTTCCTTATTTTCAATGCATTCCTGTAGTAAAATCATTAGCAATGTATTTACATTTATACATATAACAGCCCTATTCTATCTGTAATGCTTGCATTAATTCCTGACCACTGACATTCGCTTTCTTCCTTATTTTCAATGCATTCCTATAGTAAAATCATTAGCAATGTATTTACATTATACATATAATAGCCTTATTCTATCTGTAATGCTTGCATTAATTCCTGACCACTGACAATCCCTTTCTTCCTTATTTTCAATGCATTCCTATAGTAAAATCACTAGCAATGAATTTACATTTATACATATAACAGCCCTATTCTATCTGTAATGCTTGCATTAATTCCTGACCACTGACAATCCCTTTCTTCCTTATTTTCAATGCATTCCTGTAGTAAAATCATTAGCAATGTATTTACATTTATACATATAACAGCCCTATTCTATCTGTAATGCTTGCATTAATTCCTGACCACTGACAATCCCTTTCTTCCTTATTTTCAATGCATTCCTATAGTAAAATCATTAGCAATGTATTTACATTTATACATATAACAGCCCTATTCTATCTGTAATGCTTGCATTAATTCCTGACCACTGACAATCCCTTTCTTCCTTATTTTCAATGCATTCCTATAGTAAAATCATTAGCAATGTATTTACATTTATACATATAACAACCCTATTCTATCTGTAATGCTTGCATTAATTCCTGACCACTGACAATCCCTTTCTTCCTTATTTTCAATGCATTCCTATAGTAAAATCATTAGCAATGTATTTACATTTATACATATAACAGCCCTATTCTATCAGTAATGCTTGCATTAATTCCTGACCACTGACAATCCCTTTCTTCCTTATTTTCAATGCATTCCTGTAGTAAAATCATTAGCAATGTATTTACATTTATACATATAACAGCCCTATTCTATCTGTAATGCTTGCATTAATTCCTGACCACTGACAATCCCTTTCTTCCTTATTTTCAATGCATTCCTATAGTAAAATCCTTAGCAATGTATTTACATTTATACATATAACAGCCCTATTCTATCAGTAATGCTTGCATTAATTCCTGACCACTGACAATCCCTTTCTTCCTTATTTTCAATGCATTCCTGTAGTAAAATCATTAGCAATGTATTTACATTTATACATATAACAGCCCTATTCTATCTGTAATGCTTGCATTAATTCCTGACCACTGACAATCGCTTTCTTCCTTATTTTCAATGCATTCCTATAGTAAAATCATTAGCAATGTATTTACATTATACATATAATAGCCCTATTCTATCTGTAATGCTTGCATTAATTCCTGACCACTGACAATCCCTTTCTTCCTTATTTTCAATGCATTCCTATAGTAAAATCACTAGCAATGTATTTACATTTATACATATAACAGCCCTATTCTATCTGTAATGCTTGCATCAATTCCTGACCACTGACAATCCCTTTCTTCCTTATTTTCAATGCATTCCTGTAGTAAAATCATTAGCAATGTATTTACATTTATACATATAACAACCCTATTCTATCTGTAATGCTTGCATTAATTCCTGACCACTGACAATCCCTTTCTTCCTTATTTTCAATGCATTCCTATAGTAAAATCATTAGCAATGTATTTACATTATACATATAATAGCCCTATTCTATCAGTAATGCTTGCATTAATTCCTGACCACTGACAATCCCTTTCTTCCTTTTTTTCAATGCATTCCTATAGTAAAATCATTAGCAATGTATTTACATTTATACATATAACAGCCCTATTCTATCTGTAATGCTTGCATTAATTCCTGACCACTGACAATCCCTTTCTTCCTTATTTTCAATGCATTCCTATAGTAAAATCATTAGCAATGTATTTACATTATACATATAATAGCCCTATTCTATCTGTAATGCTTGCATTAATTCCTGACCACTGACAATCCCTTTCTTCCTTATTTTCAATGCATTCCTGTAGTAAAATCATTAGCAATGTATTTACATTTATACATATAACAGCCCTATTCTATCTGTAATGCTTGCATTAATTCCTGACCACTGACAATCCCTTTCTTCCTTATTTTCAATGCATTCCTATAGTAAAATCATTAGCAATGTATTTACATTTATACATATAACAGCCCTATTCTATCTGTAATGCTTGCATTAATTCCTGACCACTGACAATCCCTTTCTTCCTTATTTTCAATGCATTCCTATAGTAAAATCATTAGCAATGTATTTACATTTATACATATAACAGCCCTATTCTATCAGTAATGCTTGCATTAATTCCTGACCACTGACAATCCCTTTCTTCCTTATTTTCAATGCATTCCTGTAGTAAAATCATTAGCAATGTATTTACATTTATACATATAACAGCCCTATTCTATCTGTAATGCTTGCATTAATTCCTGACCACTGACAATCCCTTTCTTCCTTATTTTCAATGCATTCCTATAGTAAAATCATTAGCAATGTATTTACATTTATACATATAACAGCCCTATTCTATCAGTAATGTTTGCATTAATTCCTGACCACTGACAATCCTTTTCTTCCTTATTTTCAATGCATTCCTGTAGTAAAATCATTAGCAATGTATTTACATTTATACATATAACAGCCCTATTCTATCTGTAATGCTTGCATTAATTCCTGACCACTGACAATCGCTTTCTTCCTTATTTTCAATGCATTCCTATAGTAAAATCATTAGCAATGTATTTACATTATACATATAATAGCCCTATTCTATCTGTAATGCTTGCATTAATTCCTGACCACTGACAATCCCTTTCTTCCTTATTTTCAATGCATTCCTATAGTAAAATCACTAGCAATGTATTTACATTTATACATATAACAGCCCTATTCTATCTGTGATGCTTGCATTAATTCCTGACCACTGACAATCCCTTTCTTCCTTATTTTCAATGCATTCCTGTAGTAAAATCATTAGCAATGTATTTACATTTATACATATAACAGCCCTATTCTATCTGTAATGCTTGCATTAATTCCTGACCACTGACAATCCCTTTCTTCCTTATTTTCAATGCATTCCTATAGTAAAATCATTAGCAATGTATTTACATTTATACATATAACAGCCCTATTCTATCAGTAATGCTTGCATTAATTCCTGACCACTGACAATCCCTTTCTTCCTTATTTTCAATGCATTCCTATAGTAAAATCATTAGCAATGTATTTACATTATACATATAATAGCCCTATTCTATCAGTAATGCTTGCATTAATTCCTGACCACTGACAATCCCTTTCTTCCTTATTTTCAATGCATTCCTATAGTAAAATCATTAGCAATGTATTTACATTTATACATATAACAGCCCTATTCTATCTGTAATGCTTGCATTAATTCCTGACCACTGACAATCCCTTTCTTCCTTATTTTCAATACATTCCTATAGTAAAATCATTAGCAATGTATTTACATTATACATATAATAGCCCTATTCTATCTGTAATGCTTGCATTAATTCCTGACCACTGACAATCCCTTTCTTCCTTATTTTCAATGCATTCCTATAGTAAAATCATTAGCAATGTATTTACATTTATACATATAACAGCCCTATTCTATCTGTAATGCTTGCATTAATTCCTGACCACTGACAATCCCTTTCTTCCTTATTTTCAATGCATTCCTATAGTAAAATCATTAGCAATGTATTTACATTTATACATATAACAGACCTATTCTATCAGTAATGCTTGCATTAATTCCTGACCACTGACAATCCTTTTCTTCCTTATTTTCAATGCATTCCTGTAGTAAAATCATTAGCAATGTATTTACATTTATACATATAACAGCCCTATTCTATCAGTAATGCTTGCATTAATTCCTGACCACTGACAATCCCTTTCTTCCTTATTTTCAATGCATTCCTGTAGTAAAATCATTAGCAATGTATTTACATTTATACATATAACAGCCCTATTCTATCTGTAATGCTTGCATTAATTCCTGACCACTGACAATCCCTTTCTTCCTTATTTTCAATGCATTCCTATAGTAAAATCATTAGCAATGTATTTACATTTATACATATAACAGCCCTATTCTATCAGTAATGCTTGCATTAATTCCTGACCACTGACAATCCTTTTCTTCCTTATTTTCAATGCATTCCTGTAGTAAAATCATTAGCAATGTATTTACATTTATACATATAACAGCCCTATTCTATCTGTAATGCTTGCATTAATTCCTGACCACTGACAATCCCTTTCTTCCTTATTTTCAATGCATTCCTATAGTAAAATCATTAGCAATGTATTTACATTTATACATATAACAGCCCTATTCTATCTGTAATGCTTGCATTAATTCCTGACCACTGACAATCCCTTTCTTCCTTATTTTCAATGCATTCCTATAGTAAAATCATTAGCAATGTATTTACATTATACATATAATAGCCCTATTCTATCTGTAATGCTTGCATTAATTCCTGACCACTGACAATCCCTTTCTTCCTTATTTTCAATGCATTCCTGTAGTAAAATCATTAGCAATGTATTTACATTTATACATATAACAGCCCTATTCTATCTGTAATGCTTGCATTAATTCCTGACCACTGACAATCCCTTTCTTCCTTATTTTCAATGCATTCCTATAGTAAAATCATTAGCAATGTATTTACATTTATACATATAACAGCCCTATTCTATCTGTAATGCTTGCATTAATTCCTGACCACTGACAATCCCTTTCTTCCTTATTTTCAATGCATTCCTATAGTAAAATCACTAGCAATGTATTTACATTTATACATATAACAGCCCTATTCTATCTGTAATGCTTGCATCAATTCCTGACCACTGACAATCCCTTTCTTCCTTATTTTCAATGCATTCCTGTAGTAAAATCATTAGCAATGTATTTACATTTATACATATAACAACCCTATTCTATCTGTAATGCTTGCATTAATTCCTGACCACTGACAATCCCTTTCTTCCTTATTTTCAATGCATTCCTATAGTAAAATCATTAGCAATGTATTTACATTATACATATAATAGCCCTATTCTATCAGTAATGCTTGCATTAATTCCTGACCACTGACAATCCCTTTCTTCCTTTTTTTCAATGCATTCCTATAGTAAAATCATTAGCAATGTATTTACATTTATACATATAACAGCCCTATTCTATCTGTAATGCTTGCATTAATTCCTGACCACTGACAATCCCTTTCTTCCTTATTTTCAATGCATTCCTATAGTAAAATCATTAGCAATGTATTTACATTATACATATAATAGCCCTATTCTATCTGTAATGCTTGCATTAATTCCTGACCACTGACAATCCCTTTCTTCCTTATTTTCAATGCATTCCTGTAGTAAAATCATTAGCAATGTATTTACATTTATACATATAACAGCCCTATTCTATCTGTAATGCTTGCATTAATTCCTGACCACTGACAATCCCTTTCTTCCTTATTTTCAATGCATTCCTATAGTAAAATCATTAGCAATGTATTTACATTTATACATATAACAGCCCTATTCTATCTGTAATGCTTGCATTAATTCCTGACCACTGACAATCCCTTTCTTCCTTATTTTCAATGCATTCCTATAGTAAAATCATTAGCAATGTATTTACATTTATACATATAACAGCCCTATTCTATCAGTAATGCTTGCATTAATTCCTGACCACTGACAATCCCTTTCTTCCTTATTTTCAATGCATTCCTGTAGTAAAATCATTAGCAATGTATTTACATTTATACATATAACAGCCCTATTCTATCTGTAATGCTTGCATTAATTCCTGACCACTGACAATCCCTTTCTTCCTTATTTTCAATGCATTCCTATAGTAAAATCATTAGCAATGTATTTACATTTATACATATAACAGCCCTATTCTATCAGTAATGTTTGCATTAATTCCTGACCACTGACAATCCTTTTCTTCCTTATTTTCAATGCATTCCTGTAGTAAAATCATTAGCAATGTATTTACATTTATACATATAACAGCCCTATTCTATCTGTAATGCTTGCATTAATTCCTGACCACTGACAATCGCTTTCTTCCTTATTTTCAATGCATTCCTATAGTAAAATCATTAGCAATGTATTTACATTATACATATAATAGCCCTATTCTATCTGTAATGCTTGCATTAATTCCTGACCACTGACAATCCCTTTCTTCCTTATTTTCAATGCATTCCTATAGTAAAATCACTAGCAATGTATTTACATTTATACATATAACAGCCCTATTCTATCTGTGATGCTTGCATTAATTCCTGACCACTGACAATCCCTTTCTTCCTTATTTTCAATGCATTCCTGTAGTAAAATCATTAGCAATGTATTTACATTTATACATATAACAGCCCTATTCTATCTGTAATGCTTGCATTAATTCCTGACCACTGACAATCCCTTTCTTCCTTATTTTCAATGCATTCCTATAGTAAAATCATTAGCAATGTATTTACATTTATACATATAACAGCCCTATTCTATCAGTAATGCTTGCATTAATTCCTGACCACTGACAATCCCTTTCTTCCTTATTTTCAATGCATTCCTATAGTAAAATCATTAGCAATGTATTTACATTATACATATAATAGCCCTATTCTATCAGTAATGCTTGCATTAATTCCTGACCACTGACAATCCCTTTCTTCCTTATTTTCAATGCATTCCTATAGTAAAATCATTAGCAATGTATTTACATTTATACATATAACAGCCCTATTCTATCTGTAATGCTTGCATTAATTCCTGACCACTGACAATCCCTTTCTTCCTTATTTTCAATACATTCCTATAGTAAAATCATTAGCAATGTATTTACATTATACATATAATAGCCCTATTCTATCTGTAATGCTTGCATTAATTCCTGACCACTGACAATCCCTTTCTTCCTTATTTTCAATGCATTCCTATAGTAAAATCATTAGCAATGTATTTACATTTATACATATAACAGCCCTATTCTATCTGTAATGCTTGCATTAATTCCTGACCACTGACAATCCCTTTCTTCCTTATTTTCAATGCATTCCTATAGTAAAATCATTAGCAATGTATTTACATTTATACATATAACAGACCTATTCTATCAGTAATGCTTGCATTAATTCCTGACCACTGACAATCCTTTTCTTCCTTATTTTCAATGCATTCCTGTAGTAAAATCATTAGCAATGTATTTACATTTATACATATAACAGCCCTATTCTATCAGTAATGCTTGCATTAATTCCTGACCACTGACAATCCCTTTCTTCCTTATTTTCAATGCATTCCTGTAGTAAAATCATTAGCAATGTATTTACATTTATACATATAACAGCCCTATTCTATCTGTAATGCTTGCATTAATTCCTGACCACTGACAATCCCTTTCTTCCTTATTTTCAATGCATTCCTATAGTAAAATCATTAGCAATGTATTTACATTTATACATATAACAGCCCTATTCTATCAGTAATGCTTGCATTAATTCCTGACCACTGACAATCCTTTTCTTCCTTATTTTCAATGCATTCCTGTAGTAAAATCATTAGCAATGTATTTACATTTATACATATAACAGCCCTATTCTATCTGTAATGCTTGCATTAATTCCTGACCACTGACAATCCCTTTCTTCCTTATTTTCAATGCATTCCTATAGTAAAATCATTAGCAATGTATTTACATTTATACATATAACAGCCCTATTCTATCTGTAATGCTTGCATTAATTCCTGACCACTGACAATCCCTTTCTTCCTTATTTTCAATGCATTCCTATAGTAAAATCATTAGCAATGTATTTACATTATACATATAATAGCCCTATTCTATCTGTAATGCTTGCATTAATTCCTGACCACTGACAATCCCTTTCTTCCTTATTTTCAATGCATTCCTGTAGTAAAATCATTAGCAATGTATTTACATTTATACATATAACAGCCCTATTCTATCTGTAATGCTTGCATTAATTCCTGACCACTGACAATCCCTTTCTTCCTTATTTTCAATGCATTCCTATAGTAAAATCATTAGCAATGTATTTACATTTATACATATAACAGCCCTATTCTATCTGTAATGCTTGCATTAATTCCTGACCACTGACAATCCCTTTCTTCCTTATTTTCAATGCATTCCTATAGTAAAATCATTAGCAATGTATTTACATTTATACATATAACAGCCCTATTCTATCAGTAATGCTTGCATTAATTCCTGACCACTGACAATCCCTTTCTTCCTTATTTTCAATGCATTCCTGTAGTAAAATCATTAGCAATGTATTTACATTTATACATATAACAGCCCTATTCTATCTGTAATGCTTGCATTAATTCCTGACCACTGACAATCCCTTTCTTCCTTATTTTCAATGCATTCCTATAGTAAAATCATTAGCAATGTATTTACATTTATACATATAACAGCCCTATTCTATCAGTAATGCTTGCATTAATTCCTGACCACTGACAATCCTTTTCTTCTTTATTTTCAATGCATTCCTGTAGTAAAATCATTAGCAATGTATTTACATTTATACATATAACAGCCCTATTCTATCTGTAATGCTTGCATTAATTCCTGACCACTGACAATCGCTTTCTTCCTTATTTTCAATGCATTCTTATAGTAAAATCATTAGCAATGTATTTACATTATACATATAATAGCCCTATTCTATCTGTAATGCTTGCATTAATTCCTGACCACTGACAGTCCCTTTCTTCCTTATTTTCAATGCTTTCCTAGAGTAAAATCACTAGCAATGTATTTACATTTATACATATAACAGCCCTATTCTATCTGTAATGCTTGCATTAATTCCTGACCACTGACAATCCCTTTCTTCCTTATTTTCAATGCATTCCTGTAGTAAAATCATTAGCAATGTATTTACATTTATACATATAACAGCCCTATTCTATCTGTAATGCTTGCATTAATTCCTGACCACTGACAATCCCTTTCTTCCTTATTTTCAATGCATTCCTATAGTAAAATCATTAGCAATGTATTTACATTTATACATATAACAGCCCTATTCTATCAGTAATGCTTGCATTAATTCCTGACCACTGACAATCCCTTTCTTCCTTATTTTCAATGCATTCCTATAGTAAAATCATTAGCAATGTATTTACATTATACATATAATAGCCCTATTCTATCAGTAATGCTTGCATTAATTCCTGACCACTGACAATCCCTTTCTTCCTTATTTTCAATGCATTCCTATAGTAAAATCATTAGCAATGTATTTACATTTATACATATAACAGCCCTATTCTATCTGTAATGCTTGCATTAATTCCTGACCACTGACAATCCCTTTCTTCCTTATTTTCAATGCATTCCTATAGTAAAATCATTAGCAATGTATTTACATTATACATATAATAGCCCTATTCTATCTGTAATGCTTGCATTAATTCCTGACCACTGACAATCCCTTTCTTCCTTATTTTCAATGCATTCCTATAGTAAAATCACTAGCAATGTATTTACATTTATACATATAACAGCCCTATTCTATCTGTAATGCTTGCATTAATTCCTGACCACTGACAATCCCTTTCTTCCTTATTTTCAATGCATTCCTATAGTAAAATCACTAGCAATGTATTTACATTTATACATATAACAGCCCTATTCTATCTGTAATGCTTGCATTAATTCCTGACCACTGACAATCCCTTTCTTCCTTATTTTCAATGCATTCCTATAGTAAAATCATTAGCAATGTATTTACATTATACATATAATAGCCCTATTCTATCTGTAATGCTTGCATTAATTCCTGACCACTGACAATCCCTTTCTTCCTTATTTTCAATGCATTCCTATAGTAAAATCATTAGCAATGTATTTACATTTATACATATAACAGCCCTATTCTATCAGTAATGCTTCCATTAATTCCTGACCACTGACAATCCCTTTCTTCCTTATTTTCAATGCATTCCTATAGTAAAATCATTAGCAATGTATTTACATTTATACATATAACAGCCCTATTCTATCAGTAATGCTTGCATTAATTCCTGACCACTGACAATCCCTTTCTTCCTTATTTTCAATGCATTCCTATAGTAAAATCACTAGCAATGTATTTACATTTATACATATAACAGCCCTATTCTATCTGTAATGCTTGCATGAATTCCTGACCACTGACAATCCCTTTCTTCCTTATTTTCAATGCATTCCTATAGTAAAATCATTAGCAATGTATTTACATTATACATATAATAGCCCTATTCTATCTGTAATGCTTGCATTAATTCCTGACCACTGACAATCCCTTTCTTCCTTATTTTCAATGCATTCCTGTAGTAAAATCATTAGCAATGTATTTACATTTATACATATAACAGCCCTATTCTATCTGTAATGCTTGCATTAATTCCTGACCACTGACAATCCCTTTCTTCCTTATTTTCAATGCATTCCTATAGTAAAATCATTAGCAATGTATTTACATTTATACATATAACAGCCCTATTCTATCAGTAATGCTTGCATTAATTCCTGACCACTGACAATCCCTTTCTTCCTTATTTTCAATGCATTCCTGTAGTAAAATCATTAGCAATGTATTTACATTTATACATATAACAGCCCTATTCTATCTGTAATGCTTGCATTAATTCCTGACCACTGACAATCCCTTTCTTCCTTATTTTCAATGCATTCCTATAGTAAAATCATTAGCAATGTATTTACATTTATACATATAACAGCCCTATTCTATCAGTAATGCTTGCATTAATTCCTGACCACTGACAATCCCTTTCTTCCTTATTTTCAATGCATTCCTGTAGTAAAATCATTAGCAATGTATTTACATTTATACATATAACAGCCCTATTCTATCTGTAATGCTTGCATTAATTCCTGACCACTGACAATCGCTTTCTTCCTTATTTTCAATGCATTCCTATAGTAAAATCATTAGCAATGTATTTACATTATACATATAATAGCCCTATTCTATCTGTAATGCTTGCATTAATTCCTGACCACTGACAATCCCTTTCTTCCTTATTTTCAATGCATTCCTATAGTAAAATCACTAGCAATGTATTTACATTTATACATATAACAGCCCTATTCTATCTGTAATGCTTGCATTAATTCCTGACCACTGACAATCCCTTTCTTCCTTATTTTCAATGCATTCCTGTAGTAAAATCATTAGCAATGTATTTACATTTATACATATAACAGCCCTATTCTATCTGTAATGCTTGCATTAATTCCTGACCACTGACAATCCCTTTCTTCCTTATTTTCAATGCATTCCTATAGTAAAATCATTAGCAATGTATTTACATTTATACATATAACAGCCCTATTCTATCAGTAATGTTTGCATTAATTCCTGACCACTGACAATCCCTTTCTTCCTTATTTTCAATGCATTCCTATAGTATAATCATTAGCAATGTATTTACATTATACATATAATAGCCCTATTCTATCAGTAATGCTTGCATTAATTCCTGACCACTGACAATCCCTTTCTTCCTTATTTTCAATGCATTCCTATAGTAAAATCATTAGCAATGTATTTACATTTATACATATAACAGCCCTATTCTATCTGTAATGCTTGCATTAATTCCTGACCACTGACAATCCCTTTCTTCCTTATTTTCAATGCATTCCTATAGTAAAATCATTAGCAATATATTTACATTATACATATAATAGCCCTATTCTATCTGTAATGCTTGCATTAATTCCTGACCACTGACAATCCCTTTCTTCCTTATTTTCAATGCATTCCTGTAGTAAAATCATTAGCAATGTATTTACATTTATACATATAACAGCCCTATTCTATCTGTAATGCTTGCATTAATTCCTGACCACTGACAATCCCTTTCTTCCTTATTTTCAATGCATTCCTATAGTAAAATCACTAGCAATGTATTTACATTTATACATATAACAGCCCTATTCTATCTGTAATGCTTGCATTAATTCCTGACCACTGACAATCCCTTTCTTCCTTATTTTCAATGCATTCCTATAGTAAAATCATTAGCAATGTATTTACATTATACATATAATAGCCCTATTCTATCTGTAATGCTTGCATTAATTCCTGACCACTGACAATCCCTTTCTTCCTGATTTTCAATGCATTCCTATAGTAAAATCATTAGCAATGTATTTACATTTATACATATAATAGCCCTATTCTATCAGTAATGCTTGCATTCATTCCTGACCACTGACAATCCCTTTCTTCTTTATTTTCAATGCATTCCTATAGTAAAATCATTAGCAGTGTATTTACATTTATACATATAACAGCCCTATTCTATCTGTAATGCTTGCATTAATTCCTGACCACTGACAATCACTTTCTTCCTTATTTTCAATGCATTCCTATAGTAAAATCATTAGCAATGTATTTACATTTATACATATAATAGCCCTATTCTATCAGTAATGCTTGCATTAATTCCTGACCACTGACAATCCCTTTCTTCCTTATTTTCAATGCATTCCTATAGTAAAATCATTAGCAATGTATTTACATTTATACATATAACAGCCCTATTCTATCTGTAATGCTTGCATTAATTCCTGACCACTGACAATCCCTTTCTTCCTTATTTTCAATGCATTCCTATAGTAAAATCATTAGCAATGTATTTACATTTATACATATAACAGCCCTATTCTATCTGTAATGCTTGCATTAATTCCTGACCACTGACAATCCCTTTCTTCCTTATTTTCAATGCATTCCTATAGTAAAATCATTAGCAATGCATTTTCATTATACATATAATAGCCCTATTCTATCAGTAATGTTTGCATTCATTCCTGACCACTGACAATCCCTTTCTCCCTCATTTGCAATGCATTTCTATAGTAAAATCATTAGCAATGCATTTACATTATACATATAATAGCCCTATTTTTTGAATAATTCTTGCATTAATTCCTGGTCACTGACAATACCTTTCTTCTTGATTTTCAATACCTGCCTCTGGACATGAAATGTGCAAAAATGCTCTCGATATCCGAGTGTTTTATGCCCCGAAAAGAAAACACTTATATGAATACAAGAAAAATTACATAATCGTAGTATCTTCTCAGTCGTCTTTAATTAAACATGTATAAAAGAGGTGTTGCTGTCCAAAATACACAATATATATATATATATATATTGATGTATATTTGGATAGTAACCATTCTTTTAAACATTTGGCAGACAAGGAATATTTAATTAATTTTTATTTATTTTTTCCAGCGTCCTTACGTTTTTACGTTTTGCAATATTAATGGATTACAGAAATTGTCCATAATTTTGCTGTTAACAAACACGCTCGAGATTTCTTTAGCCATTTTCAAAGGGGTTTTTGTTTTTGCTGCTGTTTCCCTCATGTTTTGAATCATCAGCATCACAAAAATTGTTTCGATTTGAGGTCATGAATTAAAATGTTCTCTAATCTTCAGTGACATTGTATACTGATTCGACAATATTTTGCCAGCCTTCTCTATCCTCTGCAAGTTCGCAGATTTGTTACAGATCTTCCTTGATTGTAAACTTCTCCAAAAGAACATTGGAATCTTTCTGCCTCGTTCTTTGAATGTCTCAGTTCAGCGTTGTGACTACGGTGATTCTTGAATGATCTCTGATGTTTTAGAAGTCAGTTTTTCAAAGTAAAACTCCATGGTTTTTTTTTTAGCGGGGCATTCTGGATCCATTCGCAGCCGAATATTTATCGTTTCTCAAGTAAGAGAAACATATTCGGACTTTGCAAGCTTTACTAATTAATCTCTGAAATGGATTATAAATTAGACACGGTCAGTTAAAAGAAATGATAAACCGATTCTAGATTCAGTTTCCTCCTCATCAAAACTGTTTCGATTTGAGGTCATGAATTAAAATGTTCTCTAATCTTCAGTGACATTGTCTACTGATTCGACAATATTTTGCCAGCCTTCCCTGTCCTCTGCGAGTTCGCAGATTTGTTATAGATCTTCCTTGATTGTAAACTTCTCCAAAAGAAAAGTGGAATCTTTCTGATTCGTTCTTTGAATGTCTCGGTTCAGCGTTGTGGCTATGGTGATTCTTGAATGACCTCTGAACTTTTTGAAGTCAGACTTTTCAAAGTAAAACACCATGGACTTTTTAAAGCTGGACATTCTGGATTCATTCACAGAATATTAAATCATCATGTTTGAACTTCAATGGCATTTTCCGAATATTTATCATTTCTCAAGTAAGGGACTCATATTCGGACTTTGCAAGCTTTACTAATTAATCTCTGAAATGGATTATAAATTAGACACTGTCGGTTAAAAAAAATGATAAACCCATTCTAGATTCAGTTTCCTCCTCATCAAAACTGTTTCGATTTGAGGTCATGAATTAACATGTTCTCTAATCTTCAGTGACATTGGATACTAATTCGACAATATTTTGCCAGCCTTCTCTGTCCTCTGTGGATTTGTTGCAGATCTTCCTTGATTGTAAACTTCTCCAAAGGAAAAGTGGGATCTTCCTGCCTCGTTCTTTGAATGTCTCGATTCAGTGTTGTAACTTTGGTGGTTCTTGGATGACCTCTGGACCTTTGGAAGTCAGACTTTGCAAAGTAAAACTCCATGGTTTTGTTAGCTGGTCATTCTTGATCCATTTGCAAAATATGTTAAAAAAGTTTCCATCTTGCTTTCAAAATGAACAAAGACAAATGAGATTAATGACATCTGCTGTACAAGTTCTAGCTGGAGATATGAGTTACCTTTCCCTATTAGAATTCGCTTTTGTCGTCTGTGGAAACTGTCTAGCCCCTGTTCTTTCCTTGTAAGGCCCTAAAATCATGACGCTTGAAGTTCAATATCTTTTTTCAAATATTGTCTTTCTCATTATGCAACGTCTTAAATAAATAGTTGCTGCGTTTTGACTGTTTTAATTGTATTTTATTTTTGTGTAGCGTTGAATAGGTACGTTCATTTCAAGCCCTCGTGGGTTGAGTGTGGTGGAAATCGCGTGAGCATCTTTATATTTTAAAAAAATCATTTAAAACTCCATTTCTTTTGTTAAGTAAGTTGAGTTTGACAATAGCGGAGAGTTGTTTTGTATATAGTGTCTCTCTAGGAGCGAGATGTTTCTCATATATATATATATATATATATATATATATATATATTTTATAAATTAATTGATTTAAAATATTTTTTTTTGGCTACACAGTTCTAACCATGTTTCAACATGGTTAGAACTGTGTAGCGAAAAAAAACATATTTTAAATCAATTAATCTATAATATTAATGCTCTGTAAATTTACATTGAGCACTATTTTGTAAAATTAAAAATATCTATAAGAACACCGGATTATATATCTTACTGTTCTTTCTTATATATATATATATATATATATATATATATATATATATATATATATATATATGTATATATGTATATATATATGTATATATGTATATATATATATATATATATATATATATATATATATATACACATGAAGAAAAATATACAGAAAAAACAAACAAAAATCTTAATATGTAATTATGCTGTATTAATGTTAATATAAAGTCAACGTCGGACGTTTCGGTATATTTTAGACTATCATCAGGACATATTCATAAAACATAATTAACATTAGAATATATAAAATTCAACATGAAAAAGACGATGGACATAAGACACAACTAATCCAAACAGTTAACTGAAATTTTTATATAAGATCAGCGTTCCGTTTAAAATATAATCACGTCGTCGTCACGTGGACGATGTTGTGAAAACGTATTCGAAGATGATTCCAAAATATTAGAATATTAAACAAGCTCGATTGAACTATTTTCTCATATAAACAGTTCGTCAAGAAATCCCTTCCGTTGATATAGGAATACGCAGAGATCAATAGGTTCTTATATTTTCATACAAGCTTGAAGTCTTCCATGTTACAAAGTAAATCAAAAATGATTTCAAAATATTAGACATATATATATATATATATATATATATATATATATATATATATATATATATTACAAATGATTTTCTATAAAAATGGATTCTACATTTCTTTATTACAGAAATAATTTGCAAATTAGTTATAAATTTTATTGTAGAAATAATTTGTAAAAAAATTATTATAGATATGCAATAGCAAATGAATTTGTTATAGTTTCGAAATAGTAATAATAATAATATTAGGTTGGTGCAAAAATAATGACGTAATAATGTCGTTTTTTGACGTTAAAAAATACGTCAAAAAACGACATTATTATGTCATTATTTTTGCACCAACCTCATAATAATCATCCCCTTAACTTTTGTAATCGTAGGGCGGATCCGAATGCAGTAGCCAAACTCTTTTCCACAACGGTCTATCAACAGCAGCCATCAGCCATTCTGGTATACTTATACCTGTCCATTGTTTGCCATTGTGCAACCAGTTTTTGCGTTGGCGTCCTCTCCTACGTCCACCTTCAACAGTACCTTGCATGATGGTCTTGCACAGGCTGTCTTGCCTTGTAACGTGTCCAAACTACGCCATTTTTTTCTCCGTTTGACAATAGCGAGAAGAGGTTCCTGGTGTCCCACAAATCTTTCGACCCTTTCCCGCGCAAACTCATTATTGTTACTAATATAGAATGCCAAAGAGTTTTCTCATGCATTTGTTCTCAAACGCACGGATCTTTATCTCTGTATCCGCCGACAGTCTTCACGTTTCACATGCACATAGCAGAATGAAGACTACCAGCGATTTGTACAGTCCGTACTTCGAAGATATAAACAGTTTAAATTCAATGTCTCAACATTTTCGTTGTCATTTTTCCACGAGATGAACATATTTTTAAACATTTTTTATACTTGACAAATATTAAAATTATCAATAATGCATACAGAAAAGACTAAAATAAAATATTCTCTTACACATCGTCTTAAAATACAGTTTATAAATTATTAAAATTATTTTATTTTTTTTCCTTTGATTTCTGGTGTGTACTCATTTCTTCCCGGGTCCCGACCAGAGACCCAAGGTCAAAAATGGCAAAATGACATTTTCCACAGAGCAATTAAAAAAAGAAACAACAACAAAAACACACATATTTTACATATATAAAGGCCTTCGTAAGTTGTTGGTTGTACTTGTGAGAACGACTTTTGTATTTCTTTAAGGTATGGCCTATGAGGAATCTCTTCTCTTGTACCTATCTGTTTTCTTTTCTAAAAATACTTTCGTGGTTATTGTTCGGGTGAATTCTTCGCTATGGTATAGAATGAATGGTTTATATCATTTAATCTGTATCCGCCAATAGTGTCTACGTTTCACATCCATATAGGAGAATGGAGATTACCAACGATTTGTACAAAATAATGCTGTAGGAAAAATGCATGTCAAATGATTTTTCCTTATGAAAAGCCTGTCTTTCTTATCAAATCATGAAATGAAGCTTGTCCTGAACGGCTACTTGTTTAGATCTTTTCGTACTAAAACGGGTGTCCCCAAGAGATTGATCCTTGATCTCACCTTGTTTTTAATTTTCATTTATAACCTTCTCGATGACATCAAGTATCAAATTGGCATCTACGCTGATGACACAACCATTTACTCCCGCTTCGATAGTCAGTCTGATCAGTCTTGCAAGGTCAAAATGTTAGCCGATGTCGAAAGCTACCTCAAGTCCGTCGTTAAGCGGGGAAAAATAGCTTGTTAATTTTAAAGCATTCAAAACGAAATACTTCTCCATTAATCATCTGAGAGACCCTTCTTTACCATCCAGGAAAGTGACTCGTTGCGTCTGCTCAAGCTAACGTCCTCAGCTGACATGACATGAATTGCTAGGTCAGCTGCTAAGAAAGTCGGTTCACTGTCAGGCGAGACATTTTTTCTCTCCGAAATCTATCTTACATATCTATAAGTCTACCATTCATTCATGCTTAGAATATTGCTGCCACATATGGTCCGGTGCCCCTGCTATTCACCTTGAGATTCTTGACAAAACCCAAAGAAGAATAAGCAATATTATCAGTCTTCATCTGGCTGCTCAGC
>OZ010611.1:61534051-61609051 GCA_963932145.1 Acanthosepion lycidas | reverse complement strand
GTAGAGGTTGAAACCGCGCAGTGTGCTCTGGTCAGCCTTCATCCTTTATATATATATATATATATATATATATATATATATATATATATATATATATATATATATATATAATGTGTAGTAAGAATCTCTCTTATGATTGTTCTCCTTCAAGGAAAAACATGGCGTCAGTAAAACCCCATTTCGCTAAAATATTTTGCATGTAGATTGGAAATATAATCTCTAGTGGATAATAACTTGTCAAGCCATCAAAAGAGTTTCTTTATAATGTCGTTTATAGTTCATAGTAATAAAAAATACAAAAAAAAAGTCTTTTTATGTGGGAACATGAAATAAAAAAACAAAACAAAACTAAACACAAAAGCAGAACACGTATGAAAGACAAATATGGCTGCATTACTATAGAATAACTCAAACTACATCGTAGAAATCTTCATTTCTATTTCTTTTTTCCATTTATTTATCATTGTTTTTTTAGTTCGTTTTCTAATTGTGAAAACCAAAACAGAATAAAGGATGTTTGTGAATGGACTTAAGCCTCTTGGATTTGATAACATGCGTATTGGTGATGAGATAACCTACAGAAATTAAACCATAACGCCTACATGAATATCTGACAATAAAAGTTTAAACGAAGCTATTACTATTATTGATACAAGCAGACGATAACGTATTTGATGAAGGCGATACAAGACCGGTGTCTCCGGTCTAGCGTGGGCACGGAGGATTTGCTACAGAATGAATGGAAACGAATTAAGCCTCCGCGTTTAGTTTTTTTTTTTCTTCTTTCTCATCCTTTAAAAGTGATAAAAGCAGAGAAGACGGGCAAGGTTCATATGGACATTGATGTGGACGTCTTAGGGCTGAAAAAAGGCGGGTGAGAAATTTGTTGAAATTAGATTGCACTTAAAATGCCATAAGGCAATATGAATCTCCTAGATCATGATGAAAGGTTTGGAAAACAGTTTTTAATTGACTGAATAATTTGAGTCGGCTAATCTTTCTTTCTTCACATTATATAATCCATTTTTATTTTGTTCATCTATCTATCTATCCATCTATCTATCTATCTATCTATCTATCTATCTATCTATCTATCTATCTATCTATCTATCTATCTCAAGGACACATGGCACAGTGGATAAAGGCGTTAGTTAGAGGAGAACTTTGAAAAGGAAATTAACAGGAGATAACTAACATCCATTAGACATGACTCGTGGAACTAGAACAGTCTACCTCAGTGAGTGAAATAAAGGGTTCAGTTCGACATTCCAACCACCTGAAGAAGGCTGGAGCGTACAACGGCCGAAACGTTGTGATAAGCATGGCTACAAAGATGAGGACAATAGTCCGAATAATGTAAATAGTGTACATAATACCTTATCTCAGAAATATAGACAGATACTAAAGGGCCGAAACATTGTAATAAATATGGCGACAAAGATGAGGTCAATAGTCCGAATAATGTAAATAGTGTACAGAATACCTCATCTCAGAAATATAGACAGATACTGAAAGGCCGAAACGTTGTAATAAATATGGCGACAAAGATGAGGACAATAGTCCGAATAATGTAAATAGTGTACATAATACCTCATCTCAGAAATATAGACAGATACTGAAGGGCCGAAACGTTGTAATGAATATGGCGACAAAGATGAGGACAATAGTCCGAATAATGTAAATAGTGTACAGAATACCTCATCTCAGAAATATAGACAGATACTGAAAGGCCGAAACGTTGTAATAAATATGGCGACAAAGATGAGGACAATAGTCCGAATAATGTAAATAGTGTACAGAATACCTCATCTCAGAAATATAGACAGATTCTGAAGGGCCGAAACGTTGTAATAAATATGGCGACAAAGATGAGGACAATAGTCCGAATAATGTAAATAGTGTACAGAATACCTCATCTCAGAAATATAGACAGATACTGAAAGGCCGAAACGTTGTAATAAATATGGCGCCAAAGATGAGGACAATAGTCCGAATAATGCAAATAGTGTACAGAATACCACATCTCAGAAATATAGACAGATACTGAAAGGCCGAAACGTTGTAATAAATATGGCGACAAAGATGAGGACAATAGTCCGAATAATGCAAATAGTGTACAGAATACCACATCTCAGAAATATAGACAGATACTGAAGGGCCGAAACGTTGTAATAAATATGGCGACAAAGATGAGGACAATAGTCCGAATAATGCAAATAGTGTACGTAATCCCTCATCTCAGAAATATAGACAGATACTGAAAGGCCGAAACGTTGTAATAAATATGGCGACAAAGATGAGGACAATAGTCCGAATAATGTAAATAGTGTACAGAATACCTCATCTCAGAAATATAGACAGATACTGAAAGGCCGAAACGTTGTAATAAATATCGCGACAAAGATGAGGACCAATAGTCCGAATAATGCAAATAGTGTACAGAATACCACATCTCAGAAATATAGACAGATACTGAAGGGCCGAAACGTTGTAATAAATATGGCGACAAAGATGAGGAGAATAGTCCGAATAATGCAAATAGTGTACATAATACCTCATCTCAGAAATATAGACAGATACTGAAAGGCCGAAACGTTGTAATAAATATGGCGACAAAGATGAGGACAATAGTCTGAATAATGTAAATAGTCTACATAATACCTCATCTCAGAAATATAGACAGATACTGAAAGGCCGAAACGTTGTAATAAATATGGCGACAAAGATGAGGACAATAGTCCGAATAATATAAATAGTGTACATAATACCTCATCTCAGAAATATAGACAGATACTGAAGGGCCGAAACGTTGTGATAAATATGGCGACAAAGATGAGGACAATAGTCCGAATAATGCAAATAGTGTACAGAATACCTCATCTCAGAAATATAGACAGATACTGAAAGGCCGAAACGTTGTAATAAATATGGCGACAAAGATGAGGACAATAGTCCGAATAATGTAAATAGTGTACAGAATACCTCATCTCAGAAATATAGACAGATACTGAAAGGCCGAAACGTTGTAATAAATATCGCGACAAAGATGAGGACAATAGTCCGAATAATGCAAATAGTGTACAGAATACCACATCTCAGAAATATAGACAGATACTGAAGGGCCGAAACGTTGTAATAAATATGGCGACAAAGATGAGGACAATAGTCCGAATAATGTAAATAGTGTACATAATACCTCATCTCAGAAATATAGACAGATACTGAAAGGCCGAAACGTTGTAATAAATATGGCGACAAAGATGAGGACAATAGTCCGAATAATGTAAATAGTGTACATAATACCTCATCTCAGAAATATAGACAGATACTGAAAGGCCGAAACGTTGTAATAAATATGGCGCCAAAGATGAAGACAATAGTCCGAATAATGCAAATAGTGTACAGAATACCACATCTCAGAAATATAGACAGATACTGAAAGGCCGAAACGTTGTAATAAATATGGCGACAAAGATGAGGACAATAGTCCGAATAATGCAAATAGTGTACATAATACCTCATCTCAGAAATATAGACAGATACTGAAGGGCCGAAACGTTGTAATAAATATACTGAACTAATAATAAAACAGAACAATTATATCGATATACTATAATAAAAGTCATCCGACGGATAGACGAATAGGAGATTCGTTCTTACTGGAGATCATATTATGTATTAGGTTGATGCAAAAATAGTGGCGTTTTTTGACGTACTTTTTAACGTCAAAAACGCCATTATTTTTGCACCAACATAATAGACTAAGTGCTTAGCAACAATATCTAATAATAAAAGAGAACAATTATACCGTAATAAATGGCATGCAACTGATAAAAGATTAATTCTTATCCTAGATATTATTAGGCACAGTAACAAATTAACAATAATGCCTAATAATAAAACAGAACAATTATATCAATAGACTGTAATAAATGTTATCTGATGAATAGGAGATTTGTTCCTGCCGTCGATCTTATTAGGCACAATAAAAGATTAACAAGAATGAGTTCATTTGCCAGTAATAACACCGTATAATACATTGAGATATCCGATTGATATGTTATACGTAGGTATGTTCCGAAAGTAATGCCTCTTATTCAATTGCCTGCAAACTACAACCGATACAGTGAGCTAATATCATCGCTCTATTTTCCTACATATTCGCCACCATTTTCAACGTATCTTCGAAAAGCTCTTCAATCAATGACTGCTGTACACTCTTTGCTTAACTGTGCTCACCTTCACTGTTTGGTCTCCATAAATATTTCTCAATCATCAATAAATTTCAGTGCGAGTAATTTTTCTCCGTAAGGGGAAACTCAACAATAAATCTCTTACGTACTTTCATACTAGACACTAATTTTCTAACAGAGTCTAACTAACAGAGTCCTTAATTACGTGTTATTGACGAGAAAGTTCATGCTCGGCTACTATCTCAAAGACACCATCACAATAAATAAAAGACATGACGCCAGAGCGATCTAGGTGTAAGGCTACCGATTTTCATTATCGAGTACCTACCAGTTTCCGATTTCACCCTGAATAATAACGGCCACTCGCTTGGGAACTGTCAGAAAAACACTTTCCTTGAGGATTGATTTGAGAACATCTGAAAATAAATATTAACAAAAAGAATTATACCTGGAAATACAAAAAAATATTGGTTAACAATGGATTTTAAAAGATCGGAAAAAAAAAATAAAAGTAATTGAAATTTCCTAATAATGCCTAATAATAAAACAGAACAATTATATCAATAGACTGTAATAAAAGTTATCTGATGGATAGGAGATTTTTTCCTGCCGTAGATCTTATTAGGCACAATAAAAGATTAACAAGAATGAGTTCATTTGCCAGTAATAACACCGTATAATACATTGAGATATCCGATTGATATGTTATACGTAGGTATGTTCCGAAAGTAATGCCTCTTATTCAATTGCCTGGAAACTACAACCGATACAGAGAGCTAATATCATCGCTCTATTTTCTATTTCTAATTGAAATTTCCAAGAGATAAAAAAAAATAAAATGCTTTCCTTGAAAATGGATTCAAAAACGTCTTAAAGAAAAAAAAAATAACAAATCTAAATTTACCAGCTAAGAAAAAATAAGACGCTTTCTTTCACAATTGATCTGGGAACCTCTGAAAAAGAAACAACTACATTGAAATTCACCAGCATGAAAAAAAAAAGGATTTACTTAATGGATCTAAGAATATATTAAAGAAAACGTAGTCAATTTACTTGTTTATTATTTTTTAGCATTTCACCCCAAGCAAATAGGGTGTGTCACTAGCATACAAAGTGTTACGGAGAGTGAAAGTGAAAGTGAAAGTAAAGAGAAATATCAGAGGAAAGGATAAAGAGAAGGACAGGAAAGAAGATCAAGACAACAAGAAGTGTCGATTGACATTATATTTAAATTTTTGAAGATTATAGTTATCAGGGAAGCAAGTAAGAGGAAGGGAATTCCACTGCCGGGAAGTGCAAGAGAAGAAGCTGTTGGAGTAGAAGAGGCGGTTACATTTAACTGTTTCGACAGTAAAAGGGTGGGACCGAGATGTCAATCTAATAGCACGCATAAATTCATGCAGTGGGGCACCATTGAAAGTAGCTCGTAAGCAGTTGCCTTGAAAATATTTGTAGAAAAGACAGAGGGAAGTCACACCACGTCTGTGAGAAAGTGACTGTAGACAAGATGCCAGAACAGGGCCTATCACATTGCATAAAAAGATTTCCTTAACAACTGATCTGAGAATATATTAAAAAAATATAGTTCAATTTAAATTTACTAGGGAAGAAAAATAAACATTTTGTTTCCCAACAGATCCGAGAATATATGAAAATAAATAAATAGATTGAAATTACCCTGTTTATATTATTCGGACTATTGTCTTCATCGTTATTGCCATATTTATTACAACGTTTCGGCCGTTGTACGCTCCCGGCTTTTTCAGGTGGCTGGAATGCCGAACTAAACCCTTTATTTCGCTCACTGGGATAAACTGTTCTAGTTTCACGTGCCATGTGTAATGGATGTCAGTTATCAGTTATCTCCCGTTAATTCCCCTCTCCAAGTTCTCCACCGCCTTAACCGGGTATTGAACTCATACACTTTGGGTCTTGTCTCTGGATCTAACTAATACCTTCAATACCTGGTTAAGGGAGTGGAGAACTTGGAGAGGGGAATTAACGGGAGATAACTGATAACTGACATCCATCAAACATGACACGTGTAACTAGAACAGTCTACCCCAGTGAGCGAAATAAAGGGTTTAGTTCGACATTCAAAACACCGGTAGAAGGCCGGAACGTACAACGGCCGAAACGTGATAAATATGGCAACAACGATTAGAAAAATAGTCCGAACAATGCAAATAGTGTACATAATACCTCATCTCAGAAATATAGACAGATAATGAAAGGCCGAAACGTTGTAATAAATATGGCAACAAAGATGAGGACAACAGTCCGAACAATGCAAATAGTGTACATAATACCTCATCTCAGAAATATAGACAGATAATGAAGGGCTGAAACATTGTGATACATATGGCAACAAAGAAGAGGACAATAGTCCGAATAATGTAAATAGTGCACATAATACCTCATCTCAGAAATATAGAAAGATAATGAAGGGCCGAAACTTTGTAATAAATATGGCAACAAAGATGAGAACAATAGTCTGAATAATGTAAATAGTGTACATAATACTTTATCTCAGAAATATAGACAGATATTGAAAGGCGGAAACGTTGTAATAAATATGGTGACAAAGATGAGGACAATAGTCCGAATAATGTAAATAGTGTACATAATACCTCATCTCAGAAATATAGACAGATATCGAAAATACCAGCAAAGAAAATGCTTTCCGTCAAAATGGATCTGAGAATATCCAAAATAACGCATATTTAACCCTTTATTTGGTAACCTTGGATTTCCGAAAAGGAATTGTTCGCAGGCGTCTGACTACCACGATGACTGAGGTATAATTGCACCACACCGCGTGCTACACACTCCCACTAAGTGAGGAAAGTAGTGGGGGAGGGAGAAAATGAAACTAGACATTACGATCACTTGGGTAACAAAACACCGCATATAACTAAAGCAGTGTTGAGCATCTCGTGGTGGTGTAATGATTAACAAGCTTGTCTCGCTAGAACAATTACGACTGAGTAGTGAGTTCAATCCTCACTGGGTGCCACTTACTTTCGGCCTTGTGCCATATCCAAGCTACAATTGGAAATTCATTATAACTAAATCAGGGTAAAGTAGTTACCATTAGGGAAGAAAAAAATTGAATAATATCGTTAAGAAAGGATTTGAAAACAACCGAAGACAAAGTTAAATTTTAATTTGTAAGAAAATAAAAATAATACGTTTTCTTTAACAATAGATTAAAAAAATCTTCAAGAAAACATTGACAAATTTAAATTTACCAGGAAAAAGACAAAAGTAAAAGAAAAAACAAAACGTCTCTTAACAACCAAAATACCCAAGATGAATTGAAATTTACCAGCCACAAAAAATAACACGCTTTCCGTTCCGTTAGAATAAATCAGAGAACATCAGAAAATAAAGATTGTTTATACTTTCATTACATACTTCTCTAAACTAAAAGTTCTCTCTAATCGCTACGGTAAATGCTTTGTTTCTTCTTGCTTTCTTGCTTGTTGGAAATCTTCTGTAGTTCCAGGCTTTAAAAACACAGGTGAACCATCTGATAAATATCTTGCTTCTTGCTTTCCTGCTTGTTGGAAATCCTTTTCTGTAGTTCCTGTCTTTAAAAACACAGGTGAACCATCTGATAAATGTCTTGCTGCTTCTTGCTTTCCTGCTTGTTGGAAATCCTTTTCTGTAATTCCTGTCTTTAAAAACACAGGTGAACCATCTGATAAATGTCTTGCTGCTTCTTGCTTTCCTGCTTGTTGGAAATCCTTTTCTGTAGTTCCTGTCTTTAAAAACACAGGTGAACCATCTGATAAATGTCTTGCTGCTTCTTGCTTTCCTGCTTGTTGGAAATCCTTTTCTGTAGTTCGAGGCTTTAAGAACTCAGACAATTTTTCTTGCTGGAATTTATCTGACATATTTATCTGACACATTCGTCCGTGCGTCCAATATTCCTGCCACATCCTTTCTCTTGTTTCTGCCATGTATTTAGAGCTTCTTGATAAAATACAAAGAAGAAGCTGCAATGCCATAGATTCTGATTTCGTATTTCGGCTTCAATCACTTTACAGCCCTGTGACTTTTCCAGGAATATTTTCATGGTAATTTTTCTGGCGTGTTTACCTCTTTGGTACGTAAAATATGAATACTGATAAATCTGATGGACACCAGCAAATACATCCTTGTGCAAATTAATTGAAACAACTGCTTTAGTTTCTTTTCTTCCACCAAACAGTCAGTTTTAGACCCACTGGAGTGACAGGGTGTAATCGATTTCTGTTTTTTCTTCAGATTAGGTGATTTGTAGTGGTGGGCAGTAATATGAATCTATTTTCGGTGTCTATGATGAAATTTGTTTGGTCTTGAAAAATATTGTTTCATCCGTGATTGCATCAGATTTTTATCACGCTCAGACATTATTGCCTCGACTGTCGATTATATATATATATATATATATATATATATATATATATATATATATATATATATGAACTACCCTTTTTCTAAATATAAGATAGATGAAGAAGAAAGAAATACTAGTGAAAAATTAATAATAATTGACAATGCTTCATCTAAGAAGGCTATCCAGCAGGAATCATTCAAATTTAGACATATAGCTATATTCTCTACTTCTACTTCTTATGGATGGCAGTTGCAATAAAAAGCAAGAGAAATGAAGATAAAAGAAATACTAGTGAAAATGAATAATAATTGACAATGCTTCATCTAAGAAGGCTAACCAGCAGGAGTCATTCAAATTTAGCCATATAGCTATATTCTCTACTTCTACTTCTTATGGATGTCAGTTGCAATAAAAAGCAAGAGAAATGAAGATGAAAGAAATACTAATGCAAAATGAATAATAATTGACAATGCTTCATCTAAGAAGGCTAACCAGCAGGAGTCATTCAAATTTAGTCATATAGCTATATTCTCTACTTCTACTTCTTATGGATGTCAGTTGCAATAAAAAGCAAGAGAAATGAAGATGAAAGAAATACTAATGCAAAATGAATAATAATTGACAATGCTTCATCTAAGAAGGCTAACCAGCAGGAGTCATTCAAATTTAGTCATATAGCTATATTCTCTACTTCTACTTCTTATGGATGGCAGTTGCAATAAAAAGCAAGAGAAATGAAGATGAAAGAAATACTAGTGAAAAATGAATAATAATTGACAATCTTTTCTGGATAAGTGCCAGATTTTCATATTTTTAATTATCAGAAAGTTTGGAATAAATGAATGGAATCATAATTTTAAACATATAATATATATTTTTATTTGACTTCTGTTGGAGCGATTCCTTTGCAATTCAACTTGGGGAAATTTCGTTCGCCTGGGTTGTTGAGAATTTATGAGTCAGACGTTGGTACTTAGGTGTGTTTAGTTTAGAAACATGCTGCAGAAATCAAATGCTGGGTTGTTCCGGCAATCATGACGACTAGAAAAATGTCTCAAGCAGATGACCTGTTAGTGTTTTCATGTGATACACTTCATTGCTTTCTCTAGGTACAGCCTCACTTTTTTATTTGAGGTTTGCCTTCTCATTTTTTAGGGAGAGAAGCATAATGAAGGAATGGTAGAAAGAAAGAAAGAGGGGAGAAGAGAGAGGGAGAAAGAGAGGGAGAAGAGAGAGGGAGAAAGAGATATGGGTTTTGAAAGAAAAATGGTTTATTTTAATTCTTTTTTTTTAATATTATATATTCATTTTTTAATTTTCATTTGGGATCACCGCAGCTTCACAAAATAAAATTCATGTTCAGTACGAGATAAATGTATTTGAATCTCACTACTCCTTGTGCTAAATTATGCCACATGTTTTCTTTTTAAATAATTGAGAGCGTAAAAAAAATGAGGGCCAAAATACAAAAAAGACAACGATTTAAACGAAAGAACACAATGCAAAAAGAAGCCCACACCATCGGTTGGATTTAAAATGAAAATGATCGAATAAAGAGCCAAGAAAAAAAAGCGAAGAAAACTAGAATTGAAGGTGTTGCTCGTTAGACGCCTACAGATTTCATTCAGGTGACTGTGTTCGTCTGCTGCTTGCAACACCTGAAAGATTCTCTCGTCTTTACATCGAATAGCGGCTTGAAAATGCTCAGGGAACTGGAGGCGAAGTAAAAGTCTTTCAAGAGAGTAACTGCCGGGCATTGTCGAGTGTGATTAGCAGTACCAACATAGGGTCTTTTAGAAATAGAACTGAGAGCCGATTAAAAAATAAAATATAGCAAAAAACGTACAATCGCCTGGGGGCTTCCAAATAAACTGTTTCAATTGGAGAAAACTCTCCTCAATGTGAACGCCTCTTCGTTTTTTTCCCCGTCTTTTTCTTTTTTTCTTTTACTTCAAGAATATTGTTAAACTGACACACACAAAAAAAATCTTGATTAGATTACCCTATGGGTATCGTGGATTTTATAAACCCTTATAACATAATTTTTGTTGTAGCGTAGACCAGATTGTTGAAGATTGTTTATATATTCACGCGAGACGTCTCTAAACAAAAAGTTTTTTTTCTAATATCTACAATAAATACATTGATTTCCTTGTTAGAAATTTTTTCTGTCGACCTATATTCTGTCTTCGCCTTCTACCTCTTTTTGGCAAAGTATTAGAAGCACTCATCAACTCTTGGAAACTTAAGGAAAACATTGATAAATTTAAACTTACCAGAAAAAAAATAAAAAAATAAAATAAAAAATTGTCTCATAACAACTAAAAAACCCAAGATAAATTGAAATTTACCAGGGAGTAAAAAAAAAAAAAACTCTTTCTGTTCCGTTAGAATAAATCAGAGAACATCAGAAAATAAAGATTGTTTATACTTTCATCACTTACTTCTCTAAACTAAAAGTTCTCTCTAATCGCTACGGTAAATGCTTTGTTTCTTCTTGCTTTCTTGTTTGTTGGAAATCTTCTGTAGTTCCAGTCTTTAAGAACTCAGGTGAACCATCTGATAACTATCTTGCTGCTTCTTGCTTTCCTGCTTGTTGGAAATCCTCTTCTGTATTTCCAGTCTTTAAGAACTTAGATAAACCGTCTGATAAATATCTTGCTGCTTCTTGCTTTCCTGCTTGTTGGAAATCCTCTTCTGTATTTCCAGTCTTTAAGAACTTAGATAAACCGTCTGATAAATATCTTGCTGCTTCTTGCTTTCCTGCTTGTTGGAAATCCTCTTCTGTATTTCCAGTTTTTAAGAACTTAGATAAACCGTCTGATAAATATCTTGCTGCTTCTTGCTTTCCTGCTTGTTGGAAAACCTCTTCTGTATTTCCAGTCTTTAAGAACTTAGATAAACCGTCTGATAAATATCTTGCTGCTTCTTGCTTTCCTGCTTGTTGGAAATCCTCTTCTGTATTTCCAGTTTTTAAGAACTTAGATAAACCGTCTGATAAATATCTTGCTGCTTCTTGCTTTCCTGCTTGTTGGAAATCCTCTTCTGTATTTCCAGTCTTTAAGAACTTAGATAAACCGTCTGATAAATATCTTGTTGCTTCTTGCTTTCCTGCTTGTTGGAAATCCTCTTCTGTATTTCCAGTTTTTAAGAACTTAGATAAACCGTCTGATAAATATCTTGCTGCTTCTTGCTTTCCTGCTTCTTGCTTTCCTGCTTGTTGGAAATCCTCTTCTGTAGTTCGATTTTTTAAGAACCCAGGTGGACTGTCTAATCCTTCTTTTAGCGTATTAGCTTTTTACCTCTTTTTGGCAATGTGCTAGAGGCAATAATCAACTCTGAAATGGTTAAGCATTTCACCTTTTAACGACATTTTTGCTGTGGCGTTTACCAGATTGTTGATGATATTTTCTAGTTTTGTCTGGATTTCTGGGAGGAGAAAGATTTATCATTATTTACACTATTTACATTTTGAATATTATCCTCATATTTGTTATTATCAAAACGTTACGGTCTTTGTGACACCCCCTCCCTCCCGGGTTTTCCTCGAGTGTGTATCGATCTGGATTACCTACAGGGAATTCTGAACTGAACACTTGGTTTAATCTACTGGGGTTGACTATTATCGTACCACTGCCCGTGTCTAGTCCTTCTTTCTTTTTAGTATCTGTTCTATTATATTGTTTCCACTGACTGAACGACCCAGAGATTAAACTCACAATCACTATGTTATCAAATTCAACACCAATGGCCTAGTGTATAAAAGCGTTTGTTTGTGAATTTTTTTAATATAACAGACAAAAATTCTGACTATAGAAATGGCTTTCTCTCTGCATTCATCTGCGAACATTTTTCATGTTTGTTGATTTTAATGCTTAAGGCGTCAAGTGGCTTTGAGGCATACTAGTCTTACTGATTCCGCTGGTATTCAGATTTTGAATTTGTCCAGTGCTCACTCTCTTAGTCAAATAGTCGAATTCTTTACTCGTTTCCCGAAAGATTCTTTCTTTTACCAGTGTACTTATTGGGATTCATTTGTGGCGTTCTTTGAGACGACCCATAGATTGATATTCTTAACCTTCGCATGGAGAATTGTGTTACAGAGGTTTCTTCTTGGGTCAAAGTCGGCAATGATACTTTTGATATTGGGCGCTTTAATCTATAAATATAACATACCTGAAAACTATATTTTATTATATATATATATATATATATATATATATAAAGAAAGAACAGTAAGATACATAATCCGGTGTTCTTATAGATATTTTTATTTTTACAAAATAGTGCTCAATGTAAATAAAACCATATTTTAAATCAATTAATTTATAATATATATATATATATTGTCATCCACAGACAGGCTGTTTCGCTGGATCACAGCACATTAGTGGGGCTAGACGTTCGGTTGGCTCTAGCAAGGATCGAAATCCATCTTAATTGGCGTCAGTCTGTCGGAGATTTTACCCCTAAGCCGTTGGCGCCCGGCAATACAGAAATAGGTCTCTTGACATTCATATGCAAATATTTTTCTATTTGGTGATTTTAATGTTCATCACGTCAAGTGGTTTAAGCATTCAAATATTACTGGTGTTATCAGTATTCTGACTTTCAATTTGTCCATTGCTCTTCTCTCAGTCAATTAGTGAAATTCCTTATTGTTTCCCTAATAATTCGGACCAGCCTTCTCCTTATTTGATTATGTCTCTTAAAGCCTCACTTAAGTCAATTTAGAGTGTTAACTTCTACTGATAAAGCAGAATGTTTTGTTCGTAAATTCTCTTCCTGTTCTACTCTTGACTCATCTGGAGTATCTTTACCTAACTTTCCACTTAGAACCGAGTTTCTATTGGTTAATATGCATATAACTCCGTTCATGGTCTATGCTATCATCTCTAAACTAGATTCCATTGTCTTAATGGTATCTGACACAAAGTAGAAAGACTATATCAAATGAATTGCTAGATCTACTGCCAGGACAACTGGTTCACTGTGTAATGCTTTCTCGCCAGTCTACAATTGTTTTGAATATTGCTACATGCTTTGAATATTGCTGCCACATATGGTCTAGTGCTCTAGCTATATATTTAAGTTCGAAGAATAATCTCCAATATCATTGGTCCTGATCTGGCAACACGTTATTTTCCCATTCACGTAACGTAGCTTTCTTGTGTCTTTTCTGTAAATACTTTCATGGTAACTGTTCTGAACTTTCCTCTAGGTTACGTAGACTTCATGAATTTAAGCGCAGTACTCGATTGGCTTCAATGTCTCACCATTTTACAGTTCAAATAGCTAAATGCAAATGTAAGTTCTATGCTAACAGTTATTTTTTTTTGCACTTCTCAACAACCTTCGCGATGGCATCAGTCCTCAACAGGTATCTATGCCGATGACACAACGATTTACTCCTGTCTTAATAGTAAGTCTGGCTGGTTCGATCAGGTCAAATTTACAGCTGATCTAAAAGATGACCTATAATCTGTTGTAGGGGAAAGGAAAACTCTGTTAATTTTAACGACTCCAAAACGAAACTATTCTATTAATCGTCTTATAGAAGTCCTTGTGCCTTCCATCAGCATTGCTAATGCTAAACTCCAGGAGAGGGAATCGTTGCACCTTCCTGGGCTAACCTTTCCCGCTGACACAAAGTAGAAAGATTATATCAAATAAATTGCTAGGTTTACTACTAGGTCAACTGGTTCACTGTGTCGTGCTAGACAATCTTTCTCGCTAAAATCTTACATCTTTTTAAGTCAACCATTCGGCCTTGCTTTGGATATTGTTGCCACATCTTATCTAGTGCACCTGCTATATATTCGGAGATCCTAGATAAAATCCAAAGAATCTGCAATATTATTGGTCCTGACCTGGCATCTCGATCCCAGTTCCTTCCCCACCGCCATCATGTAGCTACTCTTTGCCTTTTCTATAAATACATTCATGGCAATGGTTCTAATGAACATTCAGCTATGGTACCTAGACTTCATGAATTTAAACGAAGTACTAGAATGAATATTTATGATCGTTTCTTAAATTTAATAATCTTGAAAAACTAACAACATTTTGCTCTTATCTATAAATACTAACCAACGCCTTTATCCACTGTGCTTGAGGACACATGGCACAGTGGATAAGGCGTTGGTTAGATCCAATGACATAACCCAAAGAGTTCAACACTCGGCTAAGGCAGTGGAGAACTTTCAGAGGGAAATTAACAGGAGATAACTGATAGCTGACATCCATTAAACATGGCACGTGGAACTAGAACAGTCTACCCCCGTGAGCGAAATAAAGGGTTCGGTTCAACATTCCAACCACCTGAAGAAGGCCGGAGCGTACAGCGGCCGAAGCGTTGTGATAAATATGTCGACAAAGATGAGGACAATAGTCCGAATAATGTTAATAATGTATATAATACCTCATCTCAGAAATAGAGACAAAATCGTTGCATTTGTCTTGATTACCTCCATTAGAAGATGAAACGTGATTTTTCAGTTTTTCAGTTTTAAACTGATCTCATAATGTTCATAATCTTTCCCCAAAACGATACTCTAAAAACCAATTTCTTACTTTCTGGTCACTTATGACTCCTTAACCATAACCGCTATATATTTTTGTCGATGTCTCCATAGAGTTATACCCTTGCTTGAATTCCCATAACATTATGTGACGTAAATGCACTTTTAATCCATCCATCAATGCGGTTAAGAAAATTAATTTTCAGTTCACTATGGCACTGCCGTAAAAAAAATAAGGTAACATAGCTTCGTTTTTTTTTTATTCTTAACTGCCGCCTCGGGCTCGGAAAACTCACGATAAACTCGGCTTTATGCCACATACGTCCCTCGTGGGTGGCGGGAGGGGGCTGTTAAAATATTAACAGTGATAGACTGTTCAACTCTCGAACTCTCTTTTTCGGCAGAGAGGAACTCGGACGAGGCTTTGCCGAAGGGCAAAATTTCGTCCGGGTTTATGCGGGTTCTAAGGGAATATATTTGGCTGAGCCTACGGGCTCGGAGAACCCACGGTAAACTCGGCCTTGTGCTACATACGTTCCTCGTAAGTGGGGGCTGTTAAATATTAACAGTGATAGAGTGTTCTTCCGAGGCTGTGACTGTTCGCAGCTCCTGTCGAACTCTCGGCCTTCGTCAGAAAGGAACCCGGTCGAGGCTTTGCCGAAGGGCAGAGTTTCGTCCGGGGAAGTGGACAGACCCGAAACCGTTTATGCGGGTTCTACGGGGATTTTTTGGACGAGCCTACGGGATCGGAAGACCCACGGTAAACTCGGCTTTATGCCACATATAACCCTCGTGAGGGGCTGTTAAATACAAGAGCGATATAGACTGTACGTTGGTCAACTGATACACAATCCCTTCTGTCGTGTAAAGCACTTCTGTTGCATTTACTGTTCAAGAGCCTATTTATCTACAACGTGTTATTTTGTTGTTTTTTAACCAATTACTTGGTCACAACAGATAATAATGGTTTAGTCATGCAAGTGTTATTAATTAACCCATAGGGGATATAGGACAAACTATTGAACCCATAACTGGAGTAGAAGAGATGGAATCATCGTACTGTTCAGCCCATAGCTGGAGTGGGGAGAAGAGATAGATTCGTACGTTTTCCAAGGGAATTGACGCGTAAGAGAATATAACAAAACCGACTGGAATTGAAACCCAGCTCTCCGATTTCCAATTCTGAGGTGTTATCCATTACGCCACTCGTATATCCGACCTTACAGCACCTGGTATTCCCAAGCGATCACCCATGTTCGACGTCCAGGCTCGCCGTCACGCGAAGGGAGAGCTTACGTCTGAGACATGAGTGTGAAATCAATAAATAGAAGCGTGCCATGGAATAAGATATTTTGGCTACCATTTCTCGGGCAGAGCGTACTAGAAATAGTCGACGACTTGAACAAATTAAATGGAATAAACCTTCTTCTTGTTGGCTCTCTAAAACTTCCTCTCCTTGTAATCCTCAGTTAGATTTGTCTTTTCAACACCCCTCCTCGTCCCTGTTTTGTTACAGAAGCTCATTGGTTAGGTTGATCATAGCTCTCCACTATTTCCATGTAGCTCTTTGATCTATTACTCGCTACTTTCCTTTATTCCACTTTAATAAGTCCTGTGGGTGTCAAATTCTCCAAACGCTCTTTCCTCTTTATACGTCCCGTAAATTTCAACTGTAGTGATTTGTGTATATTTCTGTGATGAAGTATTGTAATTACTTATTTTATTTATATTGTTTGGACTGCTCTCCGCATCTTGTCAATGAAAAATACAATGAAAAAAAATTAAACAGATCTTTTCGGCTGAATTTAATAAAACATGTTTGGATGAATTATATTGTATATATAATTTACACACACACGTTTCAGCCGTTGTACGCCCGGTCCTTCTTCAGGTGATTGGAATTTCGAACTGAACCCTTTTTTTCATCCACCGGGATTGTTTTAGTTCCACGTGCCATGTCTCTTCCGGATGTCTAAGTTATCTCCCTCTAACTCAACTCTCTAAGTTTTTTGTTCACTACTGCCATAGTCAGGTACTGAACTCACAACTCTTTGGGTCAAATCACTGGATCCAAGAAACGCTTTTATCCACTGGGCCATGTTTTGTTTTGGAGACTTTACAAGCCATTTTTTGCCCCGATCCTTTTCAAAAGCAGTGGCCAGGTTTACTTTGAATTAATTCTTCTCCACCATAATTATCAGCACCGTACGCATGTTTACCAATTCCATTTAGTTGACTGCTTTGTTGTCGTTCTTCCTGGCCTGTGTGTCTGGTTCCACTCAGAAATGAAGGAGGCGGAGTTGGCGGCTTTATTTTTGAAGAATACTGAGTGAGGAGCTTCCGCCTTGAAAGATCTATCCCAGTCAGCTTTGGTGTAGCAAAATATTGTCCTATGAAATGGGGCACCAGAAAATTATTTTATTTTATCTACCTACCTATCTATCTATGAGGGTCGATTGGAATGTTCATAATCCAAGCTTCCCTGGTCAAGAACAACACACCACTTGTTCGACAGGCTCCCTACTCTCCCGACTCGGTATTGTGTGGCTTCTGGCTCTTCCCCTATCTGATAACCACGCTGAAAGGGAAGCAATTTGAGTCGAAAGAGGAAATTATGAGAAGAGCTGTTGGAGCTCGATAGCATTCCAGAGAAGGCGTTCCAGAGGTGTTACCGCTGTGAAAAGTCTGTGAACTTCCATGAAGAGTATTTTGAAGCAAATAATTATGAGGGCCGGCTTGAATGTTCATCGGCTGACCAAGATATAAATGTAGACAGACACATTTGGAAGACTAAAAGACATTCAAATGAACTCTGCAGCCGACCCTGGTAGATATGATAAAACGTATACTGTAGAGGCTTTGAAAAAATTGTGCCTTTCACAAATGTGGCGCAAGGTTGTAGACATTATGATCTTGATCTGAAGCCAAATGAAAAAAAGGGTGTGTTAGATTAGTTTGCAAAGTAATGCTTCATGAGGAGGTGCTTGTGAAATAACAGGCGTTCAAACTGGCTAAGACAAGAATGCATCTGCACATATATCTTTTGTACATTAAATGGATTCTTTTTGAACAAAATATATTTCCAAATTAAGCAATGTCTTTTAGTCTATCTTCTGGTGTGTCTACTTGCATTTACATCTTGGTCAACTGATGAATATTTCAGTCGGCTCTCGTGTCTATTTGCTAAAAGTATAATGGTTGAATATAATTGAAAAGGAACTCAAACTCAATGAAAGTTTAATAAAAATATAACTGGCAAGGCTGGAAAAAGAGGATTAAAACAGTTCTGGCTTAGATATGGCAGCAATACTTCATTTAGTCATTGTTTTATACAAGTTGTTATCTTCGTTTTGAGCCATGTCAAAGAGACGAATATATTTCCAAATTAAGCAATATTAATTTTACAAATTGCTCACATTTCATAAATTAATGAACATACACACACAAACACACACACACGCGCGCGCGCACACACACAGACACACATATCTCTATAAAAGGCAGGATGGGTGTGTGTGTGTAACGAATGCACGGCCGCAATTTTCCACGGATTTGCACCAAAATTTACATCTACCTGCTCCAAGTTAGCGTGACGGTCAAGACCGACTTTGCATTTCCTAACTGCCATCGATAGTGGAAATAATCGATTTTTTCATGCTTCTACGGCAGTTTTCATGTAGTTTGCGGCCATTTTATACTGGCCAGAGTGAGAGCCAATAGCTGGCTGCCACTAATAGGCAGGAAAGATTATATTGGCCAGCGTGAGAGTCAACAGCTGACTGACACGAATGTTAACTAGCATGCAAAAAAAATCGATAGCTGCATTCGTCACAAGTGGGAAAAATTTAAATTTGCATGGTACTTTACTCCAATTGGCTCATTCGCTTGCTTGAACTCAACATTGCTTCTGATTCCGCAGAACTGGGTTAAGTGTGAAAAAGTATTTGTTGTTAACATTCTTTTTTCATTCGGTTTTTCCAGTTACAAGTCCTTTTTTAAAGGTGATTGTTTTGTGTTCATTTTGTCTAGTTCTTTTTTCGTAACAGATTTAATGTTTAGTATAGAGCTTAGAAAAAATTCGCAGTGTGAGATAGGAAAGAAGTAAGGCATGTAGCAACATCAGCACGGCAAAGGGCACTCCTTTAAAGGCGAGGAAGGGCAAAAATATTTTAAGTGAAGTCATAGCGATTGCTGTATGAGTCGTACGATTTTTGAATCAAGCACGGGCAACGCCGGGATATGCTGCTAGTATATATATGTATGTGTATGTACTGATTTCTTGTGGTGGGATGGTGTGTATGTGCGTATGTATGTGTATGCGTGTATATGTACAAATGAGTTTACTAATTCCTCATAGTAAGACAGTATATGTATGGAGGGGGAATATACGCACGCATATATACACGCATGCTGACAGAAACACACGAAAATGGAAACAGATCCAAGAACACATAGGGGTCAGTAAAACATTAAAAGATAAAATGCCGATAAGTAATTCATCATTTCGCTTGGACCAACCTTAATTGTTTTATGACCCTTCGCGTAGAACTCTTCATTGCCAATTCAAGAAAGAAATTCGGATTACTAACACAGAAAATGTCTCATATCGAGAATATTTAACATTGAAAAACAAAAGAAAAAAATAATTATTTTTAATAATATGTGGAAATCTCCGCTTTTACCTGAAGACTGTCACGAGACCAGAAACACGTGTAGTAAAATTATGTAAAACAAAACATAATATTTTTTCTAAATAAATCCACATTACAACCAAAAACGTTTACGGCACCTCTCTTGTCTTCTTTTTAATATACATACTTTTCTCTCGTTGGAACCACTACAACCTATTTCTTTTACATATATATATATATATATATATATATATATATATATATATATATATATATATATATATCCTTAACTCTCTCTTCTCTGTATACTTATCTCTCTCTTCCCCTCTCTATCCTTCTCTCTCTTTCTCTTCCCCTCTCTATCTTTTTCTCTCTTCCCCCTCTCTATCCTTCACTCTTTCTTTCCCCCTCTCTATCCTTCTCTCCCTTCCCTCTCTATCCTTTTCTCTCTTTCTCTTCCCCTCTCTATACATCTCTCTTTCTCTTCCACTCTCTATCCTTCTCTATCTTCGCTTCTCTATCCTTCTCTCTCTTCTGCTCTATATCGTTTCCTCACTCTCTTCCCCTCTCTATCCTTCTCTCTCCTCCCCCTCTATCCTTCTATCTCTTTCTCTTCCCCTCTCTATACTCCTCTCTCTCTTCCACTCTCTATCCTTCTCTATCTATCTTCCCATCTCTATCCTTCTCTCTCTTCTGCTCTATATCCGTTTCTCACTCTCTTTCCCTCTCTATCCTTCTCTCTATTCCCCTCTCTATTCTTCTCTCTCTTTCTTCCCCTCTCTATCCCTCTTTCTCTTTCTTGGAAGACTAAGAGTCGTTATCTTCTTTTTTGAACCGTGTCGAATTCCAGTCGTGTTCGTTATATCCAAGATTTATTCCGTTAACATACAGCAATTGTGGTAAATGATTTTCTAACTGTATCTTAGAAGTGGCAAAAGGCCAAAAGTATAGGGCGCCCAGCGAGGATCAAATTAACTATACAGTCGTAATTGATATAGCTAGACAAGCATGCTAACAATTGCCCGAAGTTGAATGCCCTATAAATGATTTCATGAGCATAGCTTGAATGTGACCCAAGGTCGAAAATATGGGGCACCCACTGAAGATCAAACTCACTATTCAGTCGTAATTGATATAGCCAGACAATCATGCTAGCCATTAAACCACATCGAGTTCTCTATAAATGATTTTCTAAGCGAAGCGGAAAGTATGTGGCACCCAGTGAGGATCAAGCTTGCTAACTATTACACCACGTCGAGTTCTCTATAAATGATTTTCTAAGCGTAGCTTAAATGTGACCCAAGGCCGAAAGTATGGGGCACTCAGTGAGGATCGAATTCACTATTTCGTAGTAATTGATCTAGCGATCCAAACCTGCTAACCATTACACCACGTCGAAGTGCCCAAATGATTTTCTAAGCTTAGCTTAGATGTGACACAAGGCCGAAAGTATGGAGCACCCAGTGAGAATCGAACTCACTACTAAGCTGTGATGGATCAGGCAAAACATGCTTACAAACTATTACATCACCTGGAAGTACCCTAATGTGGTGATTTTCTAAGCGTAGCTTAGATGCGACACGAGGCCGAATGTCGTGTTCTCTATACTCACTTAAGGGCAAATAGTATTGAGAAAGATATGAATCCATCTCTATTCCTCCAGCCATGGGTTAAATAAATAAATCTGTAAACATTATTACTGTTATTATTATAAAAAAGTATTGTTTATGCAATACTCCTAAAAATGTTTCGAACTTAAATCACCCGCAAAAGCCTTAAGAACCCAAATCAATCAAATTGGACCTTGTGCCTGGTAAACAATACGTAAGCCAATAATTGTTTTTTTTACTTACCTTCCTGAAGTTCACGAAATGATTTGGAAAACGTCTGAAACCAAGGAACGAGAGAACAAACTTCTTTGTCGCTTCGAATATCACAAGGCTTCTTCAGTGTTTCTGTAACTTCCGTGTAAGAGGTCACGCTTGACATTTTGAAGTTTTAGCGAATCGTTTCGCGATCACCAATTTTGGTCAGTTGTGTAGATCTTTGATTCCAATTCAATTTGTAACTCAGTTTCTCCTTTTTCTTCCGAAAGTCTTTGAGAAAGCTTGACACTTAGAAGCTGATGATTTTGGTAATCGCACTCATACAAAGAAGCCGAGTCACTATTCTGTTCTTTTGAGTTTAGTTTTAGGCAATTGTTCAGTTTAACTCACCAAACGAAAGAACCGTATTTTCCAAAACGAAACATGAATAAATATCGTTGATTTTTGGTTTCAGATAATCGAACGTTTGCTTGAATGGACGTGTATCTGTTTCTGGTTGACTGAAGTTGGAAAGTAGGTATATCTTCGTCACAATTTTTCTTCGGTAATCAGATATCGATGGTGTGGCAGGCAGATCTTTACTGTTGCCGGTGGTAGTTACAAAATGTAGGAACCTAAAAATAGTAAAAAAAAAAAAAATCATAATTATCATTTAATTTTTATACTTTGATTTTTACGGCACTAATTAGGGAGACAGTTTTTGCAAATCATTATTTTAGATTTGCGTTCATTAGTCTTTCTTCAAGGCGCAACATTTCAAAGAATCTATCGATACAACACCAGGTCTGATGCTTCTACTATGTATTTAGGGATTCTTGATAAAATCCAAATAAGAATCTGCAATGTTTTGGTCCTGACCTGGCATCCTGGCTTCAGTCACTTTCCCACCGCCATAAGGTATCTCTCCATGTGCCTTTTCTGTAAATACTTTCCTTGTTCCTTTTACTTGTTCCATTGAACTTTCCTCGCATGCTGCACGGAAAGTTCTTTGTTCTTGAGGCTAATTCTGTCTGTAGCAATCTGGTACCACCGTTGACTAGGGCTGATTACAATGTGGTCTTTTGCTTGCTAAGCGTTTATGAGAGTAGTGACACTGACGACGCGACAGAAAGAATTCTATAGAGACGAGAAGTTTACTATTTCCCAACTGATCTTGTACTTTAAGCATCGGCTTAAAGTCAAGATTAAAACTGAAAAGAGGCGAATCTTTCCATCAGAATTCGGCAAAATGTGGGAGTCTTCGGCGTTGTGTCGAGTGAAAGAACATGAAAGGCCATATGAGTGGCGTTTAGATGATGTTTAGGCATCAGGATATTTGGTACCGTGTTGAGAATAGGCAACTCCGCCCAAAATAGGTCAGTTAAGGTTTGATTTCTATCAAGTTAACTTAACAAGGGGATTTATGCTCATTGGCCTCTTTAATTCCAGTACCCAACTTCGTTAGTTTAATTCCCCTCCCCTACCCCGTTAGAACTGCATCAAATACGACCCTGAGGGAATTGGCTGAGGGCAACCAGCAACCCTGTATCAGTTTGCTCTCTACCAACCAGAACATAGCAAAAATAGAAGAGGCGACAATGAATGAGCTATGCGCCACAACTGCAGCCATGAAGGAATTGGCTGAGGGCAACCAGCAGCCATTTATCGGTTTGCTCTCTACCAACCAGAACATAGCTACTCGCCATTTGATTTGTCGGGAAAAATATAGTCGGATACATTTGAACGCACCTCGTATGACGCACATACTCCCGATTAAAGACAGATCGGCTGATACTTTAACGTACCTTTATTATTAATATTATTATTATTGTTATGGTCCGTTTCTTGTACCACGGTGATAGTCCAAGGTAGAACCAATAAAGAAGAACTCGAATACGGATATGGAATAACACAGATATATTACAAACAGGAATATATACAGAGAAGTAGGAAGTGTTAGTACGAGCAATCAGGTTTAGTAATAATTGTCTGAACGCGACTCTGTTTCGGACTGCCTCTGACTCGACTGACTGACTCCTGGCGGAACTCACTCCAGACTTCAGACTGAACGGTATTTAGTCACCCCCAACCACCACCGCGAGGGCATCATGTGGCACAAAGCCGGTTTAACGTGGGATCTCCGAGCCCGTGGGCTCGGCCAAAAATATGCTCTTTGAACCCGTATAGACGGGGTCAGGGTCGGTTTACCTCCCCGAAAGAGATTCCGCCTTTGGCGTAGCCTCGTTCGGGTTCCTCCACGCCCGAAGGAAGAGAGTTCAACCGATCAGCCGGTCGACCGAGATCGACTTGAACGACTGACTAGAAAGGTGAAACGCGTAATTAAATCTAGTTTCAATCTGTTATGGCCTGGTTCCTTGCACCACAGTGATAGTCCAAGGTAGAACCAATAACTCGAACACAGATATGGAATAACACAGATATATTACAAACAGGAATATATACAGAGAGGTAGAAAAGTGTTAGTACGAACAATCAGGTTTAGTAGAGAGAACAATGTAGTCTCGACCACTATCACTATTCCAATGTCTTGCAGTAATTGTCTGAACGCGACTCGGTTTCGGGCTCGACACTTGACTCGACTAGAAATACTGACTATATTTAGTCAGCCACCCGCCCCGGCAAGGTTGGCAGAAGGCTGGTTTAACGTGGGATCTTCGAGCCCGTGGGCCAGGCCAAAATATGCCCATTGACCCCGTATAAACAGCTTCAGGGTCGGTTTACCCCCCCGAAAGAGAATCCGCCCTTCGGCGTATCCTCCTTCGGGTTCCTCCCCGCCCGAAGGCAAAGAGTTCAACCGATCAGCCGATCGACTTGAACTACTGACAATATTAAGTTAACCTCCCCACTGGTACATCATGTGGCACAAGGCCGGTTATTTAATGTGGCCCAAAAATATGACCATTGAAACCGTATAAACGGGTTCAGGGTCGGTCTACCTTCACGAAAGAGAATCCGCCCTTCGGTGTAGCTTCCTTCGGGTTCCTCCCCGCCGGAAGGCAGAGAGTTCAACCGAACAGCCGGTCTAGATTTGAGCGACTGACGATATTCATTCACCCCCCCACGAGGGCGTCATGTGGCACAAGGCCTTTTTAACGTGGGATCTCCGAGCCCGTGGGCTCGGCCAAAAATATGCCAATCGAACCGGTATAAACGGGTTCAGGGTCGGTTTACCTCCCCGAAAGAGAAACCGCCCTTCGGCGTAACCTCTTTCGGGTTCCTCCCTGCCCGAAGGCAGAGAGTTCAATCGAACAGCCGGTCAAGATTTGAGCGACTGACTCGAGTTGAGGGACTGACGATATTCACTCACCCACCCACGAGGGCGTCATGTGGCACAATACTTTTTTAACGTGGGATCTCCGAAAATATGCCCATTGAACCCGAATAAACGGCTTCAGGGTCGGTTTACCTCCCAGGAGGAGAATCCGCCCTTCGGCGTAGCCTCCTTCGGGTTCCTCCCGTCTGAAGGCAGAGAGTTCAACCAAACAGCCGGTCAAGACTTGAGCGACTGACGATATTCAGTCACGAGGGCGTCATATGGCACAAGGCCGTTTTAAGGTGGGCTCTCCGAGCCCGTGGGCTCGGCCAAAAATATGCCCATTGAACCCGTATAAACGGGATCAGGGTCAGTTTACCTCCCCGAACGAGACTCTGCCCTTCGGTGTAGCCTCCTTCGGGTTCCTCCCGCCTGAAGGTAGAGAGTTCAACCGAACAGTCGGTTCAGAAGTGAAGGACTGACGATATTCAGTCACCTCCCCACTGCGGCAGCATGTGACACAAGGTCGGTTATTTTTTGTGGGTTCTCCGAGCCCGTGGTCTCGGCCCAAATATATGCCCACTGAACCGGCATAAACGGGCTCAGGGCCGGTTTACCTCCCCGAACGAGACTCTATCCTTCGGCGTAGCCTCTTTCGGTTCAACGAACGAGAGTTCAAACGAACAGTCGCTCAGGAAGTGAACGACTGACGATATTCAGGTCCCCCCCCACCCCAATTGGGGCAACATGTGGCACAAGGTCGGTTATTTATTGTGGATTTCCGCGCCCGTGGGCTCGGCCAAAAAATATGCCCATTGAACCTGTATAAACTGGTTCAGGGTCGGTTAATACCCCGAAAGAGAATCCGCCCTTCGGCGTAGCCTCGTTTGGGTTCCTCCCCGCCCGAAGGGAGAGAGTTCAACCGAACAGCTGGTTAGGACTTGAGCCACTGATGATATTCAGTCACCCCCCCACGAGGGCGTCATGTGGCACAAGGCCTTTTTAACGTGGGCATTCCGAGCCCTAGGGGTCGGCCAAAAATATACCCATTTAACCCGCATAAACGGGTTCAGAGCCGGTCTACCTCCCCGAAGCAGATTCCGCCCTTCGGCGTAGCCCCCTTCGGGTTCCTCCCGTCCGTAGGATGAGAGTATAACCGTGCAGTCCCTCAAAAGTTGAGCGACTGACAATATTCCGTCACCCCCTCCACGAGGGTGTCATGTGGCACAAGGCCTTTTTAACGTGGGCATTCCGAGCCCTAGGGGTCGGCCAAAAATATACCCATTTAACCCGCATAAACGGGTTCAGAGCCGGTCTACCTCCCCGAAGCAGATTCCGCCCTTCGGCGTAGCCCCCTTCGGGTTCCTCCCGTCCGTAGGATGAGAGTATAACCGTGCAGTCCCTCAAAAGTTGAGCGACTGACAATATTCCGTCACCCCCTCCACGAGGGTGTCATGTGGCACAAGGCTTTTTTAACGTGGGCACTCCGAGTCCGAGGGCTCGGCCAAAAATATGCCCATTGAACCCGTATAAACGGGTTCAGGGCCAGTCTACCTCCCCGATGGAGACTCCGCCCTTCGGCGTAGCCCCCTTCGGGTTCCTCCCGTCCGTAGGATGAGAGTATAACCGTGCAGTCCCTCAAAAGTTGAGCGACTGACAATATTCCGTCACCCCCTCCACGAGGGTGTCATGTGGCACAAGGCCTTTTTAACGTGGGCACTCCGAGTCCGAGGGCTCGGCCAAAAATATGCCCATTGAACCCGTATAAACGGGTTCAGGGCCAGTCTACCTCCCCGATGGAGACTCCGCCCTTCGGCGTAGCCTCCTTCGGGCTCCTCCCGTCCGTAGGATGAGAGTATAACCGTGCAGTCGCTCAAAAGTTGAGCGACTGACGATATTCAGTCACCCCCCCACGAGGGTGTCATGTGGCACAAGGCCTTTTTAACGTGGGTGTTCCGAGCCCGTAGGCTCGGCCAAAAAATAGCCCATTCAAACCCGCATAAACGGGTTCAGGGCCGGTCTACCTCCCCGAAGGAGACTCCGCCCTTCGGCGTAGCCTCCTTCGGGTTCCTCCCGTCCGTAGGAAGAGAGTACAACCGTGCAGACGTTCAAAAGTTGAGCGACTGACTCCTTACCTACTCCTGAAGCGAAGTATTTATTAAGTAAGGAATAGTCCATTATTATTATTATTATTATTATTATTATTATGTGTATGATCCCATAACAATTATTATTATTATTAGTAGTAGTAGTACTAGTAGAAGTAATTGTAGTAACTGCCCTGACGCTACTCCAGACATAGGTCATATCTACTGATACTAACTGGTTGCGGGTGATAACATGGACATGATTTTTTTTTTCAAATTGTTGAAATTAAGATAAGCTATATGTAAGTATCCCATTCAATTGAAAAATTAATTAAAGATTTAATAGCTGAAGGTATGATGTGAGAGGCAACATTGGGTGATCAACTGAATAAGTGTGGATGTTTTATTTGACGAACATGTGAGGGTAGACATTTTGAGAAAAGTATCCAAAATTAACCGTTTTTCAACCCTTAAAATGCATGAAAATAATTACATATGCAAATCACTAACTTTCCACCCGAGGGAAATGAAATAAAATGGCAAGAGAGTTCTATAGGGTTTATACTAAAGTGTTTGATTAATTGCTCTTATTAACTAATCAAATGACGAAAAATCTCAAAATAAGCACGAGGTTACTTAAGCTTAAGTTACACTATTCACGTTGGCTGCATTTCTTTCGCTTTGTTGAGTTTACTGACAGTACAACCGTTTTCCTCAAGACAAGGCACGTTTTTGCAAAGACATTTTTTTCAAATAATTTTTTATATATGTATGCAATTTTAAAACATAACACAAAACAGACAAACGGACTGTCAAAACATAGTTAAACACTGTCTTTTCTTAAATCACGATATTCTCAAAATCTTGTAATAATAATAATGATGATAATAATAATAATAATAATAATAATAATAATAATAATATTAAGAAAAAAAATAATAATAATGTCGTTTGAGTAAAGCATATTATAGTCTAGAAAGACGTAACTCTAAAGTAAAAATATATTCTCCGATAGTGAAAATTTAGGATAAATTAGTCAAAGACAAGTGCATAAAAGACGCAGAGTTTTTCTTCCAGACATTTTTGTGAAAAAAGGTGTGTCGAACTGTCAAATACAGTAGTAATTTTAGTGTAGTATGGCACAAGATCATCGATATGGGTCACATGAGTGAATAATTGTCTCACGGTAGTAATGGTTTCTGGGATGTGCTTATTCATTATCGCTCTACTGCGTAGTGCTTTTACTGTTTACTAATTTTAGCCTTGTCTGGCATAAAGACATCAATATGGGTCATTATTAGTAAAGTAGTAATGGTTTCTTGCATTCCCTTGCTAATTGTTCTTCAATAGCGAAGTTTCATCCATCTATACTGGAAAGAGTGATAACAGCTACCGGACTTGCGAAACCTATTTTCCAGAAAAGGTTAGGAAGGTAGCCTCCATCTATACTGGAAAGAGTGATAACAACTATCAGACTTGAGAAACCTATTTTCCTGAAAAGGTTACGAAGGTAGCCTCCATCTATACTGGAAAGAGTGATAACAGCTACTGGGCTTTAGAAACCCATTTCCCTGAAGAGGTTAGGAAGGTAGCCTCCATCTATATTGGAAAGAGCGACAACAGCTACTGGACTTCAGAAACCTATTTTCCCGAAAAGGTTAGGAAGTTAGCCTCTATCTATACTGGAAAGAGCGATAACAGCTACTGGATTTGTGAAACCTTTTTTCCTTAAAAGGTTAGGAAGTTCTCTATCTATCTATACTGGAAAGAGTGATAACAGCTACTGGTCTTGAGAAAACTATTTACTTGAAAGTATTCGGAAGGAAATCCCCTTCAAAACTGGAATGAGGAAAAGTATCTACAGTACTTGTAAAATGTATTCACCCGAAAAAATTTCCACCGGAAGCGGTACTGTGTGCTCGTTCAATGAATGCCGAATATTTCCTTATATGGAAACGGCTAATATTAGCTTTGCTGTTTTCAAATAGCGACTGCCACTTCCCGTGGAAAATAAACAAGTAAACACAGATTAACAGGCGTGTTGAGTTTTGCACTCATTACCAAAGTTCGGTCATAGAGATTCGTCAGCAAATCCCTTATTCTCTCGCAGGGCTTTTGGCTTTGTTGCCAAGAGTTTTTCTTTGTAATGTAGCACATTAATGGCGGCACTTATGTTTAAATAAGTATAACGATTTGATTTCTTTTGTCCTTGTCGTTAAAATGAAGAATCAACTTCCGGTCGTCAGAATTAACGCAAACAGAAGGGAAAGAACAATGGCCAGCTGGATAGCATGAATGGAATTGGTTAATAGTTAACGAGTCTCTCAGTACTGAGAATTGAGTTCAATCCCCAATGGGCGCCTCGTACGTGGGACTTTCTGTATAGTAAACAATATCAAAAACCAATTGGATTAGCTATATGTGAAATTGAAATTATATTTAGATCAAAACAAAGAAAGAAAAAAGTAAGATCAATAGATAATGAAGAGACTTAACCAGCTAGCTGGATAGATAGATATGAACAGACTTGATAGATAAATAGCTATATATATATATATATATATATATATATATATATATATATATATCGATAGATAGATAGATAGATAGATATGAACAGACTTATATAAAGTAACTGAGACAGATAGATAATGAAGAGACGAAGATAGATAAATTTGAAATTCGAAGAAGGATATATAGATAGGCAGAAAGACACATAGACCCCACCCTGGATGACTATATACGCTCCCGGAAATCCGGTTGAGCTCTCTGAGGAAAGGGGTTTTTAAAAATATCGGCTGCCACGGCTATTAAGCATTTCTCTTTAAGTATGAATTGAGTTCTCCGCATAGAAATTTTTTTTTAAATTCCCTTCCAGTTGGATTTCGATCCCAGCTTGAAGCAATCGGATATCTAGCCACACTGAGGAGCTGTGAAACAGCGAAACAGTCTGTCTGTGCATATATATATATAAAATGTGGTGCAGTTCAATTTATATTACATGAATCATTCATACAAAAACAGATTAGTGAAGTTAATGACATATCATTTATATCATCAACTTCACTAATCTTCATTAACCCAAGAACCTCTAGATGAATTTTGTGATCCTGTTTTTAATAAATTCAACTTGTATAAGGTCTTTTTTTTTTGCTAGTACTTTCATCTGTTCATACAGACATTAACAGGCATGGAAATTGATTTGTTTTCTTTAAACCCATCCAGGCAATAACGGGACACGAAAGATTAGATGTGAACCGAAATATGTTTTTTTTAGAAATGTGTTAGTGTTTAACGGTAAGAAATTTTGGGGCGAAATTTCTTACCGTTAAGTCCACATTGGACGGAATAATCTGTAAAAAATGTTATAAAGATTAATGTACTCAGTTTTAAGTATAGTCATTGAATAATTCTTCACCACAAAATAATTCTTATTTCTTAGTTATTGAATAAATCTTTACCAGAAAAAATATTTTCTTTTTTTCTTGAATCAATTTGATCCCTGGCTTCAACTGAGGAAAAATGTAAACAGTGTCCTTTGGTTGGCTGAACTGAAATCTATTATTGCTGTAGAAAGAAAGTTTAGAATTGAATAGAATAAAGGACCACCTCATAAGAACACTATTGCTAAATGGATGAAAAACATTTAAAGAAACAGTCTCCGTCCATGATAAGCCACGAACTGCAAAATCGTTTTACCCTTTGTATTGCTAATGATGGAGGACATGTGGAAACTTATATAAAATTTCAATAAAAACTTAAAAATATACATTTACTTCTTTCTAATGCTTTTTACAAATTATTCCTATCGCAAATACAAATAAAGTTATAAATTTTTTAAGTGCACACGAACTTTGTGGACACCCTGTATATATATAAGTGAACGTTGAAGTCAACACTCACAGGCGAACATTGCGGACTGGCGCTACACGATCACAATCAAAGAACTGTACCAAATAATAGAAGCGGCATCAATTGAGGTCATTCAACAGCAACAACAGCTAAAATGTTTATCGCGTGCAACTTGAAAAGAAAATAATGATATAATCAAGTGGCGGACATTCCACAGTACTTTAAACTAAAGGTTAGGAAGGAAATCTCTATCAATATTATAAAGAGCGATAACAGCTACTGGAATTAAGAAAGCTATTTTCCCTTAAGAATTAATAAATCCTGATAAAACATTCAGGTCGCATTCATTTTCACAGAAAAACCCTCTCTGCATTGGTTAAGAAACGGCGCATCCAGAGATGTAGCTGAGTTAAAATTATTTTTTTTTAAGGCAATTCACCCCAACCAAGGCGGGAGATGCCACTAGCACGCAAGGGGTTACAGGGGATTGAGAACTGGAGTAAAGAGGCCCTGTTTGAGGAAAAGATACAGAGGAGGTCGGGAAACAAGCTCAGGGTGTCAGATGTCGATTGACATTACACTTGAATATCTGAAGATTATAGTCATTGGGGAAGCAAGTAAGGGGAAAGGAGTTCCACAGACGGGAAGTGCGAGAGAAGAAGCTGTTTGAGTAGAAGACAGGTTTACATTTAACCGTTTTGACAGTGAAAGGGTGGGACCGAAATGGCATCCTGGTAGCACGTTTAAATTCGTGAAGTCTGGGAACCAGCGAAAGTAATTCGTCGGAACAGTTGCCGTGAAAATATTTGTAGAAGAGACAGAGGGAGGCCACCGAGAAAGATTTTATAAATTTCAACCGACAGCAGTACTGGCTACTCAGTCCATGCATGCCGAATGTTTCCATGTAAGGAAACAACTAATATTGTTATTACCTTCCAAAAAATATAATATTGCTATTACATACGACAAAATATAATATTGTTATTACCTACGTATACAATGACAGGCTGAGATAGTAATGGTCTGCGATTGGTAGCTAGATTGATTGGTTGGAAGGCATTTTGGCTCTGTCTCGTTCTCTCTCACCAGGATAAAGCTTTTGATGTCAGCCGCTCCCTCGAAGATAGCTTCAGATCAATGAGACGTTGATGCGTCCGATCGCTTTGATGTGTTTCGTCATTTTGCTTGTCTCTTGCCTTGGCGATTTCAACTATTTTGGTTGCTCCTACTATCGTTGATATTCAGAACAGCTTTTGTGCTTCACTTTGGCAAATCGCCTGTTTTAATTAACCCTGTCGAGTTATTGTAAAGTCCGTGAAAAACGGGAAGCAAATTGACTGTATGGTTATAACTTCTGCAAAGCGTAATTTTATCGAAGGTCTTCAATAATATCTTCTTCGATGTGTCGCGTCCCTTCAGGACGTAGACGATCATCACTCTCCACAATTTCCTTCCAACTCATGTAGCCTTTAGCAGTTTTTCTTCCCCACCCCACGTACCGCTGTCCATTATTACAATCTCGTCAGGTACTGGCTCGCTGCCTTCCCCTGTCATTTCCGTCCTAAATATGCTTCGTGAAGGTTAAGTTTTCCAAGCTCTTCTTCCTCATTATGTGTCTAAGGAATTTCAATTGTTTTTTGTTGATTCTGAGTATTTATCAATTTACAGTTGAGCGGGCTAGATGTAGTTGTAAATTCTAACGGTTTTTTTTCTCGCACACCTCGCTTGTGGAACTCCCTTCCTTTCAAGCCGATTTTAATCTACAAAACTTTAAATAAAATGCCAATCGCTATTCACAGTCCGCTTTTCTCTTCCCGCTCATTATTAATGTTTTTGTTCCTAATTCTTCCACACTAAGCCCTTCTGTCTTAGTGGCTTTAATGCCTTCCTTGGAGTGATATTGATTAACAAAAAGAAAAGTGTTCTTTCTGTTTGCATTTTCTTTAAGGCTTCCTTGTTGCTTACTCGCTCTGTCCATGGAATTCTAAGTATCCTTCTGTTAAACCCCAATTTTTGATGCCCTTATTTTTTTTTATTTTTTCGTCTTTTCTGGAGAGATCGTACAGCAATATACGAAATTATACTAAAACAAAAAACACTAAAAACAAAACAGACTAAAAACAAAAAACACTAAAAACAAAAAAAAAAAACAAACTAAAAACAAAATTATACTAAAAAGAAAACACTAAAAACAAAAATACGCTAAAAACAAAAAATACTAAAAACAAAAATATACTAAAAGAAAATTATACTAAAACAACAAAAATACTAAAAACAAAAAATGCAAAAAACAAAAATATACTTAGAACAAAAATATACTAAAAACAAAATTATACAAAAATAAAAAAATACTAAAAATAAGAAAACTCTAAAACAAAAAATACAAAAACAAAATTATACTAAAAAGAAAACAATAGTAAAGCAAAAATATACTAAAAGCAAAAAAATACTAAAAACAAAAATATACTAAAAACAAAAATATACTAAAACAAAATTATACTAAAACAACAAAAATACGAAAAACAAAAAGTTACTAAAAACAAAAATATACTAAAAACAAAAATTGGTACATCCAACAGCTCGTGCGTGATTGGTTTCATTTATTTTATTTTACGGCATATCAACACTTCAACGGGTTACTTAATGCCGACAAGATTTTTAGGATAGGTTCGAATGAATAGAATAAGTATCTTTTGTAAGAAATTAGTTTGTAGTTCTTGACGTATATTTCTACAGAAATTTTTTCTCGAGAGTCAAATGTATTGCTGGGAATATTTTTTTTTCAAAAATGTATCGTCCTGGGTACGACGATAAACTACATCCGGCAGCAAGGCCTCTGATCAGGAGGTTTTGCAGGTTCGCAGGTTCATACTTACCCGGGGTGGTAGCACATGTTTGGATCCCAGGTATGGGCAAAAAGTTAGCCTTTTGCCTTACCAGTTGCACCCCTGATACAGTGCATTTCTTGCCTCATTTGATTGTCATACACAGAAAAATATTCGTGAATATGAACGGATTATGCTGAAAATAAGCAGGCATAACGTTTGCAATTTATTTAATCATATATATATATATATATATATATATATATATATATATATATATATATATATATATATATTATTTTTGTGGATACCCACATTTGAAATACAGGCTTCGCTTTTATATTTAACAGGGCGTATGAATGCATGAATCACTAGAATAAAATTAAAAAATCACTACAAGAAAAGCCATTTTGCTTCAACACTTCTGGTGTTTTATCAAGTGATGGTGTTGAATGTAGAATAAAGGGTTTTGAAAGGTTCAAGTCAACCAAACACCTCTCGATAGGGGAAACGCTCTTACATAATCTGCAATGACCAACCAAAATACAAGTATACGAGAATTCAAAAAACTTGACAACGAACCTTGGTTATAATTATTTAATGCTTTAATGTTAGGCTTAGACTAAAATAGAAATCATTCTAACTAATTAATATTACATTTTACTATAAAATGGAAAATTAAAAATTACCACTTTCAAATTTTAAATTTAATCTGTATTAAGTTCAAAATATAAAAATTATTTAAATAAGAATCTGATATATATATATATATATATATGTGTGTATATATATATATATATATATATATATATATATATATATATATATGTGTGTGTATGTGTATGTGATGTGCATTAAGTTTACAATATAAAATTATTTAAATAAAAATCTGATATATATATATATATGAGTTTCTTATTTAAATAATTTTATATTTTAAACTTTATGTATATATATATATATATATATATATATATATATCAGTTTCTTATTTAAATAATATTTTTTTAAACTTAATACATACAGATACGAATTGTTAAATATAAATCGAAGTGTGTATTTCAAATTCGGATATCCACTAAAATAATGTTTTAAGTAATATATATATATATATATATATATATATATATATATATATATATATATGAGCGCTTAGCCTTGGAGCGGGTAGAATGGAGATCAACGTGTTTTAGTGGACTCAGCAATTTTCAATCTGCTTGTCTGAATCATCTTCAAGAAGCGAGAGCACGATCTAAAACGTCAGCCATTCTAACAGTGATCTCATCTCACAATCCTCACACTTGCTCCATATGTGGCCGCCTTTGTAAATCACTAGCGGGTCTTAAATGCCACTTAAGATTATTGCTCAAAATTTCATAACTGATTCAATAAGCTGTCAGATGCTCATAAGTCGAAACTGACGGGAGAGAGTCCATTATATATATATATATATATATATATATATATATATATATATATATATATATATATATATATATTTACTTAAAACATTATTTTAGTGGATATCCACATTTGAAATTACACTTCGTTTTTATATTTAACAATGTGCATTGCATTAATCGGCCTACGCACTGGAAAAATCTTAATGAAGAAAATGTTCTTTACGATAGGGTTCGAACCCGCACTTCTCATTATAGGAGGAACGGCATTCTGATGCGGCGTGCTTTAGAGCTCTCGGCCACAGAGACTGAATAGCCCAGCAAGGTTTACGGATTCAACATAGACTTAATAAACAAACCCGAAAGAAACAGATTACGTAGATGCTACATTCAACCTAAGAAAAGATACATATCGACCATATAGAACCGTAACCACTTTACAAAAACACGTTTTCTAACCACCCACAAGAAACAATCAATTAACCGCAAACTATCTGACAATTCTTTCAATGAAATCATTTTCTTCTTATTCCATATGGTTGCCTTGTCGTCAGCGGTGTTTAGGTTGCACCGACAGACTTCTGCTCGTAGATGTCAAAGAATTTGGGCTTTTTAAATAAAATAGTTTCTTCTGAGAACATTGTCGTTGTGGATATTTTCAAAAGACTCTTTAGGAATAAAAAATAAAATCGAACAAAAAGAAACGAAAACAATAGAAAAAAAAGTAAATAATTTTTCGTTTTTTCTTCTTTGAGATTTCTTGAGTTCTTCTTTGAAGTCTTTTCATTTGCCTCTTGCAGACACAGCCCAAAATTTGAGCTGATTTCCGTTCTAGAATTTAAGACCAGCCAGATGGGTACGGCATAATTGTTTTTTTTTTAAAAAAAGATACTTGCCTACACGTGCGCATAAATCTCTTCTATACGAAGAATATATATATATATATATATATATATATATATATATATATATATATATATATATATATATATAAAAGGTTATATTTTGGAATTTATCAGAAATTACTGTATAAAGGATATGGGCGTCGATAATTCTCTTAAAGAAACCTAACGGCATAGAAAATCGCTTCTTGACGTTTTCGAAACAGATCATGGACCACAGATCATGGACCCTGCATTCACATAGGTAAAGACTGGCTTGTCTTTGTAGTTTGATGGCTGTATAATTAGTGAAAAAATGAGTCACATATGCTGCGTTCGGAGTCGTGTACATTTAAAAAAAGATTCATTTTGTAAAAATTCATCCTGACAACATTGGTTGATTCGTTTTCTACGTTTTCTACTTTCAAGTGATCTTCACTATTAAGCCACGAGAAGCCGTGAAAGTAAAGTGAGACTTTATTGCCTTTCTTAAAACTGTATTCCTTTTCTTAAGACTTTATTACCCATGGTAAGACTTTATTCCCTTGCTTAAGACTTTATTGCCTTTCTTAAGACTTTATTACCCATCGTAAGATTTTATTGCACTTCTTAAGACTTTATTACCTTTCTTAAGACTTTATTGCCTTTCTTAAAACTTTATTTCCCTTTTTAAGACTCTATTCCCTTTCTTAAGACTTTATTAACTTTCTTAAGACTTTATTAGCCATCGTAAGACTTTATTGCACTTAAGATCTTATTGCCTTTCTTAAGACTTTATTGCCCTTCTTAAGACCTTATTGCCTTTCTTAAGACTTTATTACCTATCGTAAGACTTTATTGCCTTTCTTAAAACTTTATTGCCCTTCATAAGACTTTATTGCACTTCTTATGATGTTATTGCCCTTCATAAGACCTTATTGCCTTTCTTAAAACTTTATTACCCTTCTTAAGACTTTATTGCCTTTCTTAAGACTTTATTGCCCTTCTTAAGACCTTATTGCCTTTCTTAAGACTTTATTACCTATCGTAAGACTTTATTGCCTTTCTTAAGACTTTATTACCCATTGTAAGACTTTATTACCCTCTTTAAGACCTTATTGCCTTTCTTAAGACATTATTGCCCTTCTTAAGACTTTATTACCCATCGTAAGATTTTATTGCCCTTCTTAAGACTTTATTAACTTTCTTAAGACTTTATTAACCATTGTAAGACTTTATTGCACTTCTTATGACCTTATTGCCTTTCTTAAGACTTTATTACCCTTCTTAAGACTTTATTACCCTTCTTAAGACTTTATTGCCTTTCTTGAGACTTTATTAACCATTGTAAGACTTTATTACCCTTCTTAAGACTTTATTGCCTTTCTTAAGACTTTATTGCCCTCCTTAAGACTTTATTGCCCTTCTTAAGACTTTATTAACTTTCTCAAGACTTTATTAACCATTGTAAGACTTTATTGCACTTCTTAAGACTTTATTGCCTTTCTTAAGACTTTATTACCCCTCTTAAGACCTTATTGCCTTTCTTAAGACTTTATTAGCCATCGTAAGACTTTATTGCACTTAAGACTTTTTTGCCCTTCATAAGACCTCATTGCCTTTCGTAAGACTTTATTATCTTTCTTAAGACTTTAATACCCTTCTTAAAAGGGACTTGCTGAGACATTTCAAAGTTTGTATTTGCTTATATTTTTGTAGCCAAATCAAAATATTTTTAAAGCAATGGACTTTTAATCCATTTTGAATTTTTCTTCTTATATTTTCATGGTTAGTGTTCTGACGAGCTTTTTTCTCTGGTACCCGGACGTGCTACTGGATTGGCATTTAGGTCCCACTCTTTTACTGTTGGATTAGTTAAATGTAACCGTCATTTACAGTTTCTTTTCTCGTTCTTCCCGTGGAAATCCATTGCGTTTCTTTGTATCCCTGATAAATACAATCTTCAAAAATTTAAATGCAACGTCAATCGCCATGTTCTGTTTTAATGAACTGCGTTGAGCTTTTATCCTATTCGTGGTCGCTCCTATACCCAGTTTTTCTATCACCGTCACTTTCTTCAACCAGTTCCAGCCTTGCTTGTGGTGAAATGATTAGAAAAATTTATAATCAGGTTATTTAAAGCCAGAAAAATGTAGATTTTTAAGATTTTTTTAGAAGATAATACTACTTTAGCGACACACGTCTTACTAATTAACCCATAGTTGGGAGGAAGAGGTGGATGCATACATTTCCAAAGGGTGCGTAAGTGAATATAATGAACACAACGGGAACTGGAACTCCGGTCTCCGATTAAGAAATTCCGAAGCATTATCACACATATAGCACCAGCCACACATCCAATCTTACAGCACCTGTTATCCCCAAAGGGTCACCCATATACGAACTGAGAAGGCTCGACGTTGCTTAACATCGGTGATCATACGAGAACCAGTGTATCAACATGATATGGACGTAAGACCATTAAACAGCCACTCATCAAAGCTTACAGCACCTGTTATTCACAAAGGGTCACCCATCTACGTACTGACCAGGCTCGACGTTGCTTAACATCGGTGATCATACCAGAACCAGTGTATCAAAATGATATGGCCGTAAGACCATTAAACCACCGCACATCCAATCTTACAGCACCTGTTTATTCACAAACGGTCACCCATCTAAGTACTGACCAAACTTGACGTTGATTAACGTTGGTTTTTTGTAATCCTAAGAATAATTTTGAAGACACTAGGAACGTGTTGAATATTTCCTTTTGAATTTGGTCCAAAAGCAAGTGCTCCCTCGAGAGAGGGTAACACGCAGAATTGGTGAAATTTAGTACGTGCGATTTAAAAGGGTGCTTGTTTCGCTGGTTTAAAGCAAGGTTGGATTTATTCAAGGTCACTGGTGGGAAATAAATTTAAAAATGATTGCCATTATGTTGATTTCGTGTTGCTTGCCAAAACGTAGGGGGTTTATTATGAGGTAGCGTAACTAAAATTTTCAGATGTAAAATCCAGAGAATGGATTAATTCAAATTTGAACGAAATAATTGTAAGTGGATTCTCAATTTTATTATTTCGAATATAGCATTTTGACTGACGCACTCTCCAACCCTCTTCATGTCATTTTAATCTCCGGGTTTCTTTTCAAAGTCATATTTCATAACAAGTCATATATTGAACGACAGCATTCCATAAGGATTTTAACAGTAGAAAATATGCAAATTATTTTCAGCAAATAAAATTCAGATGTTATCTTTTTTTTCACTAAATGTTTCCCCGATACAGGGCATAGGAGGCACTGAAAGCAGAGCGATACTAAATGAGGTTGTTTCATTTCTCGCAGGAAAAAGACGTAAGTGCAGATTATGGAGAGATGTAGCAGATTACGGTTAGCCATAAACTTGAAGTGGTTAAGATTATAGTGATCGGGAAGTATCCTCTTGGGAGTCTGTTTCACAAAGTATCGTTTCTTGGGAATCATCACCTTTGGTGGAATTTTTCCTTACCAAAGGAATAGGGTTGATTCAAACTTGTGTATTTGGCACTGTGGGTATTATCTGTAACGTATGGACTGGTGGAACTAAGGAATGTAACCTATCAGAACATCTATCTACTTATCTGTCTTTTGTTTACAAAACCTTCATCCAATACAAGGCTCAAGAGTCAATCAAAGTAGATGTCGCTTTATGGACGTAGGAGGAGATATGCAAGATAGGTATGAGTTGACTCACATTTAAATAGGATATGATTGTAGTGTTCGGGAAAGCAGCCGCCCCGCTAGTCTGTTCCATAAAGTAGAAGTTGTCCGAATGGAACTTCCTCTTTACAAATGAAATACGAATGTCACGAGAATTTTTCGATCATGTGTACACGGTACAGCTGGTCTTTGTTGTAAAGGTCTGAACTGGTGGAATCAAGGGACTGTAGTTCGTCAGAACATCTTCCATGTAGCTATGAAGTAACGAAAGCCTAGCGAGGTTGAATCTGTTAGGAGGTTGTAAGGTGAAAAATAATTCGTCACCCACAAAACCGTGTTTACGCTTTTGAACTCTGTCAATGCTGAAAAGAGAGGATTGTGCAACTCCGGTCCACATATAGAAGCATAAATCTCGTTGTAACAAGCAGATAATATATTGTAACTGTTATGTTCCGGTTCCTTGTACCACGGTGATAGTCCAAGGTAGAACCAATAAAGAAGAACTCGAATACGGATATAGAATAACACAGATATATTACAAACAGGAATATATACAGAGAGGTAGAAAAGTGCTAGTACGAACAATCAGGTTTAGTAGTAATTGTTTGAACGCGACACTGTTTCGGACTGCCTCTGACTCGACTGGCTGACTCCTGACGGAACTCACTCCAGACTTAAGACTGAACGGTATTTAGTCACCGTCGCACCACGAGGGCATCATGTGGCACAAGGCCGGTTTAACGTGGGGTTTCCGAGCCCGTGGGGTTTCCGAGCCCGTGGGGTTTCCGAGCCTGTGGGGTTTCCGAGCCCGTGGGGTCGGGCAAAAATATGCTCTTTGAACCCGTATAAACGGGTTCAGGGTCGGTCTACCACCCCGAAAGAGACTCCGCCCTTCGGCGTAGCCTCCTTCGGGTTCCTCCCCGCCCGTAGGCAGAGAGTTCAACCGATCAGCCGGTCGCCCGACTTCGGACTGAACTCCCTGCTTCCTCTTGAGGTGCAGTATTTATTATGTATGGAATAGTCCATGATGTTATTATGGGTAAGGTCCCATAACAGTAACGATTAACTGCAGACTAGTGGGAGGATTTAATCTTGCAATAGAACCAGTATAAGAAGCCAGTTAGTCACAGATCACAATCTTTTATTATCGTCACTTGACTATATAGTCAATTGCTAAGTCTACTACAAAGAAAGTTCGTTCAATAGAATTGGAATGATGGTCCAGACGGAATTGTAATAAAGGTTCTGAGTTTATTTTGGCATAGGCAAGATTACAGAAATAATAAATGAAATCTACAACAGTTGCGATAGACGTAAGTAGCGCTGTCTAAAAAATCAGGGGCAGATGAATGTGAACTCCATTTGACACCATTTGACAATAAGCCTAACGGGTCGTATAACGAAACTCATCATCCTAATTTTGATGAATAGAACCACAAGCAGATTCAAACCGGAAATACGAAAAGAACATTGCGGTTTCGTCAAAGACACTGGAACAAGGAACGCGATATTTATGCTCAGAATGTTATCAGAAAGAGCAACATAAATGCACAAGTACGTCTACCTGTGCTTTATAGACAACGCAAAGGCGTTCGATAAAGTACGCCACAAAAATCTGTTATAGCCGCTCGGCAACCTACGAAAATCACGGGTGCCAACTAAGTAAATATTTACAAATATTTATTAACTTATTTGCATGTTTATAAGTTCCTATTTGAGGGAGGACCCAAAAGTAACCGGAATTGTTTTCTGTTTGAAAAGCCGGTAGTAGTTCACGCTTCCATCGCTAGATGCCGCTAGAGCAATCCTCAGCCATCAGTGTGCTAACTGGTTTCATCGTGGGAAGACGTACAGCTCCGTGGTTCACATTTGTTTTGAAGTGCTTCACGGCTTTTCGTCTATTTTTTCCTATGGCTGAAAGGATGCCTGTCATAAACTGAAAGAAAAGTTGGAAGTTGATCCAGACCTTTTTTCGAAGGTCACCACTGGTGACGAAAGCTGTTGCTATGGATACGACCCGGAAACGAAGCAGCAATCAAATCAGTGGAATTATCCAACGTCGCCACGACCCCCCAAAAAGCGCGTCAAGTGAAATTCAATGACGATACCGATTTGTTTCTTTGATGTGAACGGAATTTTCCACAAAGAATTTATTCCTCCTGGTCAAACTGTTAACCAGGCTTTTTACTTGGAAGTCCCGAAGCATTTGCAAGACAAGGTGAGACGAAAACGCCCTGCCCTATTGCAAAGTGGAGGGTGGTGGTTGCATTACGACAATGCACTAGCGGACACTGTCTTGAGTGTAAGACAGTTTCTGACCAAGAATGACATGACCCCACTTTCCTACCCTCCCTATTCACCTGATATCCGCCCCCCTGTGACTTTTTTTTATTCCCCCGAATAAAGAAAGTCCTCAAAAAAAAAACTTTTTGCAGATGCGGAAGAGGTTAAGAAGAAAACAACGGAGTCATTAAAAAACATAACTTTACAAGAGTTCCAGGACTGCTTTGAACAATGGAAAAGACGTCTGGACCGGTGCATTGCTTCCAATGGAGAATACTTTGAAGGTGATAAGAATATAAACATGCAACAATAAATGAATAAAATTATATGAAACTATTCCAGTTACTTTTGGGTACCCCTAGTACATAGCTTTCATTTCACTTTATTTAACCATATCTTATCTTACGTTATTACAGCATATTTTATTATTACTTATATCACTTATAAATCATTTTGTTTTAAATCATTTTCTTTCCATTGATATGTATTATTATTATTATTAGTAGTAGTAGTAGTATTAATAGTAGTATTAGTAATACTAGTATTTTATATTATTTTATTTTATCACGGAAAACTTTCTTCTTGATATCATTAGTTTTAGTCAGTTTAGTAATATTATTATTAGGTTGGTGCAAAAATAATGACGTACTAATGTCGTTTTTTGACTTATTTTTTATCTTCAAAAAACGACATTAATAAGTCATTATTTTTGCATTAACCTAATATTAATTACGCTCATGGTATTTTTTTTAAAAAAAAAAAAAAAGAAGAAAAGTTGCACCCCCACCTTAATTTCCCGCTGCCTCTTTTCTCTTTACTTACGTTTTCAAAGCCAGCGTCTCTCTTATTTATATTACTTATGTGGAACATTATTTTTAATCTTAGATGCTAATCTGAGCTTAAATTCAAATTCAAAATGAAACTACAATTCATGTAAATATTTTAACTCCAATAATATTTTACCACAAATATATCTTGCGCAAACAATAAAATTAAAAAAAAAAACCGGTGTCAACACAAAATATAAATAAAAACAAATATAATAATTCAAGCAATTGAAAATTGCTTCGGCATGAAACTCGGAGTTGTGCAATTATTGTGATTAGATTTTATATATATATATATATATATATATATATATATATATATATATATATATATATATATATATATATATTAAGTAAATCTATTAACATTGAGCACTGATTTTTCTTACAATATAGAGTATTTATATGTATTTTTAAACGATCTCTCGCTCGTATACCTACCTATATTTACACATTCGGTTATATATATATATATATATATATATATTCGCGTTATATATTTTCGTTTCAGATGCTACCTGGAGTCAAACGTGTAGATATGTGTCCGGCTTACACTAGAGTCAAAAGTGTACACATATGGCTTGTTTACATTAGAGTCAAAAGTGTACACATATGGTCGGTTTACACAAAAATTAAAAGTGTACACATATAGCCGGTTTACACTAGAGTGAAAAGTGTACACATATGTCCTGTGTACACTAGTGCCAAAAGTGTATACATATGTCATTTTAACACTAGAGTCAAAAGTGTACACATGTGTTTGGTTTACACTAGAGTGAAAAGTGTACACATATGTCCTGTGTACACTAGTGCCAAAAGTGTATACATATGTCATTTTAACACTAGATTCAAAATAGTACACATATGGTCATTTTAAAAGTCAAAAGTGTAAACCTATGTTCGGCTTATACGAGATACAAAAGTGTACACATATGTCCTGTTTACACTAGATTCAAAATAGTACACATATGGTCATTTTAAACTAGAGTGAAAAGTGTACACATATGTTTGGTTTACACTAGAGTGAAAATGTACACATATTTCCGGTTTACACTAGAATCAAAGGTGCACACATTTGGTCGGTTAACACTAGATTCAAAAGTGTACATATATGTCCGTTTTATACTAGAGTCAAACGTGTACAGTTATGTCTGGTTTATACTAGATCAAAAGTGTACACATATGTCCTTTTTACACTAGAGTGAAATGTGTACAGATATGTCCGGTTTACGCTAGTTTCAAAAGTGTACACATATGTCCTTTTTACACTTGAGTCAAAAGTGTACACATATGTCCGGTTTACGCTAGAGTCAAAAGTGTACACATATGTCTGGTTTATACTAGAGTCAAATGTTAGACAGATATCCACCTCACAAAATGATACACATTTGTCTAATACATACTAAAAGTCAATTTGGTAGATATTTTCGATTAACATAATGGTGCACATATGTCTGGTTTGCACACGAGTCAAATGGAAGACGCCGGTTTGCACACGAGTCAAATGGAAGACGCCGGTTTGCACACGAGTCAAATGGAAGACGCCGGTTTGCACACGAGTCAAATGGAAGACGCCGGTTTGCACACGAGTCAAATGTTAGACTAGTCCGATTTATACTAGATTTGCACCCAAGCTTTATCTTCGATTATCATTTGTGTCCACTCAGTCTCTGATCTTCATGATATCTGAGAGAAAGTTATGAATTTGTTCTTCGTTTTTGGCAATTTTCTCAATATCTTCCGTTATATACACGAAATGATCGAGAAAAAAACGCGAACAAATGCTATGAATTATCTTTAGTTTAAATACACAAGATAGACGAACAGACTGAGATAGATAGATATATAGATAGATAGATATGAACAGACAGTTATAGATAAATATGAATAGACCGAGATATATAGGTAGATTCATATGAACCAGACTGAGAGAGAGAGAGAGATAGAGAGAGATATGAACAGAGATAGATATAAGGAAAGAACGCTGCGAAGAAAGAAAAGATGCATAAACAAAAGAACGGTGTATAAAAAAGAAAAAAAGACCGAAAAACGCTGATATATATATATATATATATATATATATATATATATATATATATATATATATATATATATAGAGAGAGAGAGAGAGAGAGAGAGAGAGAGAGAGAGAAAGAATGAACAGACTGAGGTAGATGAAGAACAGACTGAGATAGATAAATACAAATTGAGATTGATATCAACCGACTGAGATAGATAGATAGATAAGAACAGACGTAGATAGATAGATAGATAGATAGATAAGGAGCAGAATTATATATATATATATATATATATATATATATATATATATATATATATATAGATAGATAGATAGATAGATAGATAGATAGACCTAATGAGCCAGACAAACCTACCTAGGTTTCACCTAAACGGATCATCAGGGAAAGTACTTTCGTTTCAGGGAAAGTACTTTCCCTGACGATCCGTTTAGGTGAAACCTAGGTAGGTTTGTCTGGCTCACTAGGTGTATCTAGGTCTGCTCTACGGTTGTATTGAGCTCTTTTGTTAGTTGTTTACTCGTATCGGGTTTTTTTTCTTTGGGCTTCAGACCTGCATCTGTGCGATTTTTTTCGGCAGTAGTTCATGTTTGTAGCTCTTTCTTTTTTGAAAACCTTTTTTTCCCTCGAGATTGATTTGATTATTGGCATATCAAAAATTCGAGGGTTTTTCTAAACGAGTCTAGTTATCTAAATTTGTATATATATATATATATATATATATATATATATATATATATAGATAGATAGATAGAATAGTGCAAACAAAGAAATGAAATACAAGAAAGAAAGAAAGAAAGAAAGAAAGAAAAAAAGAAGCAGAATGAGGTTGGTATAAAAATGGAATACTGAAAGAGACCAAAACAAAAATAAAAAAGGAAGCAAACCCCGCTATGCGCATGCGCATATAGAATAAAAAAAAAGCGGTCAAAATGGAGAGACAGATGAGAAGCCCGAGCCAGACTGAGTGAAGCAATTTCATGGCCGCGTACGCTGCAATAGTCGAATATATACACGGTGTATTTTGCTTTTCTCTTTCGCCGCGTACATCACCGATTCGGTCCACACTGAAGCATAAAAATGGTTTATCAGCCCAGGGACTAGAGTGGGAAACATATATTTAGGCGAACGTTGAACAATTCATAGCAACAGAATGAAATAGTGGCATTTTTTTTTCTTTCCACGGATAAATACGGTGAAAAATTTTGATGTATAGCCCTTTTCAGAAACTGCAGTTATTTTTATTTTATTTTACTAATCTACTTATATTTTTTACGATATATATAAACGACGTGTTGCTGATAAATTTCCAGCACGACCCACTTTAAAAAGTCTGAGAAAATGACCAAACGTCAAATTTTCCTTTTGTCGGATCAAAAACATTTCAGGACTCACGGATATATATATATATATATATATATATATATATATATATATATATATATATATATATTTAGTTTATGCAAAACTAGGTAATCCTAATTCAAAAAGCTTGATAACGAAGTCATGTTATAATATCTCATATTATATTATAGATATTATAACATGATGTTATAGATATTATAACATGACTTCGTTATCAAGCTTTTTGAATTTTCCTATACTTGTGTTTTGATTGGTCCATCTAGCCTTTGTAACAACGTTTTCCCCTTGCGAAGGATTGTTAATTAATTTGAAACTTTTAAAACCATTTATTTTACATTCAACGTCATCACTTGATAAGACACCGAGGGTGTTGAAACAAAATGGCTATTTTTGTAGTGATTTTATAACATATTTATGTTATAAATTTTTTTTAAAATAAATAATTATATCTGCTCTACTTTGTATTGAGCACTCTTTTAAGAATAGTAATTGTTGGTTATTGGAATTCATTCCATATACCCCAATCATATACCTGGATATATATATATATATATATATATATATATATATATATATATATATTTTCAAACTTCTACTTGTTTCTCCAATATATTGAGAGGAACAGTGTTGGCAATTTATTCTATAAATGCCTGCTTCAGAAATATTAGTGCTATTATTGTTTGAAGATCTTAGTATATCCAAAAACAAACATATTATATGGATTACCAAAAACGCATAAACCGAACATACCAATGAGACCTATCATATCAGGGATAGGTAGCGCTCCACATAAAATAGCCCGCAAACTAAGCAGAATTTTAACTCCACTTCTCGGCACTATTAGTCCATCACACATAAAAAATTCAAGCGACCTTTTAAACAAGCTAAAAAACATAGACATTCAAAATAAATATATGACTAGTTTAGATATACAATCTCTTTATACAAACGTCCCCATAGATAAATGCTTAAATTTACTAAAAAAACACCTAACAAATGCAAAAATCAAATTACCTATATCTACACACAAAATTATAAAAATGTACCAACTAATTACCAAGCTATGCTTCTTTACTTTTAATAACCATTATTACAGGCAGAAATCTGGTTTGCCAATGGGATCTCCTCTCAGCGGCGTTCTTGCGTGTCTATTTTTAGAATTTTTAGAAAGTGACTCATTCAAAAATATATATATATGACAATTGGAAAACTTTCATTAAAGTATATTGTTTCGAAATATATCGATTATGTATTTCGCCTTTTAGGCTCCATCAGATCAAAAGCGAAAAAAAAAATGACTTGCGTGTGTGTGTGTGTGTGTGTGTGTAGTGTGTATATTCCCCAAGATGGCGCTGCTTGTGACTAAAAAAAGAAAATGAGTGACTTTTAAAAAAGTCGTTAACATTTATGTTCTTTGCTTTAAGTTTTCGAGTCGAAAGATAGAATCCTTCAGAATGGGTAGATAATAAAAGATTTGTTTTGTTTTTATTCGTGCGTTTTCTGTGTCGACAATATGTTTTAAAATTAAGGTCTATGATCCCTATCAAGATATACATATACACAAACACGCAAATCTGTTTTGGCGCTTTTGATCTAATGAAGGCTAAACGGCGAAATACATAATCGGATATATTTCAAAATAGTAGAGTAATGGATAGCAGCTCAGATTGAAGAATTGGAGAACCGAGTTTGAATTGAGACCGGTAAATGTCGTTAATGCTGTTTATTATAAACAGAGCATTTACTTAAATATTTGTATCTATAAAAAAGAATGTATAAACATAAAAATGTCTTTTTACATATATTATGTTTCATTGAATACTATAGACGCATTGTGTCTACTTATTTTCATATTGATCCTTTCCAGTTGTCTAATCAGTTTCTTGATGTTAAGATGAAATTAATCCAGGAAGGAACCAGAGTTTTTTTTTGGTTTTTTTTTTTTTCCCACGTACTTTCGATCTTTTCCAAGAGCATATTCATGTGTAGAAACTGATTATAATTGAGATAAAATCTGCGATGGTGATTTTTAAAAACACGCGCGAACGCAATCTGTTATAGCTATTTTAGATAGATAGATAGATAGATAGATAGATAGATAGATAAAGAACAGAATTAGATAGATAGATAGATAGATAGATAGATAGATAGATAGATAGATAAAGAACAGAATTAGATAGATAGATAGATAGATAGATAAAGAACAGAATTAGATAGATAGATAGATAGATAGATAGATAAAGAACAGAATTAGATAGATAGATAGATAGATAGATAGATAAATAAATAAAGAACAGAATTAGATAAATAGATAGATAGATAGATAGATAAAGAACAGAATTAGATAGATAGATAGATAGATAGATAGATAGATAAAGAACAGAATTAGATAGATAGATAGATAGATAGATAGATAGATAGATAAAGAACAGAATTAGATAGATAGATAGATAGATAGATAGATAGATAGATAGATAAAGAACAGAATTAGATAGATAGATAGATAGATAGATAGATATGAATAGACGTTATTGCATGGCATAATCTAATTGGAAATTAAGTTTTCATGTATATTAGATACTTTTTATATAATGGAAGTTTTTCCGTTAAATTTAATATCACTTTCAATTTTATTTTATTTGCTCCCGTCAGCGCTCTTCTTTAGCAGAGAAGGTAATAGTTGCTTCATTTGACAACCGTTAAAAGACGACAATTTCTTATTTAAATCTTTGCAAAAGCCTCCAATTGCATATCAAGCATTTGCCACCGGGACATTTAATGTTAGATAACATGTGAAAAAAGAGAAGTGTGAATTATTGGCTCGGGATGTTGATAGTTATAAAACTGATATATGTTGTCTCAAAGAAAGCGAAATCAAAGAAGCACTTGATATTAATAACGGAGGTTTGACAGCCCAAGTTAATAGCTTTAGGACGAGTCAATATGGAAATGGTTTTGTCATCAACACCAAATGGAAGAATAGCATCCATAGACACCGGGCCAGCAATCATTGTATATGTACTAAACAATGAGACAAGAAAGAACTATCAATAAACGTCATTCTCTCTAAAGAAAAAAAAAATGAAGGACTTGGAAGAACTGCGGCACTTTCATGAGTTTTCAGAGGACAGGTATGGATGGAGCGGGGACTGAGTTATTTTCGAAGATGCTGGAGATGAGAAATTACTCTGATTTGCAGTGTGCCCAAAGGTCGAAACAACTCTGAAGATTTTTACACTAAAAGACGTTTTCCTTTCTAGAGCTTTTGCGACATGCAACGCAATCAATATTATTATTATTATTATTATTATTATTATTATTATTATTCGATTTCTGCTATGGTCACACTACCTACCAAGGTTGTGTGAAGACTAAGGCAGGTGGTGTTGCGCTGTTATCGCTACGTTTAATGATTAGTTTCTCTAACTTCCATAACATCACTAGCGTTACATGGACAAAGTTCTTCTTCGTGTGAACATTTTTTTGTATTTTTCTTAAGCTGGGATTTTTTCAATGTGTTGTTGTGCTCTTTTTTTATCATTCCAATAGCACCTACTATCACTGGTGCTATTCTTGTTTTCAATTTCCACATGTTTTGTATTTCAATATCCAGGTCTTTATACTTTCAAATTTTCTACTTTATATTTTCAAATTCGTTGGTTATATATATATATATATATATATATATATATATATATATATGTTTTTCTCCGAGGAGCCGCATTCGCTGGTTCACAGACTTCATGAGTCCAAGCACCCTACGACCCTGGCATCCCGCTCTCACCCCTTCACAGTCGAAACTCCTAAATGTAGCCGTCTCTTCTACTCCAATAATTTCATGTCTCGCACCTCTCGCCTGTGGGACTCCTTTCCCTATTCCAGTTTCCCTGAGAGCTATAATCTCCAGCTATTCAAATGTAATGTCAATCGACATCTCCAGTTGCCTTGATCTATCCACTACCCTCCTCCTCATCCTTTCTTCTATCCCTCCTATCTGATCTTGTACCAAATTTTCAGTAACCCTTGTGTCCTAGTGGCTTCCCGTCTTGCTTGGGGTGAAACGCTTAATATATATATATATATATATATATATATATATATATATATATATATATATATATATATTATGAAATGGACAAAGTCCGACAATTATTTTAAGACATTTTTATGTTTATACATTCTTTTTATAGATACAAATATTTAAGCAAATGCTCTGTTTATTTATATATATTTCTTTATATACCTATATATATGTACATAGATAGAAGGCTTATCAGATAATATAAGTAATAACATACAAAACCTACAGTAACATTGCATTATCGTCAAAAATATTACTACCCCAAAAGTAAGTTAAATTTATAGCTATGCTTACAGTTAACAGTGAGTTCATATATATACCACACCTTGTGAGTGAAATTGGGCAGAGGGAATACTTCGGGCCGTCGAGAGCTGTGCTAGGAAGAAGTCGCAAGTCATCGTGACCGAGGGTATCAATGTGCTGATGTTGTTGATCATTCTAGGTAATACGCTCTCTCCCAGAAAATGGGACTCAGCATAGTTGAAGTATAAACCACAGGCCGTGGAACAAACACAAATGAGCGAGAGTCTGCAATATCGATTGGCTAGGCGACCTAGTAGATGGGTATCCTCGAATACGTGTGGCCAGCAATATTATATATATATATATATATATATATATATATATATATATATATATATATATAGTTTTAAAGTGGGCTATATTTATGAGATAAAGTGCTCAATATCAGAGATAGAGCGTATGTAAATATAAAAGTGAACATTGAAGTCAACACTCAGAGGCGACAGGCTATTTCATGCTAGACGCAAGGCGGCCTGATGATAGCGCCTAGAATGAAACAGCCTGTCGACTCAGTGTTGACTTCAATGTTCATTTACTAGCTAGAGGCAACCGGATGTCTAGCTCTTCAGTGTGGCTAGACATCCGGTTGCCTCTAGCTAGGATCGAAACCCGACTAAATTGGTGTCAGTCGGAGAATGTACCACTAAGCCGTCGGGATGAAGGTGAATTTTAGCGTATTTATTTTTATAAAAACACACACAGTGACCGACAGTGACTCAATTCGCTTTTGCCGAAGAGTCTCGCTATATCAGCTATAATAGTCACTGTTTACAAACCCACACCTCCTCTCCAGAGAGCTCAACTGAAATTAATTCTTCAGGAGCCAATATATATATATATATATATATATATATATATATATATATGTACTTATAAAAGACTGAGCTCATATGAATAAAATAGATCATCGGAAAATAGTACTTAGGCCTTGTCGACGCATTTCGTCATTTGAATTGAGGAAAAAAGGTGAACAAAGGTAAAATGTTGTGTAATTATATCAAATTCACATCTTTTTTTGTCAAAAAGACGCTCTTCTGAAAGCATTTTTTTGGACATTACTAACTTTTTTTTGACTAAATGTGTCTTTTTATTTTCCATGTCGACAATGTAATTCTCAAAATATAACTTTTTAGAGAATTTCATATAACTACACAAAATTCCGATTTTTTTATCCATCAGTTGCCTTGATAATGAAGAAACGCGTCGGCAAGAACTAAGCGATTTTCTATTTTATTCAGTTTGTTTTCTCTACAGATTTAATCTAAGATCTTTCACACACACGCACACAAACACACATACACACAAACATACACACCACCACACACACACACGCACATATATATACGCACACTCACATACTTACATACACTTACACACCCATATATATATATACAAGCGCATAAATATATGAACAAGCGTATATATAACAGCCATTAATACATACATACATATATATATATAAACATATAACTACGAATACAGTATATAACTGTTCTTTCTTTTTATTTTCACAAACACACACACACACACACACACACATATATATATATATATATATATATATATATATATATATATATATATATATATATATACAAAGATGAACACACACACGCACTAATATATATATCAGGTCGGCAAGAACTAAGTGTTATTTTCAGATTGTCTATTTTATTCAGTTTGTCTTCTCTACAGATTTATTCTGAGATCTTTCACGCACACGTACACAACCACACATATGTGTGTGTGTGTGTGTGTATGTGTGTGTATGTGTGTGTGTGTGTAATTGGGAATGCATGTAGTCGTTTATAAGCAGGCTTTCACTGTTCTGATCCTTTAATGCCTAATCGCTGCCTGACAATGTCGATGACAACATTTGGGACTTCATTTTCTCCCGCTCGTCAGTCATCATGGGAGATAACTAGGTGGAACACGGAAGCCGCGCGACTTTACGACACGTCGTTCGATTCGTTAATGCCAACTCGTTTCAAAATGGAAGCACTCACGCGAATGGACTTTACATCACTATTATGGACGCAAGTACTTGCAAGCGCGCGAGCACTCACACACAAATGCACGCAACTGCGCCCAGACACACACACACACACACACACACACACACACACACACACATATATATATATATATATATATATATATATATATATATATATATATATATATATATATATCGAGTTTAGTCAACTTATACCGTTCTCATTTTTGATTTTTGTCTGTGTTTTATTTCAGATAGACTCACGCAACGGCCGATATAAAGTCGGTCTTCGATCTGACATTCATATCGATTGCCGTTGAGTCACCATCTAGCCTCGCAAGTGCGTGTAGCTTATTTTATGAGATATGTTGTTACCTCCTACTATATATTGGAGAACATTAATATCTATCTATCTATCTATCTATCTATTATTCGATCGAAACCTGGTCATATCTATCTATCTATCTATCTATCTATCTCAGTCTGTTAATATCTATCTATCTAAATATTTAAATTTTTTCATACCTATCTCTCAATCGACCGAAACCTGGTCATATCTATCTATCTATCTATCTATCTGGTCGGGATCCAAATCCTGTAATAAAATATAGACAGATGTTTCCCACATCGAATATAAAATGAATCTGATGCAGAAGAAATAGTATCATCTTTGATAAGAAAAATGAATTGATGACTAAATAAATAATTTGATTCTATTAATAATTCATGCCATATTCTTATCTGAATCCTGAAGAACGAATCATCGCGAATCTCTTCCATAAATATTTTCATATTTTTCATACAATATTAGTTATTGTTGTAGATTAATCAGTCTACTCCAAAAATTCTGTTCACCTTGACAAACATTACATTATATAAGTTTACGTATATCAAAAGGTGTTATTATTAATTATCTCATTTATTTATAATGTCAGGCCGTTTAAATTTTTATCTTTTTTCTGATAATAATTGAATTCATATGTAACAACTCACGCAAAAATACAACAAAAAATCTGACACATCAAATTTAGGACCTAAAATGCGAATTATATTAAGACTCCATTCAACATATATATATATATATATATATATATATATATATATATATATATTAAGGGATGTTTCGTTGTACAGTTTAGACATATTCTGTCTACTCATTTTCGATAAGATCCTTTTGTATTCTCAGATATATTTTTCATGTCATTACTGAAAGACGAGAGAAAATCGCCGTGTTTATACATATTTTACAATTTAAATATTCAATTTAATTTTAATATTTCAAACAATACCTGTTTTATTATCAAGTACTTTCGACATATCCATGTCATCATAACGGTATTTTTTATAATATATATATATATATATATATATATATATATATATATATATATAGGTAACTAGACTCGTTTCGAAAAACCTTCGAATTTTTGATTTGCCAATAATCAAATCAATCTCGAGGGAAAAAAGGTTTTAAAAAAAGAAAGAGCTAGAAACATGAAAGTCTGTCGAAAAAACTCGCACAGATACAGGTTTAAAGCCCAAAGAAAAATCCCCGACACGAGTAAACAACTAACTAAAAGAGATCAGTACAACCGTAGAGCAGACCTAGATAAACCTAGTGAGCCAGACAAACCTACCCAGGTTTCACCTAAACGGATCGTCAGGGAAAGCTATCTATCTGGTCGGGATCCCTGACGATCAGCTTAGGTGAAACCTGGGTAGGTTTGTCTGGCTCACTAGATCTATCTATCTATCTATCTATCTATCTATCTATCTATCTATATATGTATATATATCTATATATATATATATAAAACAGAAACATTGTGATAACAACAGATATGAGGATAATATTCTGAATGTAAATAGTGTAAATACTTAAAAATGCCATGTTTGCAACTATGCTTACGTCATTGATAACTGCATACGAGTGATACTGTTCATTTACTCAATTAGTACGCATTTACCCATGACGTAAGCACATTTTCAAACCTGAACTTTGTAAATAACAGCGACATCGGGCTAGAGCGTCTTCACATGCATTGGTTACAATCGAGTCTGTCACTCTTGTGTGGGTCAATGCAGCCGTAACAGATGCTGCTCTACCATCAGCAGCTGAGACATAACTTTTTGGGCGTAGATCCATGGATTCTCTCGATACCGACGGAAGTAGCATATTAGTGTATATTACTTGAAAATCTTATATATAAAGTACAGTGTATATGTGTATGCTTGCGCGTGTATGTATCCAAGCAACTCCTCCGCTCCCACTGGTCCGTTTTCAATGATTCAACGCTCATTCAAAAACCCTAGAAATTTTAGGCGCAGGGAACGATTTTCGTTGAGCTCAGATTCAGGTTTGCCAGATAATGCGAAATTAGAGAACAATTATACAACGAATAACTGGGGTTAAAAAGCCCAAATCTCCTTTACAGTAATTTATACGGTGTTTACTCGTTACCCCACCAGAACCAGATGTGACACAAAGTCTTTTTAATGTGGGGACCCGAGCGCGTACACCCGGGCAAGGGTAAAAAATTGCGAGCACCGATCCCTCCCTCTTGTGCAATGGGAGCGCCCGGCCTTGGACAGCTGTTCCCCAGGGCTGGGCACCTCTCAGTATAAGTTTTTCAGTTGTCCCTCTGTCCTTTAACAGAGAAGCCTCTTAGCACACTCTGTCCAAAGACAGAGACGCAACTGAGAGACGATAAATAATGCGTTACAAGTTACTTTATAGTTATTTATACGATAGGCGCTCAATATCTGTAATATATATTATCTACTTCGAGGTGATATCACTCTTCAGGTTTTACTAATTTATTTTGATTTTTAAAAAAGTATATTTCATTATTTAACTGACTTTCATTAGTGTTCTTTTAATCACAGATTGTTTTGATTTTCATATAAAAAATAATTCTGTTTAGGAATATCGTTTTATATAGTGCAGAAAAGTGTTTGAAATTTGCATTTTACTTGGCCTTCAACAAGTTGGCATCTATTTGTAAAACTTTCCTTAACTATAACAAATCAATTTATGGATCATGTTCATTAAAAAACTTTTGTTTCAAATATTTCAAGTAGCGAATATATCTTATTTTGCAAAGCGATAGCGATCGGGTGAAACCTGCTAGTATAAATATATATATATATATATATATATATATATAGTATATATATATATATATATATATATATATATATATATATATATATATATATATATGTGTGTGTGTGTGTGTGTGTGTTTGTGAAAATATATAGAAAATAAGAAAGAACTGGTTAGGTAAATAATCCAAAGTTCTTTAGTATTTTTGTTATTATTTTTAAAAAAATAGTGTCCGATACAAAAGTAGAGCATAAATATAATTATTTATTTAAAAATATGATTCCAACACGCTACATAAGAGTTCTCATGTTTGAAACATGAGAACTCTTATGTAGCGTGTTTGAATCATATTTTTAAATAAATAATTATATATATATATATATATATATATATATATATATATATATATATATATATATAAATTTGTGCATGTGTTTTCGTAGATGTATGTGCGGCGCGTTAAGCATAAAGTGGATGAAAAACTAGATTTGTGAAGTTCTTAAATTTATTTTATAGACGCGTGGGTGGAAACGTGTTGATTTCAATCAATCCACGAAGGTGATTTCTAGCACGATAGATATACTTCTCACGCACGCCTACTCGCATATACACACAATGTACGCGTATATGTGTGTGCGTGCGTACGTACGTGTATTAAGAAAGACTGTGATAAGACAATTCTGAACGCTGAACCCTGTTGACAACTCAGTTCTGACCTTTGACCTTGCTGTTTATCCCAATCTGTCGAAAGAACGTGCTGCCGCGATTTAAACTTCGAAGGCGCGTCGAAGTTGTTGCGTGTAAAAGAAAAAACGATTATCAGTCGGATACGTGTCTCGCAAATATCTTTGTCTTCCTCTCACCCTCTCTCTATATATATTCACAAAACTCAGTATGTATATATATATATATATATATATATCTATACAAAACTCAGTATTTATGTATATTTATATATATATTCACAAAACTCAATATATATATATTATGAAATGGACAAAGTCTGATAATTATTTTAAGACATTTTTATGTTTATACATTCTTTTTAGAGATACAAATATTTAAGTAAATGCTCTGTTTATAATAAACAGTATTAAACAACATTTACCGGCCTGAATGTACGAGAAATTTCCATAGAAAATATTCGTTCCCGACAGGATTCGAACCTGTATCCTATACAGAACCGTCATATAGCCTTACGTTCTTTAACCGATTGGGCCACAGAGGACCGTGCGGATAGTAAGGTCAATTTTACTGCTTTTAAACTACAATCTTCATGAATCTTTCATGTACATTTATATCTGCTCCAAGCGTATCCAAATGTAAACAAATGACGTCACACATTATGAAATGGACAGAGTCCGACAATTATTTTTTAGACATTTTTTATGGTTATAGTTTCTTTTTATAGATACAAATATTTAAGTAAATCGGTTAAGGCACAGAGCATTTACTTAAATATTTGTATCTATAAAAAGAATGTATAAACATAAAAATGTCTTAAAATAATTGTCGGACTTTGTCCATTTCATAATGTGTGACGTCATTTGTTTACATTTGGATACGCATTGAGCAGATATGAATGTACGTGAGAGATTCATGGAAGATTGTAGTTTAACAACAGATTTTATTCTTTCGTTTTGGGATCTGATGATGCTTTGAATGGGGAAATGCATTACCAAATCTGTTTTCAATTAAATCTATTTCATAAAACGTTTCCATTTGTCAAAATACAGGGTGTTCCAGAAGTCTCCGGAATATTTCAAGTCCACATATCTGCTGAACGATGAAAGGTGGCAAGATGAAACTGGTACCATTTTAAAGCTAAATTCATTAAGTTTTTTTGTAATCCTAATAATTTTTTCAGATCCAGTAATGGCGTTCACTCAACCAGAAAAGGCGTTTTGTGTCCTTGAATTTGCAAAAACTGAATCAGGGACACTTGTTCAATGTGCATTTTCCCGGGTCTCCAGATCTCACAGCCTGCAATTTCTTTTTGTGGAGATTTATGAAAGGACTGGTCTATGTGACTCCTCTTTCGAAAGACGTGGACGAACTGAAAGCCCAAAATAACCAAATAACGGAAGCTGTTGCAAACATCGACAACGCAGTGCTGGAACGCGTTTGGCATGAAGTGGACTATCGGCTTGATGTGAGCCGTGTTGCCAACAGTGATCATATTGAACATCTTTGAACATTCCATGTAAAACTTTAGATTAAATTATTTCAGAATATGTCAGGCGCGTTTTTATATACATAATAGTTTTCGAAATATTCAATGTCTAAATGTGCTCAAGACTTTTGAAACACCCTATATATGCATACGCCCTTCTGCAATTTAATTCAAACAAGACGAATAAGTTGACGGATTTGAGGTGAACAGTATCTCCATCTGTATAAAATCCTTACATTTGCCTTGATAAAGTCCACCAGAGGATGAAACGTGTCGGCTATAAGTTTTCCTTCTGTGTTTATTCATATTGTCCTTTTACAGAGATGAGGTGTTTTTGAAAGGGTGTTGCCCTCAGTACATTTTCGAAAAAAAATTACATTTACGTATATTACATATATATACATTTGACTCTCAACAAAAACCCTGTTTGTAAAAATAAGTCAATGAAACCTGATCTATAGATTTCTTACCAAGAATAAATATTCTGTTCATACGAACCAATCCTAAAAAATCTTGTCGGCATTAAATAACCCATTGAGGTTGATATGCCGTAAAATAAACAAAGATCCTGATGTCAAACACTGCGTCAAAAAAGGAGGAAAATTTTATAAAAAATTACCTAGAATATAACTCCAATTAGTTTTTAATCTTTCTTCTTCTATGTGCTGTGTCCCTTCAAGATTTAGGAGATAATGACTCTCCACAACTTCCTATCCTTTGTAGATCTAAGTAATGTTCCTCCCTTCAATAAAATTTTTTTTTTGCTTTTACTACCCTTCTTAATCCCTAATCTGTTATCCATTTACCCAAGTTCATTACTTAAGTCGATCATGGCTCTCCATAACTTCCGATCCTTTATAGTTCTAAGCAATGTTTGTCCCCTTCCTATACCCATTCCCCCTTTTCTATCATTCCTTTTACAAGTTCTTTAGATAGGCTACATGATAATAATGTATTTTTCTCATAGTCTCTTACAGTTAATATCTTTTTGCGTCATAATGTCTTTATTGCCTTGTTTGTGTTGAAATGATTGAACAAAATATGTCTGTGTGTCTACTGTTTTGTGTGATCGCCCAACAAACCATGAATAATGTAGATGAGGTAAGATTCAGTTAAAAATACTCATACCTTGGACGAAATTCATCTTTGTGTCAGCTTTGCTGTCATGTCAACCGTTCTTGACGAGACCAGTCTTCGAAATTGTTTATGTTTTTTTCTTTTTAAGAAAACAGTTTTGTTTTTTTCCAGTTAGTTTCTGAAAATATATTTCCGTGGGGGGAAAGAAAAAATTTGCTGCAAAAATGGAGGGGTATTAAAAAGGAAAAGACACAGACGAAGAAGAAAAAAGTAGCGAAATAAATGGTGTAAATACGAAAGAAGAAAGAAATATATATATATATAAAAAAAAAAGAACGAAACCAAGTTGCAAATACAACCTGGTTCGGCGTTCCGTAACTGACATCTCGAGATTTCACAGCCGTTGGAACGACGCCATCTTTGATAGAAAAACTCCCCGTGAAGAACGTTCGCTTGTCTTTTGTCGACTTTTTTCGGACAAGTGAATTCATTGTGTTATTGGTGTTATTTATACGACATTTCGGTTGTGCAATAAAAGTTACTCCATAATATATACGCAGGGAATATGGTAGAATGTGTATTGCATGTATTACTGGAAAGGGCTGAACGGCAATTAGAATCGTTGTTGGAAATTTTTTCCTATGGGAATTGCCAGTGTCCACTATAAAAGTCCACTTTATCAATGAATAAATTTATTGAAACAAAAGTTCAGTTGACCACTGATGACAATTCCAGAACAACGTAACTATAAACAATTTTTTCTATCCTCTTCCAGCCGCAATAATGGAGAAAACATTACTTCGAACCATGGCCAGTGAGACACGCTGTAAGAGCCAGTCCGTTTCGCGAGGCTCGTCCCTTTTAAAAGTTAATTTCCATGTCTCAGCGGACAGGGAAATCGTTTCATCTTTACTCCTACAGCATCCTTCTGGAAGTGTCTTCTCACGAAAATTGACTTTCCCAGACTCGGGACTCAGGGTTGGACATTGGGGATCTGTGGTTAGCAATACAGGACCGAAGAGTGTGGAAAGAGATTGTCAGTGGAGTCCCGACCAACCATAGGGAGGTCGAAAGATGATGATGATGATTATGAAAAATCCAGAGCTATTAAATTTGTATTCCGTTATTTACAGCTGTTGATGCTATTTCATATGTCTCCCTAGTAGAGTTAACAGAAGACTGTCTCCCTAATAGAGTTAACAGTCCCTTGGGAAGAGAACGGGGTGGAGGCGCTCGAACTAAAGAAAAACCGGTACGAGTCACTGCGTGCCAAATGTATGGAAAATGGTTGAACATGTAACGTGATGCCTATTGAGATTGGGTGTCGTGGATTTCTGGGACATTCGGTCATTTCCTTCCTTTCAAAAATAGGCATCACTGGCCGTTGGTTGAAAAGCGTCTCGCATCGCATTCAAAAAACAAATTAAAATTTATTGAAACAAAACAAGTTCAGTTGACCACTGATGACAATTCCAGAACAATGTAACTATAAACAATTTTTATGCTATCCTCTGCCAGCCGCAATGATGGAGAAAGCATTACCTCGAACCATCGCCAGTGAGACACGCTGCAAGAGCCACTCCGTTTCACGAGGCTCGTCCCTTAATCGAGACGCAATCGTGCCAATCCTCCGAAGGAACGCCATCGAACGAGGGCCAATAACCGCTGAAGTCTCCACTGCCACAGGAGTAAAAAAAAAAATCTATCAGCAAGAGAAGAATATTTAACTATTTTTTTCATCTGTGTCCCGGGCGACGGATCCTGGTTCAACCGCGGAACTGATCAAATTACCGACCGAAAATGTATCCGCACAGGTCGCATCCCAAATCAAGGACTTCCCCATTTTAAAAAGGAAAATGGTAGTGTCATCCAGCCGCTTTCCATCATCACGGTCGAGGCCTATGGGGAAGGGAACCAAGCGTCAAGTTGGATTTGGTCGAGATCAAAACAAGCAAATAAAATGCGCGCAACATCACGACCTAACATGCGCAAATGAAATATTTGCTTGGTCGTCTATAACGATTTTTACGAGCGCGTCAATAACGGCGAACGCGTTCAGAAAACTTTCATTACGGATGGAATTTACTTAAAGGAACGATCAATTAGCTTATCTTCATACCTTGCCTGGCGGCAATCGCTGCTGGTGGCGCCAGGGGTGGCAGTCCCGCCATAGCCACCGAAACCATGATATCACCCCTGGTCGGCGGCTGATGAAGACGTGCACGTGCGTATTGGGACGTTGTACATCCCAGGCATCAAGTGGAACATATATCCGATCGATTACTAAAGATGCTGGGAACAATGATGGTATATTATTAGGTTGGTGCAAAAATAATGACGTAATAATGTCGTTTTTTGACGTATTTTCTAACGTCAAAAAACGACATTATTACATTATTATTTTTGCACCAACCTAATATTCGGTTGGTGCAAAAATAATATCGTTTTCTTACATATGTTACTATTTGAGAAAACAACATTATTTTTGCACCAACCTAATATTCGGTTGGTGCAAAAATAATATCGTTTTCTCACATATGTTACTATTTGAGAAAACAACATTATTTTTGCACCAACCTAATAATTGATTTCCGCTGTTATACTCTTTATTTACATGAACCAGATCAGACCAAAAATGGATTATTTGCTACCATTTATGGGCTGGGGCTAACCAGTCCATACTTTGTATGTTTTTTTTTAAAAAAATACAGTGTCCCTTCACGAGATTGGAGATCATAGGTCTCCCCAAATCCCTACAGTTTGTAGCTCTTAGCAATGTTGTTTTCGGGGCTATCCTTCTCTTTAGATAGGTTACTTGATGTTTCTATCAGTTCTGTTTACCTTCAATATCTCAGTGAGTATCAGATTCTCCAAGCCTTCTTTCCTCTTATGTCTCCCAACAATTTCAATTATCTCTTTCTGATTCTATAGTCCAGTGCTCCTGCTATTCATCTAGAGGTCCTTGATAAAACCCAGAAAAAAGAATCAGCAATGATATGAGTCCTGATCTGGTGTCTCGACTTCAGCCACGTTCCTAACGCCGTAAAATCGCATCTCCGTGCGTTTTCTATAAATATTTTCATAGCAGTTGTTTGGATGAGCTCTTCGCCATACTACCTAGACTTCATTAATTTAAGTACAGTACTAGACTTTCGCAGAGAAGTGTATTTTCGTTCTGATTTCCTTTGTTTAACCTTTGAGGTCAGATACAAGACAAAAGAAATGAAGTCAATTTTGATTGGCTGAGCTAGCGTGAGAACGATAGATAGATAGCGAAAGGGCTTTCGTGAGTTGATTCTTACACGTCAAGCAATGTAGACGTGGGTTCCATTCGTCCCTGGATCTGTTCCCTAGTGGGTCAAGACAGGGATATTTAGAAATGTACACGCCGACGTGTTTAATAAAATAGCTCAGTTAACATCTCTTTGTTGATGCCTTTCTTCTTCGGATCCCAAAAGCTTTTGCTACCTAGCCGGAAGATGACAAAGAGAGGAGAGAGATAGAGATAGATAGATAGATAGATAGATAGATAGATAGATAGATAGATAAAGAGAGAGAGAGAGAGAGAGATAAAACACAACAATATGATTGAATCTACGCCGTTGCCCAAGAACGTTACCAGAAAAAGACGCAATGAGTCACATAGAGATGAGATACATAGAACAAGAACCAGGCCTGATGTGACGGCAACATTCAGTGCACGGACGAATGATAGACATATAAAACATTGGTTCTGGCAAGAAAAAATATCTATCTCGTCGCAATGAATCAACTTTCCTAGTAGAAAACTTACCCATTGATTCAATATAATTTTTCCACTTCATGTCAATGCAAAATTTTGGTAAATATACACAGAGCCAAAATTAAAACCCATAGGAGCTTTAAGCGCTTAAATGATTTTTACGTCCCCCCCGTCACATCCGCGAGTTAAGTACGCTCGCATGGCGTCTTAGTGAGTAGCGCAAAAAAAAGAAAAGGGAACTCACTTGAGAATGCACATTGTGGAAACGCCACCTGGAAATAAATATAGACGGAACCAAAGGCAAAATACGACCATCGAGATGGTCATCAGTTCCATATTTATTACAACGTTTCGGCCATTCAGTATCTGTCTATATTACTGAGATGAGGTATTATGTACACTATTTACATTATTCGGACTGTTTTCCTCATCTTTGTCGCCATATTTATTACAACGTTTTGGCCCTTCAGTATCTGTATATATTTCTGAGATGGGGTATTATGTTCACAATTTCCATTATTCGGACTATTCTCCTCATCTTTGTCGCCATATCTTTTACAACATTTCGGCCCTTCAGTATCTGTCTATCTTTCTGAGATGAGGTATTATGTACAATATTTACATTATTCAGACTATTCTCCTCATCGTTTTCGCCATATCTATTACAAAGTTTCGGCCTTTCAGTATCTGTCTATATTTCTGAGATGAGGTATTATGTACACTATTTAGGATATTCAGACTATTGTCCTCATCTTTGTCGCCGTATTTATTACAACGTTTCGGCCCTCCCCCACTACCTTACCAGGGTATTGATTTCCCACTCTTTGAGTTTTGTCATTTGATCTAACTAACCCTTTTATCCACTGTGCCATGTAACCTTGAGTGGAACTAGAACAGTCTAAACAAGTGAGCAAAATAAAGGCTTCAGTTCCACATTCCAACCATTTGAATAAGTCCGCAGCGTACAACGGCCAAAACGTTGTAATAATAAATATGGCGACAAAGATGAGGACAATAGTCTGAATAATGTAATTAGTAAGACGTCTATCAATAAATCCTTGTTATAATGATTAACTATACAGGCATGCCTATTAGATTTATTTACATTCTAAAATATAAATGTTGCCACAAACTGAGGGATCAGTTTATGTATTGTTTGTAATATAGAATTGATCCTACATTTTATATTCACATAATTTCTTCTTTGTTTATCAAATTCTGATTAGGTATGAATACATCTCTTTAAAACCACCCCTCCCCGGGCTATAGATTAATTAGTAAGATTATCACTAAACCAGTATTATACTGATTAGCTACCCAGGCATGTCTTTTAGATTTATTTACAGTCTCTGAAATATAAATCTGGTCACAATCTGAGGGATCAGTTTATGTATTGCCCCTCCTCAAGATCCAGTGACTGCACCCAAACGACACATGGCCCAGCGGTAACAAATATTTTATTTCGGTAAGTTTATAGTGACTTTAAAATTTGCAATTGTCTACCAAAAGCAGGGAAAGGGTCCAGTGAAAGTTCACAGAAAGATAAAAAATGTTCATGGCGAGAAATGAGGAAACAACAAAGGCTTACAATATATTAATCTGTTTATTCAGGGGTGCAATTGCTTTGTTTGCGTGAGTAGGTAGGTGATACTTAGGACAATTACTGCTAGGTGGGATGAACAAATCAACACTTCTTGTAGAGTCTACCACCTACAACACTCTGTCCATCTCAGTATATGTCCTCCTAAACTTCAATCCAAAAACTAACAAACAGACAGCTTGAACCACAATGTTTTTATTGTTTATTCTTTTGCTCGATTTCAGTAAAAATAAATAATTATATAAATAATAATTGACAATGCTTCATCTAAGAAGGCTAACCAGCAGGAGTCATTCAAATTTAGCCATATAGCTATATTCTCTACTTCTACTTCTTATGGATGGCAGTTGCAATAAAAAGCAAGAGAAATGAAGATGAAAGAAATACTAGTGAAAAATGAATAATAATTGACAATGCTTCATCTAAGAAGGCTAACCAGCAGGAGTCATTCAAATTTAGCCATATAGCTATATTCTCTACTTCTACTTCTTATGGATGGCAGTTGCAATAAAAAGCAAGAGAAATGAAGATGAAAGAAATACTAGTGAAAAATGAATAATAATTTACAATGGTTCATCTAAGAAGGCTAACCAGCAGAAGTCATTCAAATTTAGCCATATAGCTATATTCTCTACTTCTACTTCTTATGGATGGCAGTTGCAATAAAAAGGAAGAGAAATGAAGATGAAAGAAATACTAGTGAAAAATGAATAATAATTGCCAATGCTTCATCTAAGAAGGCTAACCAGCAGGAGTCATTCAAATTTAGCCATATAGCTATATTCTCTACTTCTACTTCTTATGGATGGCAGTTCCATTAAAAAGCAAGAGACATGAAGATGTAAGAAATACTAGGGAAAAATGAATAATAATTGACGATGCTTCATCTAAGAAGGCTAACCAGCACAAGTCATTCAAATTTAGCCATATAGCTATATTCTCTACTTCTACTTCTTATGGATGGCAGTTGCAATAAAAAGCAAGAGAAATGAAGATGAAAGAAATACCAATGAAAAATGAATAATAATTTACAATGCTTCATCTAAGAAGGCTAACCAGCAGAGTCATTCAAATTTAGCCATATAGCTATATTCTCTTCTTCTACTTCTTATGGATGGCAGTTGCAATGAAAAGGAAGAGAAATGAAGATGAATCAAATACTAGTGAAAAATAAATAATAATTTACAATGCTTCATCTAAGAAGGCTAACCAGCAGGAGTCATTCAAATTTAGCCATATAGCTATATTCTCTACTTCTACTTCTTATGGATGGCAGTTGCAATAAAAAGCAAGAGAAATGAAGATGAAAGAAATGCTAGTGAAAAATGAATAATAATTGACAATGCTTCATCTAAGAAGGCTTACCAGCAGAAGTCATTCGAAATTAGCAATATAGCTATATTCTCTACTTCTACTACTTATGGATGGCAGTTGCAATAAAAAGCAAGAGAAATGAAGATGAAAAAAATAACAATGAAAAATGAATAATAATTTACAATGCTTCATCTAAGAAGGCTAACCAGCAGAAGTCATTGAAATTTAGCTATATAGCTATATTCTCTACTTCTACTTCTTATGGATGGCAGTTGCAATGAAAAGGAAGAGAAATGAAGATGAATCAAATACTAGTGAAAAATAAATAATAATTTACAATGCTTCATCTAAGAAGGCTAACCAGCAGAAGTCATTGAAATTTAGCCATATAGATATATTCTCTACTTCTACTTCTTATGGATGGCAGTTGCAATAAAAAGCAAGAGAAATGAAGATGAAAAAAATACCAATGAAAAATGAATAATAATTTACAATGCTTCATCTAAGAAGGCTAACCAGCAGGAGTCATTCAAATTTAGCCATATAGCTATATTCTCTACTTCTACTTCTTATGGATGGCAGTTGCAATAAAAAATAAGAGAAATGAAGATGAAAGAAATACTAGTGAAAAATGAATAATAATTGACAATGGTTCATCTAAGAAGGCTAACCAGCAGAAGTCATTCAAATTTAGCCATATAGCTATATTCTCTACTTCTACTTCTTATGGATGGCAGTTGCAATAAAAAGCAAGAGAAATGAAGATGAAACAAATACTAGTGAAAAATAAATAATAATTTACAATGCTTCATCTAAGAAGGCTAACCAGCAGGAGTCATTCAAATTTAGCCATATAGCTATATTCTCTACTTCTACTTCTTATGGATGTGAGTTGCAATAAAAAGCAAGAGAAATGAAGATGAAAGAAATACCAATGAAAAATGAATAATAATTTACAATGCTTCATCTAAGAAGGCTAACCAGCAGAAGTCATTGAAATTTAGCCATATAGCTATATTCTCTACTTCTACTTCTTATGGATGTGAGTTGCAATAAAAAGCAAGAGAAATGAAGATGAAAGAAATACCAATGAAAAATGAAAAATGAATAATAATTTACAATGCTTCATCTAAGTGGCTAACCAGCAGGAATCATTTAAATTTAGCCATATAGCTATATTCTCTACTTCTACTTCTTATGGATGGCAGTTGCAATAAAAAGCAAGAGAAATGAAGATGAAAGAAATACTAGTGAAAAATGAATAATAATTTACAAAGCTTCATCTAAGAAGGCTAACCAGCAGAAGTCATTCAAATTTAGCCATATAGCTATATTCTCAAATTCTACTTCTAATGGATATGAGTTGCAATAAAAACCATGAGAAATGAAGATGAAAGAAATACTAGTGAAAAATGAATAATAATTTACAATGCTTCATCTAAGAAGGCTAACCAGCACGAGTCATTCAAATTTAGCCATATAGCTATATTCTCTACTTCTACTTCCTATCGATGGCAGTTGCAATAAAAAACAAGAGAAATGAAGATGAAAGAAATACTAGTGAAAAATGAATAATAATTTACAAAGCTTCATCTAAGAAGGCTAACCAGCAGAAGTCATTCAAATTTAGCCATATAGCTATATTCTCAAATTCTACTTCTAATGGATATCAGTTGCAATAAAAACCATGAGAAATGAAGATGAAAGAAATACTAGTGAAAAATGAATAATAATTTACAATGCTTCATCTAAGAAGGCTAACCAGCACGAGTCATTCAAATTTAGCCATATAGCTATATTCTCTACTTCTACTTCCTATCGATGGCAGTTGCAATAAAAAACAAGAGAAATGAAGATGAAAGAAATACTAGTGAAAAATGAATAATAATTTACAAAGCTTCATCTAAGAAGGCTAACCAGCAGAAGTCATTCAAATTTAGCCATATAGCTATATTCTCAAATTCTACTTCTAATGGATATGAGTTGCAATAAAAACCATGAGAAATGAAGATGAAAGAAATACTAGTGAAAAATGAATAATAATTTACAATGCTTCATCTAAGAAGGCTAACCAGCACGAGTCATTCAAATTTAGCCATATAGCTATATTCTCTACTTCTACTTCCTATCGATGGCAGTTGCAATAAAAAACAAGAGAAATGAAGATGAAAGAAATACTAGTGAAAAATGAATAATAATTTACAAAGCTTCATCTAAGAAGGCTAACCAGCAGAAGTCATTCAAATTTAGCCATATAGCTATATTCTCAAATTCTACTTCTAATGGATATGAGTTGCAATAAAAACCATGAGAAATGAAGATGAAAGAAATACTAGTGAAAAATGAATAATAATTTACAATGCTTCATCTAAGAAGGCTAACCAGCACGAGTCATTCAAATTTAGCCATATAGCTATATTCTCTACTTCTACTTCTTATGGATGGCAGTTGCAATAAAAAGCAAGAGAAATGAAGATGAAAGAAATACTAGTGAAAAATGAATAATAATTGACAATGCTTCATCTAAGAAGGCTAACTAGCAGGAGTCATTCAAATTTAGCCATATAGCTATATTCTCTACTTCTACTTGTTATGGATGGCAGTTGCAATAAAAAGCAAGAGAAATGAAGATGAAAGAAATACTAGTGAAAAATGAATAATAATTGACAATGCTTCATCTAAGAAGGTTAACCAGCAGGAGTCATTCAAATTTAGCCATATAGCTATATTCTCTACTTCTACTTCTTATGGATGGCAGTTGCAATAAAAAGCAAGAGAAATGAAGATGAAAGAAATACTAGTGAAAAATGAATAATAATTGACAATGCTTCATCTAAGAAGGCTAACCAGCAGAAGTCATTCAAATTTAGCCATATAGCTATATTCTCTATTTCTAACTCTTATGGATGGCAGTTGCAATAAAAAGCAAGAGAAATGAAGATGAAAGAAATACTAAAGAAAATTGTATAATAATTTACAAAGCTTCATCTAAGAAGGCTAACCAGCATAAGTCATTCAAATTTAGCCATTTAGCTATATTCTCTACTTCTACTTCTTATGGATGGCAGTTCCATTAAAAAGCAAGAGACATGAAGATGTAAGAAATACTAGTGAAAAATGAATAATAATTGACAATGCTTCATCTAAGAAGGCTAACCAGAAGGAGACATTCAAATTTAGCCATATAGCTATATTCTCTACTTCTACTTCTTATGTATGGCAGTTTCATTAAAAAATAAGAGAAATAAAGATGAAAGAAATACTAGGGAAAAATGAATAATATTTGACAATGCTTCATCTACGAAGGCTAACCAGCAGGATTCTTTCAAATTTAGCCATATTGCTATATTCTCTACTTCTACTTCTTATGGATGGCAGTTGCAATAAAAAGCAAGAGAAATGAAGATGAAAGAAATACTAGTGAAAAATAAATAATAATTGACAATGCTTCATCTAAGAAGGCTAACCAGCAGGAGTCATTCAAATTTAGCCATATAGCTATATTCTCTACTTCTACTTCTTATGGATGGCAGTTGCAATAAAAAGCGAAAGAAACGAAGATGAAAGAAATATTAGTGAAAATTAAATAATAATTGTCAAATTTCAGAAAAAACTGCTATTAAACTATAATTTATTCAATGTAGAATTCAGATATGTCTGATGAAGTCCTTTTTATTAATTTATAATTCTTTCTAGCATTTTCAGTTTTTGCTTTTTATCGCCACCTCCTTGTAAGATGCACTCCTCGGCCTTCTTAAATTGTATTAGTTCATCAATAAAAGAGGGAGAAACAAACCAGAGTTCGGTTGAAGCCTCGGTAATCTGAATAGCTACCGGCTTAGAACATCTTGCGTACTCTGTAGAATTTCTTAGAAGTGATAGGATTTCGTTTGTTTTACATGGAAATTAACTCCGGTTGCGACGTGACCATTGGGGAAATCAGAATATAGTCTTTCCTGAAGCCTTTCAAACTTTTCTGTTTATTTTCCCGCCAAAATTGGATTGTGCTATATTGTTTTTTTTCTTCTCATCTTCAGTTTTCTTTATTCAGAAAGTATTTTTTTTTTTAATCCTATTCGTTCTTCATAATACCCAATATTGCATTATTACCTTTTATTTTTCCCAGCTTGTTCTTTTGTTTCCTCTCCTTTTTTAATTTCTTTTTATCTTGTTCGCGTTCGTTCTTTATTCGATATTTTTTCTTCTTCGTCTTTTGCTTCTTTCTTTCTTTCTTTCTTTCTTTCTTTCTTTCTTTCTTTCTTGCTTGCTTGCTTGCTTTCCTTGTTTCTTGTTTTCTTTCTTTTTTGTTTTATTTTGTTCCTTCTTTTCTTTCTTTCTTTTCCTTCCGATGTTTTGCCTTTTTTGTTAGTTTCTTTCTTTCTTTCTTTCTTTCTTTCTTTCTTTCTTTCTGTTCTTTTTATTGTATATTCTTCCTACACACCATTCTGTCCTCTTTGTTTCTATCTATCTATCTATCTATCTATCTATCTATCTATCTATCTATCTATCATCATCATCATCATCATCATCATCATCATCATCGTCTCTTTCCTTCTTTCTTTCTTTCTTTCTTTCTCTCTTTCTTTCTCTCTTTCTTTCTTATTTTTGTTCAAGTGACTCTCCTCCTAAACTTCTATATTCTGTATATCTGTTCATGTGTTTTTCTTTATATGGCTTGACACCTTTTCCTCTGTTCTTTTGTTTTCTAAATATTCTTTGTTCATTTCTTTCTTTATCAATTAATTTTTCCTTCCTTTCTTCCTTGCAGCGTTATTGACCTTTTTTTTTCTTTCTAAAGTCTAGTCAGCAACATTGTTTCAAAAACACATAGCTGGCAACATTGTTTCACAAACGCATAGTTGGCAACATTATTGTTTCAAAAACGCATAGCTGGCAACATTAATGTTTCAAAAAACACATAGCCGGCAACATTGTTTCAAAAACACATAGCTGGCAACATTATTGTTTCAAAAACGCATATCTGGCAACATTATTTTTTTCAAAAAAACGTATAGCTGGCAACATTATTTTTCCACAAAATGTATAGCTGGCAACATTATTGTTTCAAAAACGTATAGCTGGCAACATTATTTTTCCGAAAACACTATGTGACGCCTTGCTATTGGATGTAATTTATCGCCATAGACAGGACGCGGATGTAGTTTACGTCATACCCAGGACGTAAAAAATCTAGCTCAGTTCATACATATTATGCATATTATTCAATGAATCAAGACATATTCAATGAACATATATGTCTTTAGTTTCGCTTCAAAATGCACAGGGTTAGTTCGTTAAATCTGGCATTGACGGCTTTGGCGCGAAACTATGGAGTCAGTCAATGTAGCAATTCATTGAACGTTCATTTATTAAACGCTTTTTGGCAAAAGAACTGCTAGTCGAAAAATACACCTACTTTTCCCATATTTTTATTTTTCATTTTATTTTTTATTTTTTTCACGGTAAGTTTCACCCTTTACAAGGCTCGGTGCATTCGAGGTAAGTATCATACATCAAACTTTCGGACACCCTGAAAAACATTGCTTACAGCTACATCACGTTGAAACATCGTTTCCGATACGATTATCAAAGTTAAGCAATATCGAGCCTGGTCAGTATCTAGTATCGACGCACAATAATTCACACTAATTCGACTGGATAGTTCCACTCAATAGTCACTTAATAATCACCACAGTCAGTAGCCTGACACTGCTATTTATACACCTGGCGGAAAACATATATTCATAAGTCCAGAGTGCCACGCTCGAACCTCGGTGTCGGTAGTTATTCATATTCATTATGAATACCTTGTTAGTAGCGCGGCTCGACTTAACTAAATCAAAACCCAAATCATAGACGGACAATAATTCACACTAATTCGACTGGATAGTCCCACTCAGCAGTCACTCAATAATCACTCTAGTCAGTAGCCTAACACCTCTATGTTGTCATGTGTAAGATACTTACCTCTAGTGTCCCCGGGCGTTGTAAAAGGTGAGGATTATTGCAAAAAGTAATAAAAATAAATTAAAATAAATAGAAATATGGGAAAAGTACGATTATTTTTAGGCTAGCAGATCTTCTGCCAAAAAGCGTTTAATAGATAATAGAAACTGTAATATTCAATAAATCAATTATAAAAGTGGGGAGGACACAAAAGAACAATCATTGTTCGTATATTAATACCTGTGTGAAAGTTATGAATCCGAATCCACTTTTCTCCACCTAGCTATTGGTTAAATAGTAAGACATGTAACCATTATTATCTAAAAATATATAAATAAATAAAATTGCGTAGAAAATATTTAGATTTCAGTATTAAATAATATATAAAGGGTGATAGCTCGCTAAACCAGCGGCTGTCAACCTTTTGAACTTTATAGAGCACAAAATGTAGAATTTTAAATTTGGCGAACTTTACTAATATGAATGTAGAAAAAAGGTTAAATACATTTTTATAATAATAATGATAGTAATCAGAAAACTTTTATTTTATTAATATGAATTACTCCCATTAAAGATAACAAAGTTATAGTGGGAATTATTTAAATAAAAAAAAAATTGAAAATTTAAAGTTTATTCAAATCTTACATATTTTTAGTGTGATATTTTGATCCTCTTTGTTTGAAATCAGTTTGTGGATTTTGGGCTCCAATGACGTCACCGGAAGACGGAGAGTTGTGTTTATTTCAAGACGAGACTGGTAACGAATTTTTAAGTGTGTGCGAAAAGACATTTTCATCTGCCACAGATGAAAATGTCTTTTCGCACACACACACACATACACACACACACACACACATGTATATATATATATATGTATATATAGTGTAACTCGGATATAAGAGAGTTGGCGGGACCGGAGAAGAAGTCTCTTATATCCGGGTTTCTCTTATATCCGGGTTTGGTCTATTTTGTTTAGGTAAGTATGGCTCTAATTTGGGATCATAGACAATCTCTCTTGTATCCAGGTTTCTCGTATATCCGGGTCTCTTATATCCGGGTTACACTGTAATAGTTTTTGAGTATGAATGCTTATTAATTTGTATCTAGCGCGTAAGCCGATTCTTGAAGATCCCGCTATTACTCCATTGCTACGTTTGTAGAAAATTATACTAGTAAACCATCAAGTGACTCGTTATTAACAGTAATAGTAAGAAACTATTCAGTAACTAGTATTGAATATGACTTTGTAAGGTACGTTAGGTTATACCATGTGTTGTGACCAAGTAAATGCTTAAGTAATAATAATAAAAACCAGGTTTGCAGATATATCGTATATTAAACTGTAAGTACACCAGAAGAGTATTACACGACTAGTGAGAGTGTATCGAATGAACTAATGCCCAATCTATTCACTGTTAATATTTAACAGCCCCCACCCCACCCCACGAGGGATGTATGTGGCACAAGGCTGAGTTTTTACTGTGGGTAGACTCGGCCAAAAATATTCCCGTAGAACCCGCATGAGCGGGTTCGGGTCTGTCTACCTCCCCGGATGAAACTCTGCTCTTCGGCACAGCCTCGTTTGGGTTCCTCTCTGCCTAAAGGCAGAGAGTTCGACAGCAGCTGCGAACAGTCACAGCCCGGTAGAACAATCTATTCACTGTTAATATTTAACATCCCCCCCCACGTGGGATGTATATGTGGCACAAGGCCGAACAATCTATTCACTGTTCCCGGAAGCCTTCTATTCTACTAATCTTATAGTAGGCGGAAGAGTCTAACATCGACTCTTTAGAGGGAGGACACCACAACACTATGGCTGGATGATGTGTACTTGTGTATTCGTGTTTATTTTGAGATTACATAAGGTCATGAATATATATACCATCCATGATACGGTTTGTTACTCGTCATTTTTTAATCTGAAATGTCATAAAAATTGAAATAATGTCCCAATTTTCCTGCAGATCATCGAAAATTTTGCACGGACCACCAGTGATCTATGGATCAGTGATGGCGACCACTGCGTTAAACAACAACAAAGAACAGCGTAAAATGTTTAACTAGTCTGTAGACTAAACGATTTCGGTTTTCACTAAGCAGCCAGTTATTTTTTGCCTTGTGTCAGACTAAACCGACTGTAACAAATAATCTTTGCATCCATCTATCACAAACAAATTTATCATATATCTTGCTTCTTGGTTAGGTCTGTATTTGTTTTTCCATTTTCCCCATCTCTCTATATCTCTTCGACAAAAAAAAAAAAAAAGGAAAATATACAGAATGTTGATTTTTTTTTTGTCCAACTGGTTGATTCTCTTCTTCATATTTTTTTTTATTTTTACTCACCAGAATAACACGTTCTCCCAGATCGACCAGTCACAGTCGAATCACCACAGGCGATTTGTCGAAGCGAAACGACGAGCAGACGAAATCTCGCGAGACTTTCAAGAGCCGCACGAGAGTCAATGAGTTTGGAAAGAGAGGTTAAAAAAGCAATCAAGGAACAAGGCTAGTTGAAATTGAATCACAACACAGACATGAAGACGGGGTGAATCGTTGTCATTAACTCCCGCGAGACATACTTCCATAATTCAAATGCATTAATATTTCTTTAGGGGCGGGGGACAGAAAATGAGCCACATACTCCTGTCATTCTCTCTTATAGCCGATGTTTTCAGTGAAAGATATAGAGAGAGACGAGGCCCATGGCATCGTGTAGTCATATTGGAGACCAATGCAGACGAGAGATTTAATGGAGTTTTTTTTTTTTTCGAAAGCTGGAGACAGGCTTTTCTAGATACTGGCGCTAAACCATCTTCCTCTTTCACACATTGTTAAATCTATAGGAAAAAGTTATCTTATTGCTCATCATAGTATCCCGCTCGCTGAGTATGTTTACCTATCTATCTATCTATCTATCTATCTATCTATCTATCTATCTCTACCGAGTTTTTTTTATACCTACGCCTATTCACATCTATCTATCTATCTATCTATCTATCTATCTATCTATCCCGGTTTTTTTTTATACCTACGCCTATTCACATCTATCTATCTATCTATCTATGATAGATAGATAGATAGATAAATGTGAAGATTTCATGAAGAGCCAGATACTTAATGGAGTCGCGATCATTTTATCTGCATCGTTTGTAGGAGTTCCAAATGAGGTAGGATGTGCCTAATATCCTCTCAGGGCACGGTGCCTTCTTGAGGAGACACCCGTTCATCGTGACTGGCGGTAGTTCAAGGTCTAATCGGCAGTTATGGAATTTAACCAGTTTGGTTTCGGAGGCATTAAATATACTCTGACAGTTTTTTTTTCTCCGCCACAGGTAAGTTAGTGTTAGTTAGGAAGCTAAGTCATCTGCCAATCTCTGATTGTTAAGAGTTTTAGAGGTGTGCAGGTATATTGCCATATTATCGGCATAGACGTTCACAAACGATATGAATATATTCTGTGGTAGATCCTATTCACATCTATCTATCTATCTATCTATCTATCTATCTATCTATCTATCTATCTATCACAATCTGTTTGTATCTACTCGTATTCACATCTATCTATCTATCTATCTATCTATCTATCTATCACAATCTGTTTGTATCTA
>OZ010611.1:61399051-61531551 GCA_963932145.1 Acanthosepion lycidas | reverse complement strand
TTTATCTTTCTATTCTGATTTCACACGAATTGGGGGAGAGAGACAAACTGGCAAAAAAAAAAAAAACAGACTGGAAAAGAATTTTTACAAGTCCCATGGTGCTAGAAATTTGCCAACTCTAAAAAGAGGAGACAGATTTAGAATAAAATTAGTTAACGGAACACTGAAGGAACAAACAAGTCAGCAGACATTAACGATATGTCGTATATTTTGACAACAAAATCAAGATAATTTCCGAAGAAATAGGTGACATATTTCATTTTTAGGTTTTGAAAATAGACTTTTGAGAAAGAAACCAATTAGAAGGATCTTCAAACAGATATTAATACAAGAGAAATTACTGGAAAAAATCGGATAGGACGAACAATACAAACTACAAAATATTTGTTTGATTTCACAAATTGAGCGAGTTATCGCCCTTGGGCTGCAAGGAAAGCAAACTTTGGTTTGTTATTATTTATTTTTTCTAATTTAGAAATAAATTAATAAAAAAAAGTAGATTAGTTTATGATGGGAGATGTTTATAACAACATCATTAATGTTGTTTATAATTATGATTGTAAGCACTTCCTGTCTCACAAGGGAATGCTGGGAGCAAAACGGATTGATCGGCTGTTTGAATAAAATAGTTAAGTTTATCACGTCCCGTGTCGTCATTATGTTATTTCAACTTTTCAGCGGCCAATCTTATATAATTTATCTTTCCACTCTAATTTCACACGAATCTGGGAGAGAGACAAACTGGCAAAGACAGAATGGAAAAGAATTTTAACAGATTTCCATAATACTAGAAAATTACCAACTCTAAAAAGAGGAGATAGAGTTAGAATAAAATTAGATAAAGAAAAATATGGAAGCCCTGAATTAACGATCAAGTCAGCAGACACTGACAAAATATCGTGACAATTAATCACGGGAATTTCCGAAAAAATAGGAAATATTTAATTTTAGGTTTTAGGGCAATAGACATTTGAGAAAGAAACCAATTAGTGAACATTACAAGGATCTTCAAACAAATAATAAAACAACAGAAATTATTGGAAAAACTCAGAGAGGACGAACAATACAAACGCCAAAATAGGTTTAAGTTCACAAAGTGAGAGAGTTATCTCCCTTTGACTATAACTAAACCAACGATTAGTAATTATTTATTTTATTAATCTGGAAAAATTAGAAATAAATTAATAAAGAAACAAAATACCTTAGAAAGGTAACAATAACATCAAGAATGTTGATCATGATGATCCTCGCAAGCACATCCGGTCCAACAAGGGAATGCTGGGAACAAAACGGATCCAGCGGCAGTTTTGAATAAAGTTGTTGGATTTACCACGTTTCGTGTCGTCTTTGCGTCGTTCCAACTTTTCAGCGGCCAGTCTCATATACTTTATCTTTCTACCCTAAACCCAGTGGAACAGGCGGAACAACAAATATTGCTAAGTGCTATAAAGGATAGGAAGTTGTGGAGAGCCATGATCGCCCACGTCATGACGGAAAACGGCACATAGAAGAAGAAGAATGAAAGTAACAAGAAACTTCTCGTGTGCAAAATCTTCTTTGATGTGTCATGTTTCTTCAGAGTGTGAGTGATTTTGGCTCTCCACAACTTCCTATCCTTTGTAGCAATATCCATGTACACAGAACAATTATGTTGGCAACACGCTGCTTTACCCTCCCTCTTTTGCTTTAAATATTCCCTGCGAATATTCGAATCTCCAAATGTACAAAGACGACAAAAAGGTTGCACTCGACAGTCTAAGGTTCGAATTGCTTTTATTTGAATACAATTGCGTAGTATATTCATTCAATGATATGTGCGAAAAAAGCGAGACGAAATGCAATTTTAACGAGATAATGAGAATTGAATTAATAGCAAAAAAGCTGCTATTATTATTATTGTTATTGTTGTTGTTGTAGTAGTAGTATCAACAACAACGACAACAACAATAATGATAATAAATAATAAGGCAAAACTAAAATGATAGCAAATTGAAAGCAAATATAAATAAAGTAAAAATAACAAATACACAAAGATGGCGGAAGTGAAGTGATGTTAATAAAAAAAACTATAAAACGAGAAAAAGCGAGAAGTAAAAGCGACAAGCGAGATTTCAAAGCGCATTTGCCTTGACGACAATGCAACACCCCATGATCCCTTACGGGTAATCGTCTCGCCCAATACAAAATTCGAGGACAATGGAACTTACTATATAATATGATGAAGCGAAAAAGAAAATGAGGAAGTGACGTCACAATCAGAGAAAAAATTGCCTCGATTGTGAATTGAATAGATCGGAAGTAACTCCATTAAAAAAAAAAATAATTAAAAAAAGAAAAAGAAAAAAAAAAGAATTAGAGGATAACGATGAAGATGTAAAAATTAAATTAGGAAAAGCAACATTCGCCAATATTTCTTATACGGAGACCTCGCTGTATGGTATGCTAAAATATACAAAATATAACAAAACGTGTCTACGTGAAGTGAATGACACACTGAAGGTAGCAAAGTAGGGAGAGGCTTTATTGTAAAAGATTTTGAAACGATAATTGTTAATCTTTCTTATTTTGCCTAAATATTTTTTTTTACGAACAATTGCTTTCTGTGTACATAAAGAAGATGTGAGAAATTAATAGAAAAGTCAGCCATCTTGCTTGCTAGGTGAGGCTGTGTATTGTACGAGTGGTATTCACAAGTCAATTAGTAAATCTACTAAAGTGAACTTGTAAGCAGATAACATGGACCTCAAGTGGCTTTCCACCGTGCGGTCACTGACTAACACATCGGGTTTCCATTCTCTTTGGTGTTGTTGAGAATCCCTCCCCCACCTAAAAAAAAAAAAAAAAAAAAAAAAAACTGCAAAAAGCTTGTTGCAAGTTCACAAGGAAACAAAAAACTGTAAATAAACGTGACAGCGATAAATAAGGGCTCAAACCCTGTTTTCAATCGTCCTGGGTATAATGATAGACTACATCCGGCAGCATGGCATCTGATTAAGTGATTGAAGGTTTTGAGGAGAATAGAACCACATCTTAATTGTTGTTGTTCCCAGGTCCAGGTAAGATTTATTTTTACAATTGTCATTTTATACCAATTTGTCCTGTCCACAGAATTGATCTGGGAATTTAACTATATATAGATATATATATATATATATATATATATATATATATATATATATATATATATATATATTAGGTTGGTGCAAAAATAATGACGTAATAATGTCGTTTTTTGACGTTACGTCAAAAAACGACATTATTACGTCATTATTTTTGCACCAACCTAATATATATATAATCTTAAACTTGGAACGTCTCAACTTTGATCTGAAAATCTGGGAAGCCCAAGCATCAAACCGAAAGGAGTGGTGTTTCATTAAGTTAAAGGGTTTTGAAGAGTGTAGACTGAAGCACCGTGATCAGCTTTGTCAACTCTGAAGCAGAGACGCCATCAAAATCCTGCTTTAACAAATTTCATCTGTCAGTGTGGCTTTCTCGCCCGCAGCAAAGCTGGGATAGGATTGCACTTAAGAAGTCACAAATTAAATATGTCATTCCCTTACCTGATTTTCTCCAGAATAGCCCCTGTTAGCATGCATGAATGTAAAACGAAAGGCATCATCCAATGTTGACCCTCATTTATGGTTCACGATAGGAGAGTCCCCCATATATATCATGCCTGTTTAGATAGACGTCCGGTTGCCTCAAGCTAGGATCGAAACCCGACTGAATTGGCGTCAGTCAGGGAATCTACCACAAATCCGCTGGGATGAAGGTTAATTTAAGCATATATATCTTTAGATAAAAACGCCAGTATATATATATATATATATATATATATATATATATATATATATATATATATATATATATATATATATATATATATATATTTTTAAAAACAAGGAATTTATTGATTTTAATTTTATTAGTCTCTAAGGCCCTTTCAACCAACATCTCATCAGGAGACAATCGTTGGATAATTAATTAACGAAAAGAACAGTAACGAAAATAAAGAGCAAAAAAAAAAAAAAGGCGGGGGGGACACGCTAAAATAACAAATAAGTGTATATACTTATAACGAAGGGAGGGGAAATAACGCGTAAATAAATTAGCGAGGGGCAGTTAAAATCAAATATCCCCCAACAGATTAAGGGACTTTACAAATTCTTTCTGTCGGCAGAGAGAAGGTTTCCTTTATCCTATACAGACTGATTCCAAAATCTTCAAATGATTTTTGGAACCAGCCGTATGAATGATTTTAAACCACTCTTTTTTTACGACTTGGCACTGGCTATATTCTCAAGTAAGTTTTGAGCAATAGCCGATTCCATATTTATGGGGGGAAGATAACACATTTTCTCTATCTTACCAACTAGTATTTTGGAAGGTACATGCTGGTTGATTTAGTTTCCAAATGCAAGGTTGTACGCCCCACATAACCAGCAGCACACTGGCAATTAAACTCATATACCAAATTACTCATTTTGATGTAGGGCAATTCATCCTTGCGAAACGACGGAAACGCAGACCTAGTTCGAAAAATGCAACGTAAAGCAACAGATGGAAAACAACCAGAAACCAACTTGCTAACCTGCTTAATTAATCAAGAAATTTTACAATATACATCCGCATGCAGACAAAAACACAAGAAAATGGAAATAGATCTAAGAACACACGGGGGTCATTAAAAGATAGAAATGCCGACAACTCCTTCACCATTTCTTGGACGAATCTTAATTGTTTTATAACTCTTCACGCAGAACTTTTCACTGCCAGTTCAAGAAAGACATTTGGGAAAAAGAGAATGTCCTATGGAGAATATTTAACATCGGAAAACAGGAAAAAATTAATTATTTTTAATATGTGGAAATCGCCACGCTTTGCCTAATGAAGGTCGCGAGACCGGAAACAGGTGTAGAAAAATTATGGAAAATAAATTATAATATATTTTTTTAAAAATCCATATTACAACCAAAAACGTTTGCGGTTTCTCTCTTCTGCATATATATATATATATATATATATATATATATATATATATATATATATATATATATATATATATGTAGTCGGGGGAAAATTGGGATAGATATATAGGTAAAACGAAGAGTAAACAAGGAAGATAATAAGATGGCAGAATGGGGGTGGGGATTGCGTTCGTCATATATTATGAAACTCGATGTTATTTGAGCAATTAACGTACGCCATTTTGGTTGCCCCCCTTTTTTTTATAGCTCTCTTGATCAAGTAAACATGCTTATTCGCTGAACTTCGGTCAATAATTGAAGTAGCAAAACAAATTTGTCATAATGACTGGAAGCAGGAGAACAATGATCCATTTCGTTTATCCGTTCAGTTCAAAAAAAAAAATATATATTTTCTTGAGAATTTTTGAAAGAAAGGTGCCGTTACTACCGTTTAATAAACAAGGCAAATAGAAAAGCGAAAAACAACTAAAGCTGTTCTCACTTATTCGCGGTTTCGTATGCATGCGTTTTTAATTATCCGCGGCTGGCAGCCGAAGTAAACAATTCTTAGAAATTGCCGTTTGCCTAACGGTTAACAGTGTAGAAAATGGAATAAGAGAACCGGGTTCAAATTCAGAAAGAATATTTTTTTTTCGTTTGGAAAAGGTATGTATCCGTTTCTTTTCCATGTAGCTATTGGTTGAATAGCACATTAGATTGAGTTTCCTTTCCTTACGTGGTAACCAGTTTAGAAGGACTGTTTGGAATACAAAACCATGGAAGAGGTAACGGGAAATCAATTCGCTATCTTTCCGAATAAGTCGTGTCAATTCGCTGATAACCAAGAAAAGGAATCTGTGGAGAAGGAAATGGGAAACTACTCCATTATCTTTCCAAGGAAATCATGACAATTTACAGATAAAAAAGAAAAGGAATCTTTGGGAAAGAAACTAGGAAACCACTCCACTACCTTTCCGAATAACTCATGCCAATTCACACATAATAAAGAAAAGGAAGTCAACGGGAAACTACTCCACTCTCTTTGCAAGAAAATTATGGAAATTTACAGATAATAAAGAATAGGAATCTCTGGGGAAGGCAACTTAGAAACCACCCCACTACCTTTCCGAATAACTGATGGCAATTCTCTGATAATAAAAAAAAAGGAATCCGTGGAGAAGGCAACAGGAAACCACTCCAATATCCTTCCCAAGCATTCACGGCAATTCACAGATAATAAAGACAAGAAAAGGAATCTGTGGAGATCCATTACCTCACACACCCTGAAATAAATTGCATGAATCAAAGAAAAGCTTTTTATTTAAAAAAACTGCCACGTTTACTGTTATGTTGTCTATAAACATTTAAAAATAAATTCGAGTCTCATTGGAAAATGCAGCCCCTCCGCCACGACAGGAGCGACCATGAGAGGAACGGAATATATATATATATATATATATATATATATATATATATATATATATATATATATATATATATATATATATCAAACATTTGAAGAATAAAAAATATGGGATCATATTAAACATAAGATACAATAATATCCACGTTTAAAATGTAAGGTACCTTTCGACCGACACATTTTCAAACACAATCGTCGGTAATCAAAAACGGAGTACTAACAAGAAAAAAGTTTATTAATACCGTAATAAAACAGGATGGTAAGGGGGGAAAAATTGTTTTACCTCAAATCATGTAACCGTTTCCCCGAATAAGGCCAACTTAAACTTCATCTCCCGTTCTACGCAAAGGGCCAGCCTACGTATGTTGATGATAACAGGCTCCAAGATGTCGAGGTGGAGTCTGTTCCTAGCCCTGTGCAATACCGAAAAGAAATGGGGAGAATACTCAGTCCTACAAACAACAGAATTTAATAGATGTTCACCGATAGCAGAGGCATGAGTCTGCGAACACCCGGATGTCACAAGCTCATGCCTGCGCACACATGCCTGCGCAGGCATGAGCTTGTGACATCCGGGTGTTCGCAGACACATATGATCCCATATTTTTTATTCCTCAAATGTTTGATTAGATTTGGCAGTACTAGAAATCTGTTTATATATATATATATATATATATATATATATATATATATATATATATATATATATATGGTGGTACATCGGATAGCTCAACTTGCAGTAGAACAAATCGGTACTCGACGAAAAATGGGGAATAAAAAAAGAAAGAACCAAAAACATGAAACCAAGGCGAAAACAATCCCAGCGTGCGGCACCTTTGAAAAATGCATGAAATCCAAAACACGGGTTGGACCAAGCCTTGTGAGTGAAATTGGATAGACGGAAACCTTGGGGGCTGTCGGTAGATGTGCTAGCACGAAGTCACAAGTCATCGTGATCGAGGCTTAGAGAGTCTGGCCTTGTTCATATTGTTGGTCATGCTAAATAACTCGCTCTCTCCCAGAAACTCCCACGGTTGCAGTATAAACCACATGTTGTCTCTGTGGGTACTGAACAAACAGAAATGTGCCTGAGCGCGAACCTGCAGCAGGGATTAGCTAGCCGCCCTAGTAGAGGCTATCCTCGAATAGTAGTGCAAGTTATTATTATCTAATTATATATAATTATTATATATATGATTATCATACCTAGCTTTAACGACGCTTGACTTTACATTTGAATGATAGCTCTAACATTTTTAGGCATTTAAAACAACATACATGTCCGCGTACAGAATCCGAGAAAATCCTTGTTGAAAACACAACTATACTTAAACATGAAAACAATAAACAAAAACTAAAAATTCTTGAAGCTATATACGAAAAACAGTTGAAACCTAACCTAAACAAAATAAACTCCACAAATATTCTTAAATGCCTATAAATGATAACAGAAGCCATTGGTTTATACCAGCGGCTTCCCATACTTAATACTTTTCGTTTTCACTCTTGCGTGGTCATGTGTGACGTCATGAGCTGCGGTGCGATTTTCGCTTCCAGCGTCTTATATGCACGAGCTTGTCGTTGCTTGGAAAGCATTAATGGAAAAAAAAAAAGGCTTTCATTATTGCTATGTCTGTGTATTGTTTAATATATTGTAATGTAATTGTCGTCTTTGATAATGGATTATGTAAGCTGAAAGCTTAGATTGGATTAAAAGATATGTATCAATATTGTGATTTTCTTTCTTTGTTTAATGATAATGCTATTAAGATTATCAGACGTTATGAAAAGAATTTACATAAAATAGACAAAACTTATCTATATTATGTAATGAAACATGTATCAATGAAAAAATGCTGCCTACATACACACAATTTTTATATATATATATATATATATATATATATGAGACAGGTATGATAAGTTTGGGGTAAACAGAGTGGTTCGGTAATTTTGAATATGCTTAGAGCGTGACTGCTTTTCTTATAATGATTTTCCAAGCAAGCTTAGATGTGGAACAAGGCCGAAAGCATGGGGCACACAGTGAGGAACGAATTCACCATTCAGTCGCAATTGCCCCAGCAAAACAAGCTCGCCAACCACTACACTGCCTCGAGGTGCCCCGAATGCTTTTCTTATATGACCTTTTATACAGTCGACATCTTAATTATCAATTCATAACGGCGATTGAAGCTTGGTATAATACCAGACAGTCCATCAGTGTGTTTTCTGATCAGAAAAGGTCGACATTTTGGGCAGGCCTATAACGTATTTGACACGCATCAGACATTGAAAATAAAAAAGAATTCGAATGAGCGCGAAAAAGAAGACAATTTTAATAATCGCTGCGATTCGAAGCTGTTACTATAGAAATACCCTCGTCGTACCCGTTAGAATCTTGATCTAAATGATGCCAATGACAGCAGATCGATAATGCGTTGATCTCTATATTATTATTGAATAGTTTGATAAGTATTTTAGCAATCACACAATGAGTCAGTGATCACGATATCTCAATTCTAACTTAATGCTTAAAATTCTGAAAGTGTTTCCGAAAAATACAAGTGGATGATTGAGAGCGGAAATGTCCGCGGTTTCATTAGAGACACAAATCAGCATCAGAAGAAAAGACTGAATATCAGGAGTTTCTGAAATCCTCCTAGAAGGACAGCAGACATAACTGTTAATAGGAAGAGAATAGAAATTGAAAAATAAGACAAAATTGGCATCAGAAGATACGACTGAAGATCAGGAGTATTGAAATTCTCCCAGAAGGACAGCAGACATAACTGTAAATGGGAAGAGAATAGAAATTGAAAAATAAAACAAAATTGTCATCAGAAGAAAGGACTGAAGATCAGGATTTGTGAAATTCTCCCAGAAGGACAGCAGACATAATTGTTAATGGGAAGAGAATAGAAATTGAAAAATAAAACAAAATTGTCATGGGAGGAAAAGACTGAAGATCAGGAGTACTGAAATTCTCCCAGAAGGACAGCAGACATAACTGTTAAAGGGAGGAGAAGAGAAATTGAAAAATAAGACAAAATTGGAATCAGAAAAAAAGACTGAAGATCAGGAGTACTGGAATTCTCCCAGAAAAACAGCAGACATAACTGTTAATGGGAAGAGAACAGAAATTGAAAAATAAGACGAAAATGTTATCAGATGAAAAGACTGAAGATCCGGAGTACTGAAATTCTCCCAGAAGGACCGCAGATATAAATGTTAATGGGAAGAGAATAGAAATTGAAAAATGAAACAAAATTGGCATCAGAAGATAAGACTGAAGATCAGGAGTACTGAAAGTATTGAAATTCTCCCAGAAGGGCAGCAGACATAACTGTAAATGGGAAGAGAATAGAAATTGAAAAATAGGACAAAATTGTCATCAGAAGAAAAGACTGAAGATCAGGCGTACTGGAATTCTCCCAGAAGGACAGCAGACATAACTGTTAAAGGGAGGAGAAGAGAAATAGAAAAATAAGACAAAATTGGCATCAGAAGAAAAGACTGAAGATCAGGAGTATTGAAATTCTCCCAGAAGGACAGCAGACATAACTGTAAATGGGAAGAGAATAGAAATTGAAAAATAAAACAAAATTGTCATCAGAAGAAAGGACTGAAGATCAGGATTTGTGAAATTCTCCCAGAAGGACAGCAGACATAATTGTTAATGGGAAGAGAATAGAAATTGAAAAATAAAACAAAATTGTCATGGGAGGAAAAGACTGAAGATCAGGAGTACTGAAATTCTCCCAGAAGGACAGCAGACATAACTGTTAAAGGGAGGAGAAGAGAAATTGAAAAATAAGACAAAATTGGAATCAGAAAAAAAGACTGAAGATCAGGAGTACTGGAATTCTCCCAGAAAAACAGCAGACATAACTGTTAATGGGAAGAGAACAGAAATTGAAAAATAAGACGAAAATGTTATCAGATGAAAAGACTGAAGATCCGGAGTACTGAAATTCTCCCAGAAGGACCGCAGATATAAATGTTAATGGGAAGAGAATAGAAATTGAAAAATGAAACAAAATTGGCATCAGAAGATAAGACTGAAGATCAGGAGTACTGAAAGTATTGAAATTCTCCCAGAAGGGCAGCAGACATAACTGTAAATGGGAAGAGAATAGAAATTGAAAAATAGGACAAAATTGTCATCAGAAGAAAAGACTGAAGATCAGGCGTACTGGAATTCTCCCAGAAGGACAGCAGACATAACTGTTAAAGGGAGGAGAAGAGAAATAGAAAAATAAGACAAAATTGGCATCAGAAGAAAAGACTGAAGATCAGGAGTACTGGAATTCTCCCAGAAGGACAGCAGACATAACTGTTAATGGGAAGAGAATAGAAATTGAAAAATAAGACAAAATTGGCATCAGAAGAAAAGACTGAAGATCAGGATTTGTGAAATTCTCCCAGAAGGACAGCTGACATAACTGTTGATGGGAAGAGAATAGAAATTGAAATTCTAAAACAAATTGGCACCAAATTAAAAATGATTGAAATTCTGAATTTCCTAGGAAAGTAACCAGATATGACAGATAAAGAATGCGAATACATATTGAGCCTGGCAGATTTGAAAATCAGATTGATGTCAGCAGGAGAAAATAATGATTCCGATATTTGAAAATTACTAGGAGGCGCACCATAGGTGAGAGGGACTAGATATTACATGTTTAAGAATGAGAATACATGTATAGCCATGGAAAATTGTAGAGGCAGATTGATGTCATGAAGCCGACAATTTAAATTCCTTAGAAAAGAGTACCAGAGATAAAGGAGGCAGTATAGACATACACGCAGAATCATTTGAGGGGGATCATTGGAGAGGGAGATGATGTCAGGAGAAAAAATTGATCACTTCGATTTTGAAAATTCCCTAGAAAGGGGAACCAGAAAAACTGGTACCATAGGGAATAATTAATGATTGAAGTTCTGAATTCCCAAGGAAAGAAACCGGATTTGACGCATAAAGGAATGAGAATACATACAGAGGCTAGTGCATTGGAAAGGCAGATTGAAGTCAGGAAAAGAAAATGATGATTTCGACATTTGAAAATCCCTAGGAGGGGCAACATAAATGATAGGAACAAGATATGAGAGGTATAGGAATAAGAAAACATATATAGGCTGGCACATTACAGATGCAGACTGATGTCAGAAGAAATAATTGATGAACCCGACAATTGAAATTCCCTAGGAAGAATACCAGAGATGAGAGGTATAGGAATAAGAAAACATATATAGCCTGCTAGATTGGAGAGGCAGATTGATATCAGAAGAATTAATTGATGGACCCAACAATTGAATTTCCCTGCGAAGGGAACCAGAGATGAGAGGTATAGGAATAAGAAAACATATATAGCCTGGCACATTGGTGAGGCAGACTGATGTCAGAAGAATTAATTGATGGACCCGACAATTGAAATTCCCTACGAAGGTTACCGGAGATGAGAGTTATAGGAATAAGAAAACATATATAGGCTGGCAGATTGGAGAGGCAGATTGATGTCAGAAGAATTAATTGATGGACCCGACAATTGGAATTCCATAGGAAGGGTACAAGAGATGAGAGGTAATGGAATAAGAAAACATATATAGGCTGGCAGATTGGAGAGGCAGATTGATGTCAGAAGAATTAATTGATGGACCCGACAATTGGAATTCCCTAGGAAGGGTACCAGAGATGAGAGGTATAGGAATAAGAAAACATATATAGCCTGGCACATTACAGATGCAGACTGATTTCAGAAGAATTAATTGATGAACACGACAATTGAAATTCCCTTGGAGGGTACCTGAGATGAGAGGTATATGAATAAGAAAACATATATAGCCTGGCAGATTGGAGAGGTAGATTGATGTCAGAAGAATTAATTGATGAACCCAACAATTGAAATTCCCTAGGAAGGGTACCAGAGATGAGAGGTATAGGAATAAGAAAACATATATAGGCTGGCAGATTGGAGAGGGAGATTGATGTCAGAAGAATTAATTTATGGACCCGACAATTGGAATTCCCTAGGAAGGGTACCAGAGATGAGAGGTAATGGAATAAGAAAACATATATAGGCTGGCAGATTGGAGAGGCAGATTGATGTCAGAAGAATTAATTGATGGACCCGACAATTGGAATTCCCTATGAAGGGTACCAGAGATGAGAGGTATAGGAATAAGAAAACATATATAGGCTGGCAGATTGGAGAGGCAGATTGATGTCAGAAGAATTAATTGATGGACCCGAAAATTGGAATTCCCTAGGAAGGGTACCAGAGATGAGAGCTATAGGAATAAGAAAACATATATAGGCTGGCAGATTGGAGAGGCAGATTGATGTCAGAAGAATTAATTGATGGACCCGACAATTGGAATTCCCTAGGAAGGGTACCAGAGATGAGAGGTAATGGAATAAGAAAACATATATAGCCTGGCAGATTGGAGAGGCAGATTGATGTCAGAAGAATTAATTGATGGACCCGACAATTGGAATTCCCTAGGAAGGGTACCAGAGATGAGAGGTAATGGAATAAGAAAACATATATAGGCTGGCAGATTGGAGAGGCAGATTGATGTCAGAAGAATTAATTGATGGACCCGACAATTGGACTTCCCTAGGAAGGGTACCAGAGATGAGAGCTAATGGAATAAGAAAACATATATAGGCTGGCAGATTGGAGAGGCAGATTGATGTCAGAAGAATTAATTGATGGACCCGAAAATTGGAATTCCCTAGGAAGGGTACCAGAGATGAGAGCTATAGGAATAAGAAAACATATATAGGCTGGCAGATTGGAGAGGCAGATTGATGTCAGAAGAATTAATTGATGGACCCGACAGTTGGAATTCCCTAGGAAGGGTACCAGAGATGAGAGGTAATGGAATAAGAAAACATATATAGGCTGGCAGATTGGAGAGGCAGATTGATGTCAGAAGAATTAATTGATGGTCCCGACAATTGGAATTCCCTAGGACGGGTACCAGAGATGAGAGGTAATGGAATAAGAAAACATATATAGGCTGGCAGATTGGAGAGGCAGATTGATGTCAGAAGAATTAATTGATGGACCCGACAATTGGAATTCCCTAGGAAGGGTACCAGAGATGAGAGGTAATGGAATAAGAAAACATATATAGGATGGCAGATTGGAGAGGCAGATTGATGTCAGAAGAATTAATTGATGGACCCGACAATTGGAATTCCCTAGGAAGGGTACCAGAGATGAGAGGTAATGGAATAAGAAAACATATATAGGCTGGCAGATTGGAGAGGCAGATTGATGTCAGAAGAATTAATTGATGGACCCGACAATTGGAATTCCCTAGGAAGGGTACCAGAGATGAGAGGTAAAGGAATAAGAAAACATATAAAGGCTGGCAGATTGGAGAGGCAGATTGATGTCAGAAGAATTAATTGATGGACCCGACAATTGGAATTCCCTAGGAAGGGTACCAGAGATGAGAGGTAATGGAATAAGAAAACATATATAGGCTGGCAGATTGGAGAGGCAGATTGATGTCAGAAGAATTAATTGATGGACCCGACAATTGGAATTCCCTAGGAAGGGTAACAGAGATGAGAGGTAATGGAATAAGAAAACATATATAGGCTGGCAGATTGGAGAGGCAGATTGATGTCAGAAGAATTAATTGATGGACCCGACAATTGGACTTCCCTAGGAAGGGTACCAGAGATGAGAGGTAATGGAATAAGAAAACATATATAGGCTGGCAGATTGGAGAGGCAGATTGATGTCAGAAGAGTTAATTGATGGACCCGACAATTGGAATTCCCTAGGAAGGGTACCAGAGATGAGAGGTATAGGAATAAGAAAACATATATAGGCTGGCAGATTGGAGAGGCAGATTGATGTCAGAAGAATTAATTGATGGACCCGACAATTGGAATTCCCTAGGAAGGGTACCAGAGATGAGAGGTAAAGGAATAAGAAAACATATAAAGGCTGGCAGATTGGAGAGGCAGATTGATGTCAGAAGAATTAATTGATGGACCCGACAATTGGAATTCCCTAGGAAGGGTAACAGAGATGAGAGGTAATGGAATAAGAAAACATATATAGGCTGGCAGATTGGAGAGGCAGATTGATGTCAGAAGAATTAATTGATGGACCCGACAATTGGACTTCCCTAGGAAGGGTACCAGAGATGAGAGGTAATGGAATAAGAAAACATATATAGGCTGGCAGATTGGAGAGGCAGATTGATGTCAGAAGAATTAATTGATGGACCCGACAATTGGAATTCCCTAGGAAGGGTACCAGAGATGAGAGGTAAAGGAATAAGAAAACATATAAAGGCTGGCAGATTGGAGAGGCAGATTGATGTCAGAAGAATTAATTGATGGACCCGACAATTGGAATTCCCTAGGAAGGGTAACAGAGATGAGAGGTAATGGAATAAGAAAACATATATAGGCTGGCAGATTGGAGAGGCAGATTGATGTCAGAAGAATTAATTGATGGACCCGACAATTGGAATTCCCTAGGAAGGGTACCAGAGATGAGAGGTAATGGAATAAGAAAACATATATAGGCTGGCAGATTGGAGAGGCAGATTGATGTCAGAAGAATTAATTGATGGACCCGACAATTGGAATTCCCTAGGAAGGGTACCAGAGATGAGAGGTAATGGAATAAGAAAACATATATAGGCTGGCAGATTGGAGAGGCAGATTGATGTCAGAAGAATTAATTGATGGACCCGACAGTTGGAATTCCCTAGGAAGGGTACCAGAGATGAGAGGTATAGAAATAAGAAAACATATAAAGGCTGGCAGATTGGAGAGGCAGATTGATGTCAGAAGAATTAATTGATGGACCCGACAATTGGAATTCCCTAGGAAGGGTAACAGAGATGAGAGGTAATGGAATAAGAAAACATATATAGGCTGGCAGATTGGAGAGGCAGATTGATGTCAGAAGAATTAATTGATGGTCCCGACAATTGGAATTCCCTAGGAAGGGTACCAGAGATGAGAGGTAATGGAATAAGAAAACATATATAGGCTGGCAGATTGGAGAGGCAGATTGATGTCAGAAGAATTAATTGATGGACCCGACAATTGGACTTCCCTAGGAAGGGTACCAGAGATGAGAAGTAATGGAATAAGAAAACATATATAGGCTGGCAGATTGGAGAGGCAGATTGATGTCAGAAGAATTAATTGATGGACCCGACTTTTGGAATTCCCTAGGAAGGGTACCAGAGATGAGAGGTATAGGAATAAGAAAACATATATAGGCTGGCAGATTGGAGAGGCACATTGATGTCAGAAGAATTAATTGATGGACCCGACAATTGGACTTCCCTAGGAAGGGTACCAGAGATGAGAAGTAATGGAATAAGAAAACATATATAGGCTGGCAGATTGGAGAGGCAGATTGATGTCAGAAGAATTAATTGATGGACCCGACAATTGGACTTCCCTAGGAAGGGTACCAGAGATGAGAAGTAATGGAATAAGAAAACATATATAGGCTGGCAGATTGGAGAGGCAGATTGATGTCAGAAGAATTAATTGATGGACCCGACAATTGGACTTCCCTAGGAAGGGTACCAGAGATGAGAGGTAATGGAATAAAAAACATATATAGGCTGGCAGATTGGAGAGGCAGATTGATGTCAGGAGAATTAATTGATGGACCCGACAATTGGAATTCCCTAGGAAGGGTACCAGAGATGAGAGGTAATGGAATAAAAAACATATATAGGCTGGCAGATTGGAGAGGCAGATTGATGTCAGAAGAATTAATTGATGGACCCGACAATTGGAATTCCCTAGGAAGGGTACCAGAGATGAGAAGTAATGGAATAAGAAAACATATATAGGCTGGCAGATTGGAGGGGCAGATTGATGTCAGAAGAATTAATTGATGGACCCGACAATTGGACTTCCCTAGGAAGGGTACCAGAGATGAGAGGTAATGGAATAAAAAACATATATAGGCTGGCAGATTGGAGAGGCAGATTGATGTCAGGAGAATTAATTGATGGACCCGACAATTGGAATTCCCTAGGAAGGGTACCAGAGATGAGAGGTAATGGAATAAAAAACATATATAGGCTGGCAGATTGGAGAGGCAGATTGATGTCAGAAGAATTAATTGATGGACCCGACAATTGGAATTCCCTAGGAAGGGTACCAGAGATGAGAAGTAATGGAATAAGAAAACATATATAGGCTGGCAGATTGGAGAGGCAGATTGATGTCAGAAGAATTAATTGATGGACCCGACAATTGGAATTCCCTAGGAAGGGTACCAGAGATGAGAGGTAATGGAATAAAAAACATATATAGGCTGGCAGATTGGAGAGGCAGATTGATGTCAGAAGAATTAATTGATGGACCCGACAATTGGAATTCCCTAGGAAGGGTACCAGAGATGAGAGGTAATGGAATAAGAAAACATATATAGGCTGGCAGATTGGAGAGGCAGATTGATGTCAGAAGAATTAATTGATGGACCCGACAATTGGAATTCCCTGGGAAGGGTACCAGAGATGAGAGGTAATGGAATACGAAAACATATAAAGCCTGGCAGATTGGAGAGGCAGATTGATGTCAGAAGAATTAATAGATGGACCCGACAATTGGAATTCCCTAGGAAGGTTACCAGAGCTGAGAGGTATAGGAATAAGAAAACATATATAGGCTGGCAGATTGGAGAGGCAGATTGATGTCAGAAGAATTAATTGATGGACCCGACAATTGGAATTCCCTAGGAAGGGTACCAGAGATGAGAGGTATAGGAATAAGAAAACATATATAGGCTGGCAGATTGGAGAGGCAGATTGATGTCAGAAGAATTAATTGATGGACCCGACAATTGGAATTCCCTAGGAAGCGTACCAGAGATGAGAGGTATAGGAATAAGAAAACATATATAGGCTGGCAGATTGGAGAGGCAGATTGATGTCAGAAGAATTAATTGATGGACCCGACAATTGGAATTCCCTAGGAAGGGTACCAGAGATGAGAGGAAATGGAAGAAGAAAACATATATAGGCTGGCAGATTGGAGAGGCAGATTGATGTCAGAAGAATTAATTGATGGACCCGACAATTGGAATTCCCTAGGAAAGGTACCAGAGATGAGAGGTATAGGAATAAGAAAACATATATAGGCTGGAAGATTGGAGAGGCAGATTGATGTCAGAAGAATTAATTGATGGACCCGACAATTGGAATTCCCTAGGAAGGGTAACAGAGCTGAGAGGTTTTGGAATAAGAAAACATATATAGGCTGGCAGATTGGAGAGGCAGATTGATGTCAGAAGAATTAATTGATGGACCCGACAATTGGAATTCCCTAGGAAGCGTACCAGAGATGAGAGGTATAGGAATAAGAAAACATATATAGGCTGGCAGATTGGAGAGGCAGATTGATGTCAGAAGAATTAATTGATGGACCCGACAATTGGAATTCCCTAGGAAGGGTACCAGAGTTGAGAGGTAATGGATTAGGAAAACATATAAAGGCTGGCAGATTGGAGAGGCAGATTGATGTCAGAAGAATTAATTGATGGACCCGACAATTGGAATTCACTAGGACGGGTACCAGAGATGAGAGGTAATGGAATAAGAAAACATATATAGGCTGGCAGATTGGAGAGGCAGATTGATGTCAGAAGAATTAATTGATGGAACGGACAATTGGAATTCCCTACGAAGTGTATCAGTGATGAGAGGTATAGGAATAAGAAAACATATATAGGCTGGCAGATTGGAGAGGCAGATTGATGTCAGAAGAATTAATTGATGGACCCGACAATTGGAATTCCCTAGGAAGGGTACCAGAGATGAGAGGTATAGGAATAAGAAAACATATATAGGCTGGCAGATTGGAGAGGCAGATTGATGTCAGAAGAATTAATTGATGGACCCGACAATTGGAATTCCCTAGGAAGCGTACCAGAGATGAGAGGTATAGGAATAAGAAAACATATATAGGCTGGCAGATTGGAGAGGCAGATTGATGTCAGAAGAATTAATTGATGGACCCGACAATTGGAATTCCCTAGGAAGGGTACCAGAGATGAGAGGAAATGGAAGAAGAAAACATATATAGGCTGGCAAATTGGAGAGGCAGATTGATGTCAGAAGAATTAATTGATGGTCCCGACAATTGGAATTCCCTAGGACGGGTACCAGAGATGAGAGGTAATGGAATAAGAAAACATATATAGGCTGGCAGATTGGAGAGGCAGATTGATGTCAGAAGAATTAATTGATGGACCCGACAATTGGAATTCCCTAGGAAGGGTACCAGAGATGAGCGGTATAGGAATAAGAAAACATATATAGGCTGGAAGATTGGAGAGACAGATTGATGTCAGAAGAATTAATTGATGGACCCGACAATTGGAATTCCCTAGGAAGGGTACCAGAGATGAGAGTTAATGGAATAAGAAAACATATAAAGGCTGGCAGATTGGAGAGGCAGATTGATGTCAGAAGAATTAATTGATGGACCCAACAATTGGAATTCCCTAGGAAGGGTACCAGAGCTGAGAGGTATTGGAATAAGAAAACATATATAGGCTGGCAGATTGGAGAGGCAGATTGATGTCAGAAGAATTAATTGATGGACCCGACAATTGGAATTCCCTAGGAAGCGTACCAGAGATGAGAGGTATAGGAATAAGAAAACATATATAGGCTGGCAGATTGGAGAGGCAGATTGATGTCAGAAGAATTAATTGATGGACCCGACAATTGGAATTCGCTAGGAAGGGTACCAGAGATGAGAGGTAATGGATTAGGAAAACATATAAAGGCTGGCAGATTGGAGAGGCAGATTGATGTCAGAAGAATTAATTGATGGACCCGACAATTGGAATTCCCTAGGAAGGGTACCAGAGATGAGAGGTAATGGAATAAGAAAACATATATAGGCTGGCAGATTGGAGAGGCAGATTGATGTCAGAAGAATTAATTGATGGACCCGACAATTGGAATTCCCTAGGGAGGGTACCAGAGATGAGAGGTAATGGAGTAAGAAAACATATATAGGCTGGCAGATTGGAGAGGCAGATTGATGTCAGAAGAATTAATTGATGGACCCGGCATTTGGAATTCCCTAGGAAGGGTACCAGAGATGAGAGGTATAGGAATAAGAAAACATATATAGGCTGGCAGATTGGAGAGGCAGATTGATGTCAGAAGAATTAATTGATGGACCCGACAATTGGAATTCCCTAGGAAGGGTACCAGAGATGAGAGGTATAGGAATAAGAAAACATATATAGGGTGGCAGATTGGAGAGGCAGATTGATGTCAGAAGAATTAATTGATGGACCCGACAATTGGAATTCCCTAGGAAGCGTACCAGAGATGAGAGGTATAGGAATAAGAAAACATATATAGGCTGGCAGATTGGAGAGGCAGATTGATGTCAGAAGAATTAATTGATGGACCCGACAATTGGAATTCCCTAGGAAGGGTACCAGAGATGAGAGGTAATGGAAGAATAAAACATATATAGGCTGGCAGATTGGAGAGGCAGATTGATGTCAGAAGAATTAATTGATGGTCCCGACAATTGGAATTCCCTAGGACGGGTACCAGAGATGAGAGGTAATGGAATAAGAAAACATATATAGGCTGGCAGATTGGAGAGGCAGATTGATGTCAGAAGAATTAATTGATGGACCCGACAATTGGAATTCCCTAGGAAGGGTACCAGAGATGAGAGGTAATGGAATAAGAAAACATATATAGGCTGGCAGATTGGAGAGGCAGATTGATGTCAGAAGAATTAATTGATGGACCCGACAATTGGAATTCCCTAGGAAGGGTACCAGAGATGAGAGGTAATGGAATAAGAAAACATATAAAGGCTGGCAGATTGGAGAGGCAGATTGATGTCAGAAGAATTAATTGATGGACCCGACAATTGGAATTCCCTAGGAAGGGTACCAGAGATGAGAGGTATAGGAATAAGAAAACATATATAGGCTGGCAGATTGGAGAGGCAGATTGATGTCAGAAGAATTAATTGATGGACCCGACAATTGGAATTCCCTAGGAAGGGTACCAGAGATGAGAGGTAATGGAATAAGAAAACATATATAGGCTGGCAGATTGGAGAGGCAGATTGATGTCTGAAGAATAAATTGATGGACCCGACAATTGGAATTCCCTAGGAAGGTTACCAGAGACGAGAGGTAATGGAATAAGAAAACATATATAGGCTGGCAGATTGGAGAGGCAGATTGATGTCAGAAGAATTAATTGATGGACCCGACGATTGGAATTCCCTAGGAATGGTACCAGAGATGAGATGTATAGGAATAAGAAAACATATATAGGCTGGCAGATTGGAGAGGCAGATTGATGTCAGAAGAATTAATTGATGGACCCGACAATTGGAATTCCCTAGGAAGGGTACCAGAGATGAGAGGTATAGGAATAAGAAAACATATATAGGCTGGCAGATTGGAGAGGCAGATTGATGTCAGAAGCATTAATTGATGGACCCGACAATTGGAATTCCCTAGGAAGGGTACCAGATATGAGAGGTATAGGAATAAGAAAACATATATAGCCTAGCAGATTGGAGAGGCAGATTGATGTCAGAAGAATTAATTGATGGACCCGACAATTGGAATTCCCTAGGAAGGGTACCAGAGATGAGAGGTATAGGAATAAGAAAACATATATAGGCTGGCAGATTGGAGAGGCAGATTGATGTCAGAAGAATTAATTGATGGACCCGACAATTGGAATTCCCTAGGAAGGGTAACAGAGATGAGAGGTATAGGAATAAGAAAACATATATAAGCTGGCAGATTGGAGAGGCAGATTGATGTCAGAAGAATTAATTGATGGACCCGACAATTGGAATTCCCTAGGAAGGGTACCAGAGATGAGAGGTATAGGAATGACTAAACATATATAGGCTGGCAGATTAGAGAGGCAGATTGATGTCAGAAGAATTAATTGATGGACCCGACAATTGGAATTCCCTAGGAAGGGTACCAAAGATGAGAGGTAATGGAATAAGAAATCATATATAGGCAGGCAGATTGGAGAGGCAGATTGATGTCAGAAGAATTAATTGATGGACCCGACAATTGGAATTCCCTAGGAAGGGTAACGGAGATGAGCGGTATACGAATAAGAAAACATATATAGGCTGGCAGATTGGAGAGGCAGATTGATGTCAGAAGAATTAATTGATGGACCCGACAATTGGAATTCCCTAGGAAGGGTACCAGAGATGAGAGGTAATGGAATAAGAAAACATATATAGGCTGGCAGATTGGAGAGGCAGATTGATGTCAGAAGAATTAATTGATGGACCCGACAATTGGAATTCCCTAGGAAGGGTACCAGAGAAGAGAGGTAATGGAATAAGAAAACATATATAGGCTGGCAGATTGGAGAGGCAGATTGATGTCAGAAGAATTAATTGATGGACCCGACAATTGGAATTCCCTAGGAAGGGTACCAGAGATGAGAGGTAATGGAAGAATAAAACATATATAGGCTGGCAGATTGGAGAGGCAGATTGATGTCAGAAGAATTAATTGATGGTCCCGACAATTGGAATTCCCTAGGACGGGTACCAGAGATGAGAGGTAATGGAATAAGAAAACATATATAGGCTGGCAGATTGGAGAGGCAGATTTATGTCAGAAGAATTAATTGATGGACCCGACAATTGGAATTCCCTAGGAAGGGTACCAGCGATGAGAGGTAATGGAATAAGAAAACATATATAGGCTGGCAGATTGGAGAGGCAGATTGATGTCAGAAGAATTAATTGATGGACCCGACAATTGGAATTCCCTAGGAAGGGTACCAGAGATGAGAGGTAATGGAATAAGAAAACATATAAAGGCTGGCAGATTGGAGAGGCAGATTGATGTCAGAAGAATTAATTGATGGACCCGACAATTGGAATTCCCTAGGAAGGGTACCAGAGATGAGAGGTATAGGAATAAGAAAACATATATAGGCTGGCAGATTGGAGAGGCAGATTGATGTCAGAAGAATTAATTGATGGACCCGACAATTGGAATTCCCTAGGAAGGGTTCCAGAGATGAGAGGTAATGGAATAAGAAAACATATATAGGCTGGCAGATTGGAGAGGCAGATTGATGTCTGAAGAATAAATTGATGGACCCGACAATTGGAATTCCCTAGGAAGGTTACCAGAGACGAGAGGTAATGGAATAAGAAAACATATATAGGCTGGCAGATTGGAGAGGCAGATTGATGTCAGAAGAATTAATTGATGGACCCGACGATTGGAATTCCCTAGGAATGGTACCAGAGATGAGATGTATAGGAATAAGAAAACATATATAGGCTGGCAGATTGGAGAGGCAGATTGATGTCAGAAGAATTAATTGATGGACCCGACAATTGGAATTCCCTAGGAAGGGTACCAGAGATGAGAGGTAATAGAATAAGAAAACATATATAGGCTGGCAGATTAGAGAGGCAGATTGATGTCAGAAGAATTAATTGATGGACCCGACATTTGGAATTCCCTAGGAAGGGTACCAGAGAAGAGAGGTAATGGAATAAGAAAACATATATAGGCTGGCAGATTGGAGAGGCAGATTGATGTCAGAAGAATTAATTGATGGACCCGACAATTGGAATTCCCTAGGAAGGGTACCAGAGAAGAGAGGTAATGGAATAAGAAAACATATATAGGCTGGCAGATTGGAGAGGCAGATTGATGTCAGAAGAATTAATTGATGGACCCGACAATTGGAATTCCCTAGGAAGGGTACCAGAGATGAGAGGTAATGGAAGAATAAAACATATATAGGCTGGCAGATTGGAGAGGCAGATTGATGTCAGAAGAATTAATTGATGGTCCCGACAATTGGAATTCCCTAGGACGGGTACCAGAGATGAGAGGTAATGGAATAAGAAAACATATATAGGCTGGCAGATTGGAGAGGCAGATTGATGTCAGAAGAATTAATTGATGGACCCGACAATTGGAATTCCCTAGGAAGGGTACCAGAGATGAGAGGTAATGGAATAAGAAAACATATATAGGCTGGCAGATTGGAGAGGCAGATTGATGTCAGAAGAATTAATTGATGGACCCGACAATTGGAATTCCCTAGGAAGGGTACCAGAGATGAGAGGTAATGGAATAAGAAAACATATAAAGGCTGGCAGATTGGAGAGGCAGATTGATGTCAGAAGAATTAATTGATGGACCCGACAATTGGAATTCCCTAGGAAGGGTACCAGAGATGAGAGGTATAGGAATAAGAAAACATATATAGGCTGGCAGATTGGAGAGGCAGATTGATGTCAGAAGAATTAATTGATGGACCCGACAATTGGAATTCCCTAGGAAGGGTACCAGAGATGAGAGGTAATGGAATAAGAAAACATATATAGGCTGGCAGATTGGAGAGGCAGATTGATGTCTGAAGAATAAATTGATGGACCCGACAATTGGAATTCCCTAGGAAGGTTACCAGAGACGAGAGGTAATGGAATAAGAAAACATATATAGGCTGGCAGATTGGAGAGGCAGATTGATGTCAGAAGAATTAATTGATGGACCCGACGATTGGAATTCCCTAGGAATGGTACCAGAGATGAGATGTATAGGAATAAGAAAACATATATAGGCTGGCAGATTGGAGAGGCAGATTGATGTCAGAAGAATTAATTGATGGACCCGACAATTGGAATTCCCTAGGAAGGGTACCAGAGATGAGAGGTAATAGAATAAGAAAACATATATAGGCTGGCAGATTAGAGAGGCAGATTGATGTCAGAAGAATTAATTGATGGACCCGACAATTGGAATTCCCTAGGAAGGGTACCAAAGATGAGAGGTAATGGAATAAGAAAACATATATAGGCTGGCAGATTGGAGAGGCAGATTGATGTCAGAAGAATTAATTGATGGACCCCACAATTGGAATTCCCTAGGAAGGGTACCAGAGATGAGAGGGAATAGAATAAGAAAACATATATAGGCTGGCAGATTGGAGAGGCAGATTGATGTCAGAAGAATTAATTGATGGACCCGACAATTGGAATTCCCTAGGAAGGGTACCAGAGATGAGAGGTAATGGAATGAGAAAACATATATAGGCTGGCAGATTGGAGAGGCAGATTGATGTCAGAAGAATTAATTGATGGACCCGACAATTGGAATTCCCTAGGAAGTGTACCAGAGATGAGAGGCAATGGAATAAGAAAACATATATAGGCTGGCAGATTGGAGAGGCAGATTGATGTCAGAAGAATTAATTGATGGACCCGACAATTGGAATAACCTAGGAAGGGTACCAGAGATGAGAGGTATAGGAATAAGAAAACATATATAGGTTGGCAGATTGGAGAGGCAGATTGATGTCAGAAGAATTAATTAATGGTCCCGACAATTGGAATTCCCTAGGAAGGGTACCAGAGATGAGAAGTAATGGAATAAGAAAACACATATAGGCTGGCAGATTGGAGAGGCAGATTGATGTCAGAAGAATTAATTGATGGACCGGACAATTGGAATTCCCTAGGAAGGGTACCAGAAATGAGAGGTAATGGAATAAGAAAACATATATAGGCTGGCAGATTGGAGAGGCAGATTGATGTCAGAAGAATTAATTGATGGACCCGACAATTGGAATTCCCTAGGAAGTGTACCAGAGATGAGAGGTAATGGAATAAGAAAACATATATAGGCTGGCAGATTGGAGAAAGAGATTGATGTCAGAAGAATTAATTGATGGACCCCACAATTGGAATTCCCTAGGAAGGGTACCAGAGATGAGAGGTAATGGAATAAGAAAACAAATATAGGCTGGCAGATTGGAGAGGCAGATTGATGTCAGAAGAATTAATTGATGGACCCGACAATTGGAATTCCCTAGGAAGGGTAACAGAGATGAGAGGTAATGGAATAAGAAAACATATATAGGCTGGCAGATTGGAGAGGCAGATTGATGTCAGAAGAATTAATTGATGGACCCGACAATTGGAATTCCCTAGGAAGGGTACCAGAGATGAGAGGTAATGGAATAAGAAAACATATATAGGCTGGCAGATTGGAGAAAGAGATTGATGTCAGAAGAATTAATTGATGGACCCGACAATTGGAATTCCCTAGGAAGGGTACCAGAGATGAGAGGTAATGGAATAAGAAAACATATATAGGCTGGCAGATTGGAGAGGCAGATTGATGTCAGAAGAATTAATTGATGCACTCGACAATTGGAATTCCCTAGGAAGGGTACCAGAGATGAGAGGTAATGGAATAAGAAAACATATATAGGCTGGCAGATTGGAGAGGCAGATTGATGTCAGAAGAATTAATTCATGGACCCGACAATTGGAATTCCCTAGGAAGGGTACCAGAGATGAGAGGTAATGGAATAAGAAAACATATATAGGCTGGCAGATTGGAGAGGCAGATTGATGTCAGAAGAATTAATTGATGGACCCGACAATTGGAATTCCCTAGGAAGGGTACCAGAGATGAGAGGTAATGGAATAAGAAAACATATATAGGCTGGCAGATTGGAGAGGCAGATTGATGTCAGAACAATTAATTGATGGACCCGACAATTGGAATTCCCTAGGAAGGGTACCAGAGATGAGAGGTATAGGAATAAGAAAACATATATAGGCTGGCAGATTGGAGAGGCAGATTGATGTCAGAAGAATTAATTGATGGACCGGACAATTGGAATTCCCTAGGAAGGGTACCAGAAATGAGAGGTAATGGAATAAGAAAACATATATAGGCTGGCAGATTGGAGAGGCAGATTGATGTCAGAAGAATTAATTGATGGACCCGACAATTGGAATTCCCTAGGAAGGGTACCAGAGATGAGAGGTAATGGAATAAGAAAACATATATAGACTCGCAGATTGGAGAGGCAGATTGATGTCAGAAGAATTAATTGATGGACCCGACAATTGGAATTCCCTAGGAAGGGTACCAGAGATGAGAGGTAATGGAATAAGAAAACATATATAGGCTGGCAAATTGGAAAGGCAGATTGATATCAGAAGAATTAATTGATGGACCCGACAATTGGAATTCCCTAGGAAGTGTACCAGAGATGAGAGGTAATGGAATAAGAAAACATATATAGGCTGGCAGATTGGAGAGGCAGATTGATGTCAGAAGAATTAATTGATGGACCCGACAATTGGAATTCCCTAGGAAGGGCACCAGAGATGAGAGGTATAGGAATAAGAAAACATATATAGGCTGGCAGATTGGAGAGGCAGATTGATGTCAGAAGAATTAATTGATGGACCCGATAATTGGAATTCCCTAGGAAGGGTACCAGAGATGAGAGGTAATGGAATGAGAAAACATATATAGGCTGGCAGATTGGAGAGGCAGATTGATGTCAGAAGAATTAATTGATGGACGCGACAATTGGAATTCCCTAGGAAGGGTACCAGAGATGAGAGGTAATGGAATAAGAAAACATATATAGGCTGGCAGATTGGAGAGGCAGATTGATGTCAGAAGAATTAATTGATGGACCCGACAATTGGAATTCCCTAGGAATGGTACCAGAGATGAGATGTATAGGAATAAGAAAACATATATAGGCTGGCAGATTGGAGAGGCAGATTGATGTCAGAAGAATTAATTGATGGACCCGACAATTGGAATTCCCTAGGAAGGGTACCAGAGATGAGAGGTAATAGAATAAGAAAACATATATAGGCTGGCAGATTAGAGAGGCAGATTGATGTCAGAAGAATTAATTGATGGACCCGACAATTGGAATTCCCTAGGAAGGGTACCAAAGATGAGAGGTAATGGAATAAGAAAACATATATAGGCTGGCAGATTGGAGAGGCAGATTGATGTCAGAAGAATTAATTGATGGACCCGACAATTGGAATTCCCTAGGAAGGGTACCAGAGATGAGAGGGAATAGAATAAGAAAACATATATAGGCTGGCAGATTGGAGAGGCAGATTGATGTCAGAAGAATTAATTGATGGACCCGACAATTGGAATTCCCTAGGAAGGGTACCAGAGATGAGAGGTAATGGAATGAGAAAACATATATAGGCTGGCAGATTGGAGAGGCAGATTGATGTCAGAAGAATTAATTGATGGACCCGACAATTGGAATTCCCTAGGAAGTGTACCAGAGATGAGAGGCAATGGAATAAGAAAACATATATAGGCTGGCAGATTGGAGAGGCAGATTGATGTCAGAAGAATTAATTGATGGACCCGACAATTGGAATAACCTAGGAAGGGTACCAGAGATGAGAGGTATAGGAATAAGAAAACATATATAGGTTGGCAGATTGGAGAGGCAGATTGATGTCAGAAGAATTAATTGATGGTCCCGACAATTGGAATTCCCTAGGAAGGGTACCAGAGATGAGAAGTAATGGAATAAGAAAACACATATAGGCTGGCAGATTGGAGAGGCAGATTGATGTCAGAAGAATTAATTGATGGACCGGACAATTGGAATTCCCTAGGAAGGGTACCAGAAATGAGAGGTAATGGAATAAGAAAACATATATAGGCTGGCAGATTGGAGAGGCAGATTGATGTCAGAAGAATTAATTGATGGACCCGACAATTGGAATTCCCTAGGAAGTGTACCAGAGATGAGAGGTAATGGAATAAGAAAACATATATAGGCTGGCAGATTGGAGAAAGAGATTGATGTCAGAAGAATTAATTGATGGACCCCACAATTGGAATTCCCTAGGAAGGGTACCAGAGATGAGAGGTAATGGAATAAGAAAACAAATATAGGCTGGCAGATTGGAGAGGCAGATTGATGTCAGAAGAATTAATTGATGGACCCGACAATTGGAATTCCCTAGGAAGGGTAACAGAGATGAGAGGTAATGGAATAAGAAAACATATATAGGCTGGCAGATTGGAGAGGCAGATTGATGTCAGAAGAATTAATTGATGGACCCGACAATTGGAATTCCCTAGGAAGGGTACCAGAGATGAGAGGTAATGGAATAAGAAAACATATGTAGGCTGGCAGATTGGAGAAAGAGATTGATGTCAGAAGAATTAATTGATGGACCCGACAATTGGAATTCCCTAGGAAGGGTACCAGAGATGAGAGGTAATAGAATAAGAAAACATATATAGGCTGGCAGATTGGAGAGGCAGATTGATGTCAGAAGAATTAATTGATGCACTCGACAATTGGAATTCCCTAGGAAGGGTACCAGAGATGAGAGGTAATGGAATAAGAAAACATATATAGGCTGGCAGATTGGAGAGGCAGATTGATGTCAGAAGAATTAATTCATGGACCCGACAATTGGAATTCCCTAGGAAGGGTACCAGAGATGAGAGGTAATGGAATAAGAAAACATATATAGGCTGGCAGATTGGAGAGGCAGATTGATGTCAGAAGAATTAATTGATGGACCCGACAATTGGAATTCCCTAGGAAGGGTACCAGAGATGAGAGGTAATGGAATAAGAAAACATATATAGGCTGGCAGATTGGAGAGGCAGATTGATGTCAGAACAATTAATTGATGGACCCGACAATTGGAATTCCCTAGGAAGGGTACCAGAGATGAGAGGTATAGGAATAAGAAAACATATATAGGCTGGCAGATTGGAGAGGCAGATTGATGTCAGAAGAATTAATTGATGGACCGGACAATTGGAATTCCCTAGGAAGGGTACCAGAAATGAGAGGTAATGGAATAAGAAAACATATATAGGCTGGCAGATTGGAGAGGCAGATTGATGTCAGAAGAATTAATTGATGGACCCGACAATTGGAATTCCCTAGGAAGGGTACCAGAGATGAGAGGTAATGGAATAAGAAAACATATATAGACTCGCAGATTGGAGAGGCAGATTGATGTCAGAAGAATTAATTGATGGACCCGACAATTGGAATTCCCTAGGAAGGGTACCAGAGATGAGAGGTAATGGAATAAGAAAACATATATAGGCTGGCAAATTGGAAAGGCAGATTGATATCAGAAGAATTAATTGATGGACCCGACAATTGGAATTCCCTAGGAAGTGTACCAGAGATGAGAGGTAATGGAATAAGAAAACATATATAGGCTGGCAGATTGGAGAGGCAGATTGATGTCAGAAGAATTAATTGATGGACCCGACAATTGGAATTCCCTAGGAAGGGCACCAGAGATGAGAGGTATAGGAATAAGAAAACATATATAGGCTGGCAGATTGGAGAGGCAGATTGATGTCAGAAGAATTAATTGATGGACCCGATAATTGGAATTCCCTAGGAAGGGTACCAGAGATGAGAGGTAATGGAATAAGAAAACATATATAGGCTGGCAGATTGGAGAGGCAGATTGATGTCAGAAGAATTAATTGATGGACCCGACAATTGGAATTCCCTAGGAAGGGTACCAGAGATGAGAGGTAATGGAATAAGAAAACATATATAGGCTGGCAGATTGGAGAGGCAGATTGATGTCAGAAGAATTAATTGATGGACCCGACAATTGGAATTCCCTAGGAAGGGTACCAGAGATGAGAGGTAATGGAATAAGAAAACATATATAGGCTGGCAGATTGGAGAGGCAGTTTGATGTCAGAAGAATTAATTGATGGACCCGACAATTGGAATTCCCTAGGAAGGGTACCAGAGATGAGAGGTAATGGAATAAGGAAACATATATAGGCTGGCAGATTGGAGAGGCAGATTGATGTCAGAAGAATTAATTGATGGTCCCGACAATTGGAATTCCCTAGGAAGTGTACCAGAGATGAGAGGTATAGGAATAAGAAAACATATATAGGCTGGTAGATTGGAGAGGCAGATTGATGTCAGAAGAATTAATTGATGGACCCGACAATTGGAATTCCCTAGGAAGGGTACCAGAGATGAGAGGTATAGGAATAAGAAAACATATATAGGCTGGCAGATTGGAGAGGCAGATTGATGTCAGAAGAATTAATTGATGGACCCGACAATTGGAATTCCCTAGGAAGTGTACCAGAGATGAGAGGTAATGGAATAGGAAAACATATATAGGCTGGCAGATTGGAGAGGCTGATTGATGTCAGAAGAAGTAATTGATGGACCCGACAATTGGAATTCCCTAGGAAGGGTACCAGAGATGAGAGGTAATGGAATAAGAAAACATATATAGGCTGGAAGATTGGAGAGGCAGATTGATGTCAGAAGAATTAATTGATGGTCCCGACAATTGGAATTCCCTAGGAAGGGTACCAGAGATGAGAAGTAATGGAATAAGAAAACACATATAGGCTGGCAGATTGGAGAGGCAGATTGATGTCAGAAGAATTAATTGATGGACTCGACAATTGGAATTCCCTAGGAAGGGTACCAGAGATGAGAGGTATAGGAATAAGAAAACATATATAGGCTGGCAGATTGGAGAGGCAGATTGATGTCAGAAGAATTAATTGATGGACCCGACAATTGGAATTCCCTAGGAAGGGTACCAGAGATGAGAGGTAATGGAATAAGAAAACATATATAGGCTGGCAGATTGGAGAGGCAGATTGATGTCAGAAGAGTTAATTGATGGACCCGACAATTGGAATTCCCTAGGAAGGGTACCAGAGATGAGAGGTAATGGAATAAGAAAACATATATAGGCTGGCAGATTGGAGAGGCAGATTGATGTCAGAAGAATTAATTGATGGACCCGACAATTGGAATTCCCTAGGAAGGGTACCAGAGATGAGAGGTAATGGAATAAGAAAACATATATAGGCTGGCAGATTGGAGAGGCAGATTGATGTCAGAACAATTAATTGATGGACCCGACAATTGGAATTCCCTAGGAAGGGTACCAGAGATGAGAGGAATAGGAATAAGAAAACATATATAGGCTGGCAGATTGGAGAGGCAGATTGATGTCAGAAGAATTAATTGATGGACCGGACAATTGGAATTCCCTAGGAAGGGTACCAGAAATGAGAGGTATAGGAATAAGAAAACATATATAGGTTGGCAGATTGGAGAGGCAGATTGATGTCAGAAGAATTAATTGATGGACCCGACAATTGGAATTCCCTAGGAAGGGTACCAGAGATGAGAGGTATAGGAATAAGAAAACATATATAGGCTGGCAGATTGGAGAGGCAGATTGATGTCAGAAGAATTAATTGATGGACCCGACAATTGGAATTCCCTAGGAAGGGTACCAGAGATGAGAGGTATAGGAATAAGAAAACATATATAGGCTGGCAGATTGGAGAGGCAGATTGATGTCAGAAGAATTAATTGATGGACCCGACAATTGGAATTCCCTAGGAAGGGTACCAGAGATGAGAGGTAATGGAATAAGAAAACATATATAGGCTGGCAGATTGGAGAGGCAGATTGATGTCAGAAGAGTTAATTGATGGACCCGACAATTGGAATTCCCTAGGAAGGGTACCAGAGATGAGAGGTAATGGAATAAGAAAACATATATAGGCTGGCAGATTGGAGAGGCAGATTGATGTCAGAAGAATTAATTGATGGACCCGACAATTGGAATTCCCTAGGAAGGGTACCAGAGATGAGAGGTAATGGAATAAGAAAACATATATAGGCTGGCAGATTGGAGAGGCAGATTGATGTCAGAACAATTAATTGATGGACCCGACAATTGGAATTCCCTAGGAAGGGTACCAGAGATGAGAGGAATAGGAATAAGAAAACATATATAGGCTGGCAGATTGGAGAAAGAGATTGATGTCAGAAGAATTAATTGATGGACCCCACAATTGGAATTCCCTAGGAAGGGTACCAGAGATGAGAGGTAATGGAATAAGAAAACAAATATAGGCTGGCAGATTGGAGAGGCAGATTGATGTCAGAAGAATTAATTGATGGACCCGACAATTGGAATTCCCTAGGATGGGTAACAGAGAATAGAGGTAATGGAATAAGAAAACATATATAGGCTGGCAGATTGGAGAGGCAGATTGATGTCAGAAGAATTAATTGATGGACCCGACAATTGGAATTCCCTAGGAAGGGTACCAGAGATGAGAGGTAATGGAATAAGAAAACATATATAGGCTGGCAGATTGGAGAAAGAGATTGATGTCAGAAGAATTAATTGATGGACCCGACAATTGGAATTCCCTAGGAAGGGTACCAGAGATGAGAGGTAATAGAATAAGAAAACATATATAGGCTGGCAGATTGGAGAGGCAGATTGATGTCAGAAGAATTAATTGATGCACTCGACAATTGGAATTCCCTAGGAAGGGTACCAGAGATGAGAGGTAATGGAATAAGAAAACATATATAGGCTGGCAGATTGGAGAGGCAGATTGATGTCAGAAGAATTAATTCATGGACCCGACAATTGGAATTCCCTAGGAAGGGTACCAGAGATGAGAGGTAATGGAATAAGAAAACATATATAGGCTGGCAGATTGGAGAGGCAGATTGATGTCAGAAGAATTAATTGATGGACCCGACAATTGGAATTCCCTAGGAAGGGTACCAGAGATGAGAGGTAATGGAATAAGAAAACATATATAGGCTGGCAGATTGGAGAGGCAGATTGATGTCAGAACAATTAATTGATGGACCCGACAATTGGAATTCCCTAGGAAGGGTACCAGAGATGAGAGGTATAGGAATAAGAAAACATATATAGGCTGGCAGATTGGAGAGGCAGATTGATGTCAGAAGAATTAATTGATGGACCGGACAATTGGAATTCCCTAGGAAGGGTACCAGAAATGAGAGGTAATGGAATAAGAAAACATATATAGGCTGGCAGATTGGAGAGGCAGATTGATGTCAGAAGAATTAATTGATGGACCCGACAATTGGAATTCCCTAGGAAGGGTACCAGAGATGAGAGGTAATGGAATAAGAAAACATATATAGACTCGCAGATTGGAGAGGCAGATTGATGTCAGAAGAATTAATTGATGGACCCGACAATTGGAATTCCCTAGGAAGGGTACCAGAGATGAGAGGTAATGGAATAAGAAAACATATATAGGCTGGCAAATTGGAAAGGCAGATTGATATCAGAAGAATTAATTGATGGACCCGACAATTGGAATTCCCTAGGAAGTGTACCAGAGATGAGAGGTAATGGAATAAGAAAACATATATAGGCTGGCAGATTGGAGAGGCAGATTGATGTCAGAAGAATTAATTGATGGACCCGACAATTGGAATTCCCTAGGAAGGGCACCAGAGATGAGAGGTATAGGAATAAGAAAACATATATAGGCTGGCAGATTGGAGAGGCAGATTGATGTCAGAAGAATTAATTGATGGACCCGATAATTGGAATTCCCTAGGAAGGGTACCAGAGATGAGAGGTAATGGAATAAGAAAACATATATAGGCTGGCAGATTGGAGAGGCAGATTGATGTCAGAAGAATTAATTGATGGACCCGACAATTGGAATTCCCTAGGAAGGGTACCAGAGATGAGAGGTAATGGAATAAGAAAACATATATAGGCTGGCAGATTGGAGAGGCAGATTGATGTCAGAAGAATTAATTGATGGACCCGACAATTGGAATTCCCTAGGAAGGGTACCAGAGATGAGAGGTAATGGAATAAGGAAACATATATAGGCTGGCAGATTGGAGAGGCAGATTGATGTCAGAAGAATTAATTGATGGTCCCGACAATTGGAATTCCCTAGGAAGGGTACCAGAGATGAGAGGTATAGGAATAAGAAAACATATATAGGCTGGTAGATTGGAGAGGCAGATTGATGTCAGAAGAATTAATTGATGGACCCGACAATTGGAATTCCCTAGGAAGGGTACCAGAGATGAGAGGTAATGGAATAAGAAAACATATATAGGCTGGCAGATTGGAGAGGCAGATTGATGTCTGAAGAATAAATTGATGGACCCGACAATTGGAATTCCCTAGGAAGGTTACCAGAGACGAGAGGTAATGGAATAAGAAAACATATATAGGCTGGCAGATTGGAGAGGCAGATTGATGTCAGAAGAATTAATTGATGGACCCGACGATTGGAATTCCCTAGGAATGGTACCAGAGATGAGATGTATAGGAATAAGAAAACATATATAGGCTGGCAGATTGGAGAGGCAGATTGATGTCAGAAGAATTAATTGATGGACCCGACAATTGGAATTCCCTAGGAAGGGTACCAGAGATGAGAGGTAATAGAATAAGAAAACATATATAGGCTGGCAGATTAGAGAGGCAGATTGATGTCAGAAGAATTAATTGATGGACCCGACAATTGGAATTCCCTAGGAAGGGTACCAAAGATGAGAGGTAATGGAATAAGAAAACATATATAGGCTGGCAGATTGGAGAGGCAGATTGATGTCAGAAGAATTAATTGATGGACCCCACAATTGGAATTCCCTAGGAAGGGTACCAGAGATGAGAGGGAATAGAATAAGAAAACATATATAGGCTGGCAGATTGGAGAGGCAGATTGATGTCAGAAGAATTAATTGATGGACCCGACAATTGGAATTCCCTAGGAAGGGTACCAGAGATGAGAGGTAATGGAATGAGAAAACATATATAGGCTGGCAGATTGGAGAGGCAGATTGATGTCAGAAGAATTAATTGATGGACCCGACAATTGGAATTCCCTAGGAAGTGTACCAGAGATGAGAGGCAATGGAATAAGAAAACATATATAGGCTGGCAGATTGGAGAGGCAGATTGATGTCAGAAGAATTAATTGATGGACCCGACAATTGGAATAACCTAGGAAGGGTACCAGAGATGAGAGGTATAGGAATAAGAAAACATATATAGGTTGGCAGATTGGAGAGGCAGATTGATGTCAGAAGAATTAATTGATGGTCCCGACAATTGGAATTCCCTAGGAAGGGTACCAGAGATGAGAAGTAATGGAATAAGAAAACACATATAGGCTGGCAGATTGGAGAGGCAGATTGATGTCAGAAGAATTAATTGATGGACCGGACAATTGGAATTCCCTAGGAAGGGTACCAGAAATGAGAGGTAATGGAATAAGAAAACATATATAGGCTGGCAGATTGGAGAGGCAGATTGATGTCAGAAGAATTAATTGATGGACCCGACAATTGGAATTCCCTAGGAAGTGTACCAGAGATGAGAGGTAATGGAATAAGAAAACATATATAGGCTGGCAGATTGGAGAAAGAGATTGATGTCAGAAGAATTAATTGATGGACCCCACAATTGGAATTCCCTAGGAAGGGTACCAGAGATGAGAGGTAATGGAATAAGAAAACAAATATAGGCTGGCAGATTGGAGAGGCAGATTGATGTCAGAAGAATTAATTGATGGACCCGACAATTGGAATTCCCTAGGAAGGGTAACAGAGATGAGAGGTAATGGAATAAGAAAACATATATAGGCTGGCAGATTGGAGAGGCAGATTGATGTCAGAAGAATTAATTGATGGACCCGACAATTGGAATTCCCTAGGAAGGGTACCAGAGATGAGAGGTAATGGAATAAGAAAACATATATAGGCTGGCAGATTGGAGAAAGAGATTGATGTCAGAAGAATTAATTGATGGACCCGACAATTGGAATTCCCTAGGAAGGGTACCAGAGATGAGAGGTAATGGAATAAGAAAACATATATAGGCTGGCAGATTGGAGAGGCAGATTGATGTCAGAAGAATTAATTGATGCACTCGACAATTGGAATTCCCTAGGAAGGGTACCAGAGATGAGAGGTAATGGAATAAGAAAACATATATAGGCTGGCAGATTGGAGAGGCAGATTGATGTCAGAAGAATTAATTCATGGACCCGACAATTGGAATTCCCTAGGAAGGGTACCAGAGATGAGAGGTAATGGAATAAGAAAACATATATAGGCTGGCAGATTGGAGAGGCAGATTGATGTCAGAAGAATTAATTGATGGACCCGACAATTGGAATTCCCTAGGAAGGGTACCAGAGATGAGAGGTAATGGAATAAGAAAACATATATAGGCTGGCAGATTGGAGAGGCAGATTGATGTCAGAACAATTAATTGATGGACCCGACAATTGGAATTCCCTAGGAAGGGTACCAGAGATGAGAGGTATAGGAATAAGAAAACATATATAGGCTGGCAGATTGGAGAGGCAGATTGATGTCAGAAGAATTAATTGATGGACCGGACAATTGGAATTCCCTAGGAAGGGTACCAGAAATGAGAGGTAATGGAATAAGAAAACATATATAGGCTGGCAGATTGGAGAGGCAGATTGATGTCAGAAGAATTAATTGATGGACCCGACAATTGGAATTCCCTAGGAAGGGTACCAGAGATGAGAGGTAATGGAATAAGAAAACATATATAGACTCGCAGATTGGAGAGGCAGATTGATGTCAGAAGAATTAATTGATGGACCCGACAATTGGAATTCCCTAGGAAGGGTACCAGAGATGAGAGGTAATGGAATAAGAAAACATATATAGGCTGGCAAATTGGAAAGGCAGATTGATATCAGAAGAATTAATTGATGGACCCGACAATTGGAATTCCCTAGGAAGTGTACCAGAGATGAGAGGTAATGGAATAAGAAAACATATATAGGCTGGCAGATTGGAGAGGCAGATTGATGTCAGAAGAATTAATTGATGGACCCGACAATTGGAATTCCCTAGGAAGGGCACCAGAGATGAGAGGTATAGGAATAAGAAAACATATATAGGCTGGCAGATTGGAGAGGCAGATTGATGTCAGAAGAATTAATTGATGGACCCGATAATTGGAATTCCCTAGGAAGGGTACCAGAGATGAGAGGTAATGGAATGAGAAAACATATATAGGCTGGCAGATTGGAGAGGCAGATTGATGTCAGAAGAATTAATTGATGGACGCGACAATTGGAATTCCCTAGGAAGGGTACCAGAGATGAGAGGTAATGGAATAAGAAAACATATATAGGCTGGCAGATTGGAGAGGCAGATTGATGTCAGAAGAATTAATTGATGGACCCGACAATTGGAATTCCCTAGGAATGGTACCAGAGATGAGATGTATAGGAATAAGAAAACATATATAGGCTGGCAGATTGGAGAGGCAGATTGATGTCAGAAGAATTAATTGATGGACCCGACAATTGGAATTCCCTAGGAAGGGTACCAGAGATGAGAGGTAATAGAATAAGAAAACATATATAGGCTGGCAGATTAGAGAGGCAGATTGATGTCAGAAGAATTAATTGATGGACCCGACAATTGGAATTCCCTAGGAAGGGTACCAAAGATGAGAGGTAATGGAATAAGAAAACATATATAGGCTGGCAGATTGGAGAGGCAGATTGATGTCAGAAGAATTAATTGATGGACCCGACAATTGGAATTCCCTAGGAAGGGTACCAGAGATGAGAGGGAATAGAATAAGAAAACATATATAGGCTGGCAGATTGGAGAGGCAGATTGATGTCAGAAGAATTAATTGATGGACCCGACAATTGGAATTCCCTAGGAAGGGTACCAGAGATGAGAGGTAATGGAATGAGAAAACATATATAGGCTGGCAGATTGGAGAGGCAGATTGATGTCAGAAGAATTAATTGATGGACCCGACAATTGGAATTCCCTAGGAAGTGTACCAGAGATGAGAGGCAATGGAATAAGAAAACATATATAGGCTGGCAGATTGGAGAGGCAGATTGATGTCAGAAGAATTAATTGATGGACCCGACAATTGGAATAACCTAGGAAGGGTACCAGAGATGAGAGGTATAGGAATAAGAAAACATATATAGGTTGGCAGATTGGAGAGGCAGATTGATGTCAGAAGAATTAATTGATGGTCCCGACAATTGGAATTCCCTAGGAAGGGTACCAGAGATGAGAAGTAATGGAATAAGAAAACACATATAGGCTGGCAGATTGGAGAGGCAGATTGATGTCAGAAGAATTAATTGATGGACCGGACAATTGGAATTCCCTAGGAAGGGTACCAGAAATGAGAGGTAATGGAATAAGAAAACATATATAGGCTGGCAGATTGGAGAGGCAGATTGATGTCAGAAGAATTAATTGATGGACCCGACAATTGGAATTCCCTAGGAAGTGTACCAGAGATGAGAGGTAATGGAATAAGAAAACATATATAGGCTGGCAGATTGGAGAAAGAGATTGATGTCAGAAGAATTAATTGATGGACCCCACAATTGGAATTCCCTAGGAAGGGTACCAGAGATGAGAGGTAATGGAATAAGAAAACAAATATAGGCTGGCAGATTGGAGAGGCAGATTGATGTCAGAAGAATTAATTGATGGACCCGACAATTGGAATTCCCTAGGAAGGGTAACAGAGATGAGAGGTAATGGAATAAGAAAACATATATAGGCTGGCAGATTGGAGAGGCAGATTGATGTCAGAAGAATTAATTGATGGACCCGACAATTGGAATTCCCTAGGAAGGGTACCAGAGATGAGAGGTAATGGAATAAGAAAACATATGTAGGCTGGCAGATTGGAGAAAGAGATTGATGTCAGAAGAATTAATTGATGGACCCGACAATTGGAATTCCCTAGGAAGGGTACCAGAGATGAGAGGTAATAGAATAAGAAAACATATATAGGCTGGCAGATTGGAGAGGCAGATTGATGTCAGAAGAATTAATTGATGCACTCGACAATTGGAATTCCCTAGGAAGGGTACCAGAGATGAGAGGTAATGGAATAAGAAAACATATATAGGCTGGCAGATTGGAGAGGCAGATTGATGTCAGAAGAATTAATTCATGGACCCGACAATTGGAATTCCCTAGGAAGGGTACCAGAGATGAGAGGTAATGGAATAAGAAAACATATATAGGCTGGCAGATTGGAGAGGCAGATTGATGTCAGAAGAATTAATTGATGGACCCGACAATTGGAATTCCCTAGGAAGGGTACCAGAGATGAGAGGTAATGGAATAAGAAAACATATATAGGCTGGCAGATTGGAGAGGCAGATTGATGTCAGAACAATTAATTGATGGACCCGACAATTGGAATTCCCTAGGAAGGGTACCAGAGATGAGAGGTATAGGAATAAGAAAACATATATAGGCTGGCAGATTGGAGAGGCAGATTGATGTCAGAAGAATTAATTGATGGACCGGACAATTGGAATTCCCTAGGAAGGGTACCAGAAATGAGAGGTAATGGAATAAGAAAACATATATAGGCTGGCAGATTGGAGAGGCAGATTGATGTCAGAAGAATTAATTGATGGACCCGACAATTGGAATTCCCTAGGAAGGGTACCAGAGATGAGAGGTAATGGAATAAGAAAACATATATAGACTCGCAGATTGGAGAGGCAGATTGATGTCAGAAGAATTAATTGATGGACCCGACAATTGGAATTCCCTAGGAAGGGTACCAGAGATGAGAGGTAATGGAATAAGAAAACATATATAGGCTGGCAAATTGGAAAGGCAGATTGATATCAGAAGAATTAATTGATGGACCCGACAATTGGAATTCCCTAGGAAGTGTACCAGAGATGAGAGGTAATGGAATAAGAAAACATATATAGGCTGGCAGATTGGAGAGGCAGATTGATGTCAGAAGAATTAATTGATGGACCCGACAATTGGAATTCCCTAGGAAGGGCACCAGAGATGAGAGGTATAGGAATAAGAAAACATATATAGGCTGGCAGATTGGAGAGGCAGATTGATGTCAGAAGAATTAATTGATGGACCCGATAATTGGAATTCCCTAGGAAGGGTACCAGAGATGAGAGGTAATGGAATAAGAAAACATATATAGGCTGGCAGATTGGAGAGGCAGATTGATGTCAGAAGAATTAATTGATGGACCCGACAATTGGAATTCCCTAGGAAGGGTACCAGAGATGAGAGGTAATGGAATAAGAAAACATATATAGGCTGGCAGATTGGAGAGGCAGATTGATGTCAGAAGAATTAATTGATGGACCCGACAATTGGAATTCCCTAGGAAGGGTACCAGAGATGAGAGGTAATGGAATAAGAAAACATATATAGGCTGGCAGATTGGAGAGGCAGTTTGATGTCAGAAGAATTAATTGATGGACCCGACAATTGGAATTCCCTAGGAAGGGTACCAGAGATGAGAGGTAATGGAATAAGGAAACATATATAGGCTGGCAGATTGGAGAGGCAGATTGATGTCAGAAGAATTAATTGATGGTCCCGACAATTGGAATTCCCTAGGAAGGGTACCAGAGATGAGAGGTATAGGAATAAGAAAACATATATAGGCTGGTAGATTGGAGAGGCAGATTGATGTCAGAAGAATTAATTGATGGACCCGACAATTGGAATTCCCTAGGAAGGGTACCAGAGATGAGAGGTATAGGAATAAGAAAACATATATAGGCTGGCAGATTGGAGAGGCAGATTGATGTCAGAAGAATTAATTGATGGACCCGACAATTGGAATTCCCTAGGAAGTGTACCAGAGATGAGAGGTAATGGAATAGGAAAACATATATAGGCTGGCAGATTGGAGATGCTGATTGATGTCAGAAGAAGTAATTGATGGACCCGACAATTGGAATTCCCTAGGAAGGGTACCAGAGATGAGAGGTAATGGAATAAGAAAACATATATAGGCTGGAAGATTGGAGAGGCAGATTGATGTCAGAAGAATTAATTGATGGTCCCGACAATTGGAATTCCCTAGGAAGGGTACCAGAGATGAGAAGTAATGGAATAAGAAAACACATATAGGCTGGCAGATTGGAGAGGCAGATTGATGTCAGAAGAATTAATTGATGGACTCGACAATTGGAATTCCCTAGGAAGGGTACCAGAGATGAGAGGTATAGGAATAAGAAAACATATATAGGCTGGCAGATTGGAGAGGCAGATTGATGTCAGAAGAATTAATTGATGGACCCGACAATTGGAATTCCCTAGGAAGGGTACCAGAGATGAGAGGTAATGGAATAAGAAAACATATATAGGCTGGCAGATTGGAGAGGCAGATTGATGTCAGAAGAGTTAATTGATGGACCCGACAATTGGAATTCCCTAGGAAGGGTACCAGAGATGAGAGGTAATGGAATAAGAAAACATATATAGGCTGGCAGATTGGAGAGGCAGATTGATGTCAGAAGAATTAATTGATGGACCCGACAATTGGAATTCCCTAGGAAGGGTACCAGAGATGAGAGGTAATGGAATAAGAAAACATATATAGGCTGGCAGATTGGAGAGGCAGATTGATGTCAGAACAATTAATTGATGGACCCGACAATTGGAATTCCCTAGGAAGGGTACCAGAGATGAGAGGAATAGGAATAAGAAAACATATATAGGCTGGCAGATTGGAGAGGCAGATTGATGTCAGAAGAATTAATTGATGGACCGGACAATTGGAATTCCCTAGGAAGGGTACCAGAAATGAGAGGTATAGGAATAAGAAAACATATATAGGTTGGCAGATTGGAGAGGCAGATTGATGTCAGAAGAATTAATTGATGGACCCGACAATTGGAATTCCCTAGGAAGGGTACCAGAGATGAGAGGTATAGGAATAAGAAAACATATATAGGCTGGCAGATTGGAGAGGCAGATTGATGTCAGAAGAATTAATTGATGGACCCGACAATTGGAATTCCCTAGGAAGGGTACCAGAGATGAGAGGTATAGGAATAAGAAAACATATATAGGCTGGCAGATTGGAGAGGCAGATTGATGTCAGAAGAATTAATTGATGGACCCGACAATTGGAATTCCCTAGGAAGGGTACCAGAGATGAGAGGTAATGGAATAAGAAAACATATATAGGCTGGCAGATTGGAGAGGCAGATTGATGTCAGAAGAGTTAATTGATGGACCCGACAATTGGAATTCCCTAGGAAGGGTACCAGAGATGAGAGGTAATGGAATAAGAAAACATATATAGGCTGGCAGATTGGAGAGGCAGATTGATGTCAGAAGAATTAATTGATGGACCCGACAATTGGAATTCCCTAGGAAGGGTACCAGAGATGAGAGGTAATGGAATAAGAAAACATATATAGGCTGGCAGATTGGAGAGGCAGATTGATGTCAGAACAATTAATTGATGGACCCGACAATTGGAATTCCCTAGGAAGGGTACCAGAGATGAGAGGAATAGGAATAAGAAAACATATATAGGCTGGCAGATTGGAGAAAGAGATTGATGTCAGAAGAATTAATTGATGGACCCCACAATTGGAATTCCCTAGGAAGGGTACCAGAGATGAGAGGTAATGGAATAAGAAAACAAATATAGGCTGGCAGATTGGAGAGGCAGATTGATGTCAGAAGAATTAATTGATGGACCCGACAATTGGAATTCCCTAGGATGGGTAACAGAGAATAGAGGTAATGGAATAAGAAAACATATATAGGCTGGCAGATTGGAGAGGCAGATTGATGTCAGAAGAATTAATTGATGGACCCGACAATTGGAATTCCCTAGGAAGGGTACCAGAGATGAGAGGTAATGGAATAAGAAAACATATATAGGCTGGCAGATTGGAGAAAGAGATTGATGTCAGAAGAATTAATTGATGGACCCGACAATTGGAATTCCCTAGGAAGGGTACCAGAGATGAGAGGTAATAGAATAAGAAAACATATATAGGCTGGCAGATTGGAGAGGCAGATTGATGTCAGAAGAATTAATTGATGCACTCGACAATTGGAATTCCCTAGGAAGGGTACCAGAGATGAGAGGTAATGGAATAAGAAAACATATATAGGCTGGCAGATTGGAGAGGCAGATTGATGTCAGAAGAATTAATTCATGGACCCGACAATTGGAATTCCCTAGGAAGGGTACCAGAGATGAGAGGTAATGGAATAAGAAAACATATATAGGCTGGCAGATTGGAGAGGCAGATTGATGTCAGAAGAATTAATTGATGGACCCGACAATTGGAATTCCCTAGGAAGGGTACCAGAGATGAGAGGTAATGGAATAAGAAAACATATATAGGCTGGCAGATTGGAGAGGCAGATTGATGTCAGAACAATTAATTGATGGACCCGACAATTGGAATTCCCTAGGAAGGGTACCAGAGATGAGAGGTATAGGAATAAGAAAACATATATAGGCTGGCAGATTGGAGAGGCAGATTGATGTCAGAAGAATTAATTGATGGACCGGACAATTGGAATTCCCTAGGAAGGGTACCAGAAATGAGAGGTAATGGAATAAGAAAACATATATAGGCTGGCAGATTGGAGAGGCAGATTGATGTCAGAAGAATTAATTGATGGACCCGACAATTGGAATTCCCTAGGAAGGGTACCAGAGATGAGAGGTAATGGAATAAGAAAACATATATAGACTCGCAGATTGGAGAGGCAGATTGATGTCAGAAGAATTAATTGATGGACCCGACAATTGGAATTCCCTAGGAAGGGTACCAGAGATGAGAGGTAATGGAATAAGAAAACATATATAGGCTGGCAAATTGGAAAGGCAGATTGATATCAGAAGAATTAATTGATGGACCCGACAATTGGAATTCCCTAGGAAGTGTACCAGAGATGAGAGGTAATGGAATAAGAAAACATATATAGGCTGGCAGATTGGAGAGGCAGATTGATGTCAGAAGAATTAATTGATGGACCCGACAATTGGAATTCCCTAGGAAGGGCACCAGAGATGAGAGGTATAGGAATAAGAAAACATATATAGGCTGGCAGATTGGAGAGGCAGATTGATGTCAGAAGAATTAATTGATGGACCCGATAATTGGAATTCCCTAGGAAGGGTACCAGAGATGAGAGGTAATGGAATAAGAAAACATATATAGGCTGGCAGATTGGAGAGGCAGATTGATGTCAGAAGAATTAATTGATGGACCCGACAATTGGAATTCCCTAGGAAGGGTACCAGAGATGAGAGGTAATGGAATAAGAAAACATATATAGGCTGGCAGATTGGAGAGGCAGATTGATGTCAGAAGAATTAATTGATGGACCCGACAATTGGAATTCCCTAGGAAGGGTACCAGAGATGAGAGGTAATGGAATAAGAAAACATATATAGGCTGGCAGATTGGAGAGGCAGTTTGATGTCAGAAGAATTAATTGATGGACCCGACAATTGGAATTCCCTAGGAAGGGTACCAGAGATGAGAGGTAATGGAATAAGGAAACATATATAGGCTGGCAGATTGGAGAGGCAGATTGATGTCAGAAGAATTAATTGATGGTCCCGACAATTGGAATTCCCTAGGAAGGGTACCAGAGATGAGAGGTATAGGAATAAGAAAACATATATAGGCTGGTAGATTGGAGAGGCAGATTGATGTCAGAAGAATTAATTGATGGACCCGACAATTGGAATTCCCTAGGAAGTGTACCAGAGATGAGAGGTAATGGAATAGGAAAACATATATAGGCTGGCAGATTGGAGAGGCTGATTGATGTCAGAAGAATTAATTGATGGACCCGACAATTGGAATTCCCTAGGAAGGGTACCAGAGATGAGAGGTAATGGAATAAGAAAACATATATAGGCTGGAAGATTGGAGAGGCAGATTGATGGCAGAAGAATTAATTGATGGTCCCGACAATTGGAATTCCCTAGGAAGGGTACCAGAGATGAGAAGTAATGGAATAAGAAAACACATATAGGCTGGCAGATTGGAGAGGCAGATTGATGTCAGAAGAATTAATTGATGGACTCGACAATTGGAATTCCCTAGGAAGGGTACCAGAGATGAGAGGTAATGGAATAAGAAAACATATATAGGCTGGCAGATTGGAGAGGCAGATTGATGTCAGAAGAATTAATTGATGGACCCGACAATTGGAATTCCCTAGGAAGGGTACCAGAGATGAGAGGTATAGGAATAAGAAAACATATATAGGCTGGCAGATTGGAGAGGCAGATTGATGTCAGAAGAATTAATTGATGGACTCGACAATTGGAATTCCCTAGGAAGGGTACCAGAGATGAGAGGTATAGGAATAAGAAAACATATATAGGCTGGCAGATTGGAGAGGCAGATTGATGTCAGAAGAATTAATTGATGGACCCGACAATTGGAATTCCCTAGGAAGTGTACCAGAGATGAGAGGTAATGGAATAAGAAAACATATATAGGCTGGCAGATTGGAGAGGCAGATTGATGTCAGAAGAATTAATTGATGGACCCGACAATTGGAATTCCCTAGGAAGGGTACCAGAGATGAGAGGTATAGGAATAAGAAAACATATATAAGCTAGCAGATTGGAGAGGCAGATTGATGTCAGAAGAATTAATTGATGGACCCGACAATTGGAATTCCCTAGGAAGGGTACCAATGATGAGAGGTAATGGAATAAGAAAACATATATAGGCTGGCAGATTGGAGAGGCAGATTGATGTCAGAAGAATTAATTGATGGACCCGACAATTGGAATTCCCTAGGAAGGGTACCAGAGATTAGAGGTATAGGAATAAGAAAACATATATAGGCTGGCAGATTGGAGAGGCAGATTGATGTCAGAAGAATTAATTGATGGACCCGACAATTGGAATTCCCTAGGAAGGGTACCAGAGATGAGAGGTATAGGAATAAGAAAACATATATGGGCTGGCAGATTGGAGAGGCAGATTGATGTCAGCAGAATTAATTGATGGACCCGACAATTGCAATTCCCTAGGAAGGGTACCAGAGATGAGAGGTATAGGAATAAGAAAACATATATAGGCTGGCAGATTGGAGAGGCAGATTGATGTCAGAAGAATTAATTGATGGACCCGACAATTGGAATTCCCTAGGAAGGGTACCAGAGATGAGAGGTAATGGAATAAGAAAACATATATAGGCTGGCAGATTGGAGAGGCAGATTGATGTCAGAAGAATTAATTGATGGACCCGACAATTGGAATTCCCTAGGAAGGGTACCAGAGAGGAGAGGTATAGGAATAAGAAAACATATATAGGCTGGCAGATTGGAGAGGAAGATTGATGTCAGAAGAATTAATTGATGGACCCGACAATTGGAATTCCCTAGGAAGGGTAACAGAGATGAGAGGTATTGGAATAAGAAAACATATATAGGCTGGCAGATTGAGAGGCAGATTGATGTCAGAAGAATTAATTGATGGACCCGACAATTGGAATTCCCTGGGAAGGGTACCAGAGATGAGAGGTATAGGAATAAGAAAACATATATGGGCTGGCAGATTGGAGAGACAGATTGATGTCAGAAGAATTAATTGATGGACCCGACAATTGCAATTCCCTAGGAAGGGTACCAGAGATGAGAGGTATAGGAATAAGAAAACATATATAGGCTGGCAGATTGGAGAGACAGATTGATGTCAGAAGAATTAATTGATGGACCCGACAATTGGAATTCCCTAGGAACGGTACCAGAGATGAGAGGTAATGGAATAAGAAAACATATATAGGCTGGCAGATTGGAGAGGCAGATTGATGTCAGAAGAATTAATTGATGGACCCGACAATTGGAATTCCCTAGGAAGGGTACCAGAGATGAGAGGTATAGAAGTAAGAAAACATATATAGGCTGGCAGATTGGAGAGGCAGATTGATGTCAGAAGAATTAATTGATGGACCCGACAATTGGAATTCCCTAGGAAGGGTACCAGAGAGGAGAGGTAATGGAATAAGAAAACATATATAGGCTGGCAGATTGGAGAGGCAGATTGATGTCAGAAGAATTAATTGATGGACCCGACAATTGGAATTCCCTAGGAAGGGTACCAGAGATGAGAGGTATAGGAATAAGAAAACATATATAGGATGGCAGATTGGAGAGGCAGATTGATGTCAGAAGAATTAACTGATGGACCCGACAATTGGAATTCCCTGGGAAGGGTACCAGAGATGAGTGGTAATGGAATAAGAAAACATATATAGGCTGGCAGATTGGAGAGGCAGATTGATGTCAGAAGAATTAATTGATGGACCCGACAATTGGAATTCCCTAGGAAGGGTACCAGAGATGAGAGGTAATGGAATAAGAAAACATATATAGGCTGGCAGATTGGAGAGGCAGTTTGATGTCAGAAGAATTAATTGATGGACCCGACAATTGGAATTCCCTAGGAAGGGTACCAGAGATGAGAGGTAATGAAATAAGAAAACATATATAGGCTGGCAGATTGGAGAGGAAGATTGATGTCAGAAGAATTAATTGATGGATCCGACAATTGGAATTCCCTAGGAAGGGTACCAGAGATGAGAGGTATAGGAATAAGAAAACATATATGGGCTGGCAGATTGGAGAGACAGATTGATGTCAGAAGAATTAATTGATGGACCCGACAATTGCAATTCCCTAGGAAGGGTACCAGAGATGAGAGGTATAGGAATAAGAAAACATATATAGGCTGGCAGATTGGAGAGACAGATTGATGTCAGAAGAATTAATTGATGGACCCGACAATTGGAATTCCCTAGGAACGGTACCAGAGATGAGAGGTAATGGAATAAGAAAACATATATAGGCTGGCAGATTGGAGAGGCAGATTGATGTCAGAAGAATTAATTGATGGACCCGACAATTGGAATTCCCTAGGAAGGGTACCAGAGATGAGAGGTATAGAAGTAAGAAAACATATATAGGCTGGCAGATTGGAGAGGCAGATTGATGTCAGAAGAATTAATTGATGGACCCGACAATTGGAATTCCCTAGGAAGGGTACCAGAGAGGAGAGGTAATGGAATAAGAAAACATATATAGGCTGGCAGATTGGAGAGGCAGATTGATGTCAGAAGAATTAATTGATGGACCCGACAATTGGAATTCCCTAGGAAGGGTACCAGAGATGAGAGGTATAGGAATAAGAAAACATATATAGGATGGCAGATTGGAGAGGCAGATTGATGTCAGAAGAATTAACTGATGGACCCGACAATTGGAATTCCCTGGGAAGGGTACCAGAGATGAGTGGTAATGGAATAAGAAAACATATATAGGCTGGCAGATTGGAGAGGCAGATTGATGTCAGAAGAATTAATTGATGGACCCGACAATTGGAATTCCCTAGGAAGGGTACCAGAGATGAGAGGTAATGGAATAAGAAAACATATATAGGCTGGCAGATTGGAGAGGCAGTTTGATGTCAGAAGAATTAATTGATGGACCCGACAATTGGAATTCCCTAGGAAGGGTACCAGAGATGAGAGGTAATGAAATAAGTAAACATATATAGGCTGTCAGATTGGAGAGGCAGATTGATGTCAGAAGAATTAACTGATGGACCCGACAATTGGAATTCCCTAGGAAGGGTACCAGAGATGAGAGGTAATGGAATAAGAAAACATATATAGGCTGGCAGATTGGAGAGGCAGATTGATGTCAGAAGAATTAATTGATGGACCCGACAATTGGAATTCCCTAGGAAGGGTACCAGAGATGAGAGGTAATGGAATAAGAAAACATATATAGGCTGGCAGATTGGAGAGGCAGTTTGATGTCAGAAGAATTAATTGATGGACCCGACAATTGGAATTCCCTAGGAAGGGTACCAGAGATGAGAGGTAATGAAATAAGAAAACATATATAGGCTGGCAGATTGGAGAGGAAGATTGATGTCAGAAGAATTAATTGATGGATCCGACAATTGGAATTCCCTAGGAAGGGTACCAGAGATGAGAGGTATAGGAATAAGAAAACATATATGGGCTGGCAGATTGGAGAGACAGATTGATGTCAGAAGAATTAATTGATGGACCCGACAATTGCAATTCCCTAGGAAGGGTACCAGAGATGAGAGGTATAGGAATAAGAAAACATATATAGGCTGGCAGATTGGAGAGACAGATTGATGTCAGAAGAATTAATTGATGGACCCGACAATTGGAATACCCTAGGAACGGTACCAGAGATGAGAGGTAATGGAATAAGAAAACATATATAGGCTGGCAGATTGGAGAGGCAGATTGATGTCAGAAGAATTAATTGATGGACCCGACAATTGGAATTCCCTAGGAAGGGTACCAGAGATGAGAGGTATAGAAATAAGAAAACATATATAGGCTGGCAGATTGGAGAGGCAGATTGATGTCAGAAGAATTAATTGATGGACCCGACAATTGGAATTCCCTAGGAAGGGTACCAGAGAGGAGAGGTAATGGAATAAGAAAACATATATAGGCTGGCAGATTGGAGAGGCAGATTGATGTCAGAAGAATTAATTGATGGACCCGACAATTGGAATTCCCTAGGAAGGGTACCAGAGATGAGAGGTATAGGAATAAGAAAACATATATAGGATGGCAGATTGGAGAGGCAGATTGATGTCAGAAGAATTAACTGATGGACCCGACAATTGGAATTCCCTGGGAAGGGTACCAGAGATGAGTGGTAATGGAATAAGAAAACATATATAGGCTGGCAGATTGGAGAGGCAGATTGATGTCAGAAGAATTAATTGATGGACCCGACAATTGGAATTCCCTAGGAAGGGTACCAGAGATGAGAGGTAATGGAATAAGAAAACATATATAGGCTGGCAGATTGGAGAGGCAGTTTGATGTCAGAAGAATTAATTGATGGACCCGACAATTGGAATTCCCTAGGAAGGGTACCAGAGATGAGAGGTAATGAAATAAGAAAACATATATAGGCTGGCAGATTGGAGAGGAAGATTGATGTCAGAAGAATTAATTGATGGATCCGACAATTGGAATTCCCTAGGAAGGGTACCAGAGATGAGAGGTAATGGAATAAGAAAACATATATAGGTTGGCAGATTGGAGAGGCAGATTGATGTCAGAAGAATTAATTGATGGACCCGACAATTGGAATTCCCTAGGAAGGGTACCAGAGATGAGAGGTATAGGAATAAGAAAACATATATAGGCTGTCAGATTGGAGAGGCAGATTGATGTCAGAAGAATTAACTGATGGACCCGACAATTGGAATTCCCTAGGAAGGGTACCAGAGATGAGAGGTAATGGAATAAGAAAACATATATAGGCTGGCAGATTGGAGAGGCAGATTGATGTCAGAAGAATTAATTGATGGACCCGACAATTGGAATTCCCTAGGAAGGGTACCAGAGATGAGAGGTATAGAAGTAAGAAAACATATATAGGCTGGCAGATTGGAGAGGCAGATTGATGTCAGAAGAATTAATTGATGGACCCGACAATTGGAATTCCCTAGGAAGGGTACCAGAGAGGAGAGGTAATGGAATAAGAAAACATATATAGGCTGGCAGATTGGAGAGGCAGATTGATGTCAGAAGAATTAATTGATGGACCCGACAATTGGAATTCCCTAGGAAGGGTACCAGAGATGAGAGGTATAGGAATAAGAAAACATATATAGGATGGCAGATTGGAGAGGCAGATTGATGTCAGAAGAATTAACTGATGGACCCGACAATTGGAATTCCCTGGGAAGGGTACCAGAGATGAGTGGTAATGGAATAAGAAAACATATATAGGCTGGCAGATTGGAGAGGCAGATTGATGTCAGAAGAATTAATTGATGGACCCGACAATTGGAATTCCATAGGAAGTGTACCAGAGATGAGAGGTAATGGAATAAGAAAACATATATAGGCTGGCAGATTGGAGAGGCAGATTGATGTCAGAAGAATTAATTGATGGACCCGACAATTGGAATTCCCTAGGAAGGGTACCAGAGATGAGAGGTAATGGAATAAGAAAACATATATAGGCTGGCAGACTGGAGAGGCAGATTGATGTCAGAAGAATTAATTTATGGACCCGACAATTGGAATTCCCTAGGAAGGGTACCAGAGATGAGAGGTATAGGAATAAGAAAACATATATAGGCTGGCAGATTGGAGAGGCAGATTGATGTCAGAAGAATTAACTGATGGACCCGACAATTGGAATTCCCTAGGAAGGGTACCAGAGATGAGAGGTAATGGAATAAGAAAACATATATAGGCTGGCAGATTGGAGAGGCAGTTTGATGTCAGAAGAATTAATTGATGGACCCGACAATTGGAATTCCCTAGGAAGGGTACCAGAGATGAGAGGTAATGGAATAAGAAAACATATATAGGTTGGCAGATTGGAGAGGCAGATTGATATCAGAAGAATTAATTGATGGACTCGACAATTGGAATTCCCTAGGAAGGGTACCAGAGATGAGAGGTAATGGAATAAGAAAACATATATAGGCTGGCAGATTGGAGAGGCAGATTGATGTCAGAAGAATTAATTGATGGACCGGACAATTGGATTTCCCTAGGAAGTGTACCAGAGATGAGAGGTATAGGAATTAGAAAACATATATAGGCTGGCAGATTGGAGAGGAAGATTGATGTCAGAAGAATTAATTGATGGACCCGACAATTGGAATTCCCTAGGAAGGGTACCAGAGATGAGAGGTAATGGAATAAGAAAACATATATAGGCTGGCAGATTGGAGAGGCAGATTGATGTCAGAAGAATTAATTGATGGACTCGACAATTGGAATTCCCTAGGAAGGGTACCAGAGATGAGAGGTATAGGAATAAGAAAACATATATAGGCTGGCAGATTGGAGAGGCAGATTGATGTCAGAAGAATTAATTGATGGACCCGACAATTGGAATTCCCTAGGAAGGGTACCAGAGATGAGAGGTAATGGAATAAGAAAACATATATAGGCTGGCAGATTGGAGAGGCAGATTGATGTCAGGAGAATTAATTGATGGACCCGACAATTGGAATTCCCTAGGAAGGGTACCAGAGATGAGAGGTAATGGAATAAGAAAACATATATCGGCTGGCAGATTGGAGAGGCAGATTGATGTCAGAAGAATTAATTGATGGACCCGACAATTGGAATTGCCTAGGAAGGGTACCAGAGATGAGAGGTATAGAAATAAGAAAACATATATAGGCTGGCAGATTGGAGAGGCAGATTGATGTCAGAAGAATTAATTGATGGTCCCGACAATTGGAATTCCCTAGGAAGGGTACCAGAGATGAGAGGTAATGGAATAAGAAAACATATATAGGCTGGCAGATTGGAGAGGCAGATTGATGTCAGAAGAATTAATTGATGGTCCCGACAATTGGAATTCCCTAGGAAGGGTACCAGAGATGAGAGGTAATGGAATATGAAAACATATATAGGCTGGCAGATTGGAGAGGCAGATTGATGTCAGAAGAATTAATTGATGGTCCCGACAATTGGAATTCCCTAGGAAGGGTACCAGAGATGAGAGGTAATGGAATAAGAAAACATATATAGGCTGGCAGATTGGAGAGGCAGATTGATGTCAGAAGAATTAATTGATGGACCCGACAATTGGAATTCCCTAGGAAGGGTATCAGAGATGAGAGGTATAGGAATAAGAAAACATATATAGGCTGGCAGATTGGAGAGGCAGATTGATGTCAGAAGAATTAATTGATGGACCCGACAATTGGAATTCCCTAGGAAGTGTACCAGTGATGAGAGGTATAGGAATAAGAAAACATATATAGGCTGGCAGATTGGAGAGGCAGATTGATGTCAGAAGAATTAATTGATGGACCCGACAATTGCTATTCCCTAGGAAGAGTACCAGAGATGAGAGGTATAGGAATAAGAATACATATATAGGCTGGCAGATTGGAGAGGCAGATTGATGTCAGAAGAATTAATTGATGGACCCGACAATTGGAATTCCCTAGGAAGGGTACCAGATATGAGAGGTAATGGAATAAGAAAACATATATAGGCTGGCAGATTGGAGATGCAGATTGATGTCAGAAGAATTAATTGATGGACCCGACAATTGGAATTCCCTAGGAAGGGTACCAGAGATGAGAGGTAATGGAATAAGAAAACATATATAGGATGGCAGATTGGAGAGGCAGATTGATGTCAGAAGAATTAATTGATGGACCCGACAATTGGAATTCCCTGGGAAGGGTACCAGAGATGAATGGTATAGGAATAAGAAAACATATATAGGCTGGCAGATTGGAGAGGCAGATTGATGTCAGAAGAATTAATTGATGGACCCGACAATTGGAATTCCCTAGGAAGGGTACCAGAGATGAGAGGTAATGGAATAAGAATACATATATAGGCTGGCAGATTGGAAAGGCAGATTGATGTCAGCAGAATTAATTGATGGACCCGACAATTGGAATTCCCTTGGAAGGGTACCAGAGATGAGAGGTATAGGAATGAGAAAACATATATAGGCTGGCAGATTGGAGAGGCAGATTGATGTCAGAAGAATTAATTGATGGACCCGACAATTGGAATTCCCTAGGAAGGGTACCAGAGATGAGACGTATAGGAATAAGAAAACATATATAGGCTGGCAGATGTGAGAGGCAGATTGATGTCAGAAGAATTAATTGATGGACCCGACAATTGGAATTCCCTAGGAAGGGTACCAGTGATGAGAGGTATAGGAATAAGAAAACATATATAGGTTGGCAGATTGGAGAGGCAGATTGATGTCAGAAGAATTAATTGATGGACCCGACAATTGGAATTACCTAGGAAGGGTACCAGAGATGAGAGGTATAGGAATAAGAAAACATATATAGGCTGGCAGATTGGAGAGGCAGATTGATGTCAGAAGAATTAATTGATGGACCCGACAATTGGAATTTTCTAGGAATGGTACCAGAGATGAGAGGTAATGGAATAAGAAAACATGTATAGGCTGGCAGATTGGAGAGGCAGATTGATGTCAGAAGAATTAATTGATGGACCCGACAATTGGAATTCCCTAGGAAGGGTACCAGAGATGAGAGGTAATGGAATAAAAAAACATATATAGGCTGGCAGATTGGAGAGGCAGATTGATGTCAGAAGAATTAATTGATGGACCCGACAATTGGAATTCCCTAGGACGGGTACCAGAGATGAGAGGTAATGGAATAAGTAAACATATATAGGCTGGCAGATTGGAGAGGCAGATTGATGTCAGAAGAATTAATTGATGGACCCGACAATTGGAATTCCCTAGGAAGGGTACCAGAGATGAGAGGTAATGGAATAAGAAAACATATATAGGCTGGCAGATTGGAGAGGCAGAATAATGTCAGGAGAATTAATTGATGGACCCGACAATTGGAATTCCCTAGGAAGGGTACCAGAGATGAGAGGTATAGGAATAAGAAAATATATATAGGCTGGCAGATTGGAGAGGCAGATTGATGTCAGAAGAATTAATTGATGGACCCGACAATTGGAATTGCCTAGGAAGGGTACCAGAGATGAGAGGTATAGAAATAAGAAAACATATATAGGCTGGCAGTTTTGAGAGGCAGATTGATGTCAGAAGAATTAATTGATGGACCCGACAATTGGAATTCCCTAGGAAGGGTACCAGAGATGAGAGGTAATGGAATAAGAAAACATATATAGGCTGGCAGATTGGAGAGGCAGATTGATGTCAGAAGAATTAATTGATGGACCCGACAATTGGAATTCCCTAGGAAGGGTACCAGAGATGAGAGGTATGGGAATAAGAAAACATATATAGGCTGGCAGATTGGAGAGGCAGATTGATGTCAGAAGAATTAATTGATGGACCCGACAATTGGAATTCCCTAGGAAGGGTACCAGAGATGAGAGGTATAGGAATAAGAAAACATATATAGGCTGGCAGATTGGAGAGGCAGATTGATGTCAGAAGAATTAATTGATGGACCCGACAATTGGAATTCCCTAGGAAGGGTACCAGAGATGAGAGGTAATGGAATAAGAAAACATATATAGGCTGGCAGATTGGAGAGCAGATTGATGTCAGAAGAATTAATTGATGGACTCGACAAATGGAATTCCCTAGGAAGGGTACCAGAGATGAGAGGCAATGGAATAAGAAAACATATATAGGCTGGCAGATTGGAGAGGCAGATTGATGTCAGAAGAATTAATTGATGGACCCGACAATTGGAATTCCCTAGGAAGGGTACCAGAGATGAGAGGTAATGGAATAAGAAAACATATATAGGCTGGTAGATTGGAGAGGCAGATTGATGTCAGAAGAATTAATTGATGGACTCGACAAATGGAATTCCCTAGGAAGGGTACCAGAGATGAGAGGTAATGGAATAAAAAAACATATATAGGCTGGCAGATTGGAGAGGCAGATTGATGTCAGAAGAATTAATTGATGGACCCGACAATTGGAATTCCCTAGGACGGGTACCAGAGATGAGAGGTAATGGAATAAGAAAACATATATAGGCTGGCAGATTGGAGATGCAGATTGATGTCAGAAGAATTAATTGATGGACCCGACAATTGGAATTCCCTAGGAAGGGTACCAGAGATGAGAGGTAATGGAATAAGAAAACATATATAGGCTGGCAGATTGGAGAGGCAGATTGATGTCAGAAGAATTAATTGATGGACCCGACAATTGGAATTCCCTAGGAAGGGTACCAGAGATGAGAGGTAATGGAATAAGAAAACATATATAGGCTGGCAGATTGGAGAGGCAGATTGATGTCAGAAGAATTAATTGATGGACCCGACAATTGGAATTCCCTAGGAAGGGTACCAGAGATGAGAGGTAATGGAATAAGAAAACATATATAGGCTGGCAGATTGGAGAGGCAGATTGATGTCAGAAGAATTAATTGATGGACTCGACAAATGGAATTCCCTAGGAAGGGTACCAGAGATGAGAGGTAATGGAATAAGAAAACATATATAGGCTGGCAGATTGGAGAGGCAGATTGATGTCAGAAGAATTAATTGATGGACCCGACAATTGGAATTCCCTAGGAAGTGTACCAGAGATGAGAGGTATAGGAATAAGAAAACATATATAGGCTGGCAGATTGGAGAGGCAGATTGATGTCAGAAGAATTAATTGATGGACCCGACAATTGGAAGTCCCTAGGAAGGGTACCAGAGATGAGAGGTATAGGAATAAGCAAACATATATAGGCTGGCAGATTGGAAAGGTAGATTGATGTCAGAAGAATTAATTGATGGACCCGACAATTGGAATTCCCTAGGAAGGGTACCAGTCATGAGAGTTATAGGAATAAGAAAACATATATAGGCTGGCAGATTGGAGAGTCAGATTGATGTCAGAAGAATTAATTGATGGACCCGACAATTGGAATTCCCTAGGAAGGGTACCAGAGATGAGAGGTATAGGAATAAGAAAACATATATAGGCTGGCAGATTGGAGAGGCAGATTGATGTCAGAAGAATTAATTGATGAACCCGACAATTGGAATTCCCTAGGAAGGGTACCAGAGATGAGAGGTATAAGAATAAGAAAACATATATAGGCTGGCAGATTGGAGAGGCAGATTGATGTCAGTAGAATTAATTGATGGACCCGACAATTGGAATTCCCTAGGAAGGGTACCAGAGATGAGATGTAATGGAATAAGAAATGATATATAGGCTGGCAGATTGGAGACGCAGACTGATGTCTGAAGAATTAATTGATGGACCCGACAATTGGAATTCCCTAGGAAGGGTACCAGAGATGAGAGGTATAGGAATAAGAAAACATATATAGGCTGGCAGATTGGAGAGGCAGATTGATGTCAGAAGAATTAATTGATGGACCCGACAATTGGAATTCCCTAGGAAGGGTACCAGAGATGAGAGGCAATGGAATAAGAAAACATATATAGGCTGGCAGATTGGAGAGGCAGATTGATGTCAGAAGAATTAATTGATGGACCCGACAATTGGAATTCCCTAGGAAGGGTACCAGAGATGAGAGGTAATGGAATAAGAAAACATATATAGGCTGGTAGATTGGAGAGGCAGATTGATATCAGAAGAATTAATTGATGGACTCGACAAATGGAATTCCCTAGGAAGGGTACCAGAGATGAGAGGTAATGGAATAAAAAAACATATATAGGCTGGCAGATTGGAGAGGCAGATTGATGTCAGAAGAATTAATTGATGGACCCGACAATTGGAATTCCCTAGGACGGGTACCAGAGATGAGAGGTAATGGAATAAAAAACATATATAGGCTGGCAGATTGGAGAGGCAGATTGATGTCAGAAGAATTAATTGATGGACCCGACAATTGGAATTCCCTAGGAAGGGTACCAGAGATGAGAGGTAATGGAATAAGAAAACATATATAGGCTGGCAGATTGGAGAGGCAGATTGATGTCAGAAGAATTAATTGATGGACCCGACAATTGGAATTCCCTAGGAAGGGTACCAGAGATGAGAGGTAATGGAATAAGAAAACATATATAGGCTGGCAGATTGGAGAGGCAGATTGATGTCAGAAGAATTAATTGATGGACCCGACAATTGGAATTCCCTAGGAAGGGTACCAGAGATGAGAGATAATGGAATAAGAAAACATATATAGGCTGGCAGATTGGAGAGGCAGATTGATGTCAGAAGAATTAATTGATGGACTCGACAAATGGAATTCCCTAGGAAGGGTACCAGAGATGAGAGGTAATGGAATAAGAAAACATATATAGGCTGGCAGATTGGAGAGGCAGATTGATGTCAGAAGAATTAATTGATGGACCCGACAATTGGAATTCCCTAGGAAGTGTACCAGAGATGAGAGGTATAGGAATAAGAAAACATATATAGGCTGGCAGATTGGAGAGGCAGATTGATGTCAGAAGAATTAATTGATGGACCCGACAATTGGAAGTCCCTAGGAAGGGTACCAGAGATGAGAGGTATAGGAATAAGCAAACATATATAGGCTGGCAGATTGGAAAGGTAGATTGATGTCAGAAGAATTAATTGATGGACCCGACAATTGGAATTCCCTAGGAAGGGTACCAGTCATGAGAGTTATAGGAATAAGAAAACATATATAGGCTGGCAGATTGGAGAGTCAGATTGATGTCAGAAGAATTAATTGATGGACCCGACAATTGGAATTCCCTAGGAAGGGTACCAGAGATGAGAGGTATAGGAATAAGAAAACATATATAGGCTGGCAGATTGGAGAGGCAGATTGATGTCAGAAGAATTAATTGATGAACCCGACAATTGGAATTCCCTAGGAAGGGTACAAGAGATGAGAGGTATAAGAATAAGAAAACATATATAGGCTGGCAGATTGGAGAGGCAGATTGATGTCAGTAGAATTAATTGATGGACCCGACAATTGGAATTCCCTAGGAAGGGTACCAGAGATGAGATGTAATGGAATAAGAAAAGATATATAGGCTGGCAGATTGGAGACGCAGACTGATGTCTGAAGAATTAATTGATGGACCCGACAATTGGAATTCCCTAGGAAGGGTACCAGAGATGAGAGGTATAGGAATAAGAAAACATATATAGGCTGGCAGATTGGAGAGGCAGATTGATGTCAGAAGAATTAATTGATGGACCCGACAATTGGAATTCCCTAGGAAGGGTACCAGAGATGAGAGGTAATGGAATAAGAAAACATATATAGGCAGGCAGATTGGAGAGGCAGATTGATGTCAGAAGAATTAATTGATGGACCTGACAATTGGAATTCCCTAGGAAGGGTACCAGAGATGAGAGGTAATGGAATAAGAAAACATATATAGGCTGGCAGATTGGAGAGGCAGATTGATGTCAGAAGAATTAATTGATGGACCCGACAATTGGAATTCCCTAGGAAGGGTACCAGAGATGAGAGGTAATGGAATAAGAAAACATATATAGGCTGGCAGATTGGAGAGGCAGATTGATGTCAGAAGAATTAATTGATGGACCCGACAATTGGAATTCCCTAGGACGGGTACCAGAGATGAGAGGTAATGAAATAAGAAAACATATATAGGCTGGCAGATTGGAGAGGCAGATTGATGTCAGAAGAATTAATTCATGGCCCCGACAATTGGAATTCCCTAGGAAGGGTACCAGAGATGAGAGGTAATGGAATAAGAAAACATATATAGGCTGGCAGATTGGAGAGGCAGATTGATGTCAGAAGAATTAATTGATGGACCCGACAATTGGAATTCCCTAGGAAGGGTACCAGAGATGAGAGGTAATGGAATAAGAAAACATATATAGGCTGGCAGATTGGAGAGGCAGATTGATGTCAGAAGAATTAATTGATGGACCCGACAATTGGAATTCCCTAGGAAGGGTACCAGAGATGAGAGGTATAGGAATAAGAAAACATATATAGGCTGGCAGATTGGAGAGGCAGATTGATGTCTGAAGAATTAATTGATGGACCCGACAATTGGAATTCCCTAGGAAGGGTACCAGAAATGAGAGGTATAGGAATAAGAAAACATATATAGGCTGGCAGATTGGAGAGGCAGATTGATGTCAGAAGAATTAATTGATGGACCCGACAACTGGAATTCCCTAGGAAGGGTACCAGAGATGAGAGGTAATGGAATAAGAAAACATATATAGGCTGGCAGATTGGAGAGGCAGATTGATGTCTGAAGAATTAATTGATGGACCCGACAATTGGAATGCCCTAGGAAGGGTACCAGAGATGGGAGGTATAGGAATAAGAAAACATATATAGGCTGGCAGATTGGAGAGGCAGATTGATGTCAGAAGAATTAATTGATGTACCCGACAATTGGAATTCCCTAGGAAGAGTACCAGAGATGAGAGGTAATGGAATAAGAAAACATATATAGGCTGGCAGATTGGAGAGGCAGATTGATGTCAGAAGAATTAATTGATGGACCCGACAATTGGAATTCCCTAGGAAGGGTACCAGAGATGAGAGGTATAGGAATAAGAAAACATATATAGGCTGGCAGATTGGAGAGGCAGATTGATGTCAGAAGAATTAATTGATGGACCCGACAATTGGAATTCCCTAGGAAGGGTACCAGAGATGAGAGGTATAGGAATAAGTAAACATATATAGGCTGGCAGATTGGAGAGGCAGATTGATGTCAGAAGAATTAATTGATGGACCCGACAACTGGAATTCCCTAGGAAGGGTACCAGAGATGAGAGGTAATGGAATAAGAAAACATATATAGGCTGGCAGATTGGAGAAAGAGATTGATGTCAGAAGAATTAATTTATGGACCCGACAATTGGAATTCCCTAGGAAGGGTACCAGAGATGAGAGGTAATGGAATAAGAAAACATATATAGGCTGGCAGATTGGAGAAAGAGATTGATGTCAGAAGAATTAATTGATGGACCCGACAATTGGAATTCCCTAGGAAGGGTACCAGAGATGAGAGGTAATGGAATAAGAAAACATATATAGGCTGGCAGATTGGAGACAGAGATTGATGTCAGAAGAATTAATTGATGGACCCGACATTTGGAATTCCCTAGGAAGGGTACCAGAGATGAGAGGTAATGGAATAAGAAAACATATATAGGCTGGCAGATTGGAGAAAGAGATTGATGTCAGAAGAATTAATTGATGGATCCGACAATTGGAATTCCCTAGGAAGGGTACCAGAGATGAGAGGTAATGGAATAAGAAAACATATATAGGCTGGCAGATTTGAGAGGCAGATTGATGTCAGAAGAATTAATTGATGGACCCGACAATTGGAATGCCCTAGGAAGGGTACCAGAGATGGGAGGTATAGGAATAAGAAAACATATATAGGCTGGCAGATTGGAGAGGCAGATTGATGTCAGAAGAATTAATTGATGGACCCGACAATTGGAATTCCCTAGGAAGGGTACCAGAGATGAGAGGTATAGGAATAAGAAAACATATATAGGCTTGCAGATTGGAGAGGCAGATTGATGTCAGAAGAATTAATTGATGGACCCGACAATTGGAATTCCCTAGGACGGGTACCAGAGATGAGAGGTAATGGAATAAGAAAACATATATAGGCTGGCAGATTGGAGAGGCAGATTGATGTCAGAAGAATTAATTGATGGACCCGACAATTGGAATTCCCTAGGAAGGGTACCAGAGATGAGAGGTATAGGAATAAGAAAACATATATAGGCTGGCAGATTGGAGAGGCAGATTGATGTCAGAAGAATTAATTGATGGACCCGACAATTGGAATTCCCTAGGAAGGGTACCAGAGATGAGAGGTATAGGAATAAGAAAACATATATAGGCTGGCAGATTGGAGAGGCAGATTGATGTCAGAAGAATTAATTGATGAACCCGACAATTGGAATTCCCTAGGAAGGGTACCAGAGATGAGAGGTATAAGAATAAGAAAACATATATAGGCTGGCAGATTGGAGAGGCAGATTGATGTCAGTAGAATTAATTGATGGACCCGACAATTGGAATTCCCTAGGAAGGGTACCAGAGATGAGAGGTAATGGAATAAGAAAAGATATATAGGCTGGCAGATTGGAGACGCAGATTGATGTCTGAAGAATTAATTGATGGACCCGACAATTGGAATTCCCTAGGAAGGGTACCAGAGATGAGAGGTATAGGAATAAGAAAACATATATAGGCTGGCAGATTGGAGAGGCAGATTGATGTCAGAAGAATTAATTGATGGACCCGACAATTGGAATTCCCTAGGAAGGGTACCAGAGATGAGAGGTAATGGAATAAGAAAACATATATAGGCTGGCAGATTGGAGAGGCAGATTGATGTCAGAAGAATTAATTGATGGACCCGACAATTGGAATTCCCTAGGAAGGGTACCAGAGATGAGAGGTAATGGAATAAGAAAACATATATAGGCTGGCAGATTGGAGAGGCAGATTGATGTCAGAAGAATTAATTGATGGACCCGACAATTGGAATTCCCTAGGAAGGGTACCAGAGATGAGAGGTAATGGAATAAGAAAACATATATAGGCTGGCAGATTGGAGAGGCAGATTGATGTCAGAAGAATTAATTGATGGACCCGACAATTGAAATTCCCTAGGAAGGGTACCAGGGATGAGAGGTATAGGAATAAGAAAACATATATAGCCTTGCACATTACAGATGCAGACTGATTTCAGAAGAATTAATTGATGAACACGACAATTGAAATTCCCTTGGAGGGTACCTGAGATGAGAGGTATATGAATAAGAAAACTTATATAGGCTGGCAGATTGGAGAGGCAGATTGATGTCAGAAGAATTAATTAATGGTCCCGACAATTGGAATTCCCTAGGAAGGGTACCAGAGATGAGAGGTAATGGAATAAGAAAACATATATAGGCTGGCAGATTGGAGAGGCAGATTGATGTCAGAAGAATTAATTGATGAACCTGACAATTGAAATTCCCTAGGAAGGGTACCAGAGATGAGAAGTATATGAATAAGGAAACACATACCGCCTGGCAGATTGGAGAGGCAGATTGATATCAGAAGAATTAATTGATGGACCCAACAATTGAATTTCCCTGCGAAGGGAACCAGAGATGAGAGGTATAAGAATAAGAAAACATATAATGCCTGGCACATTGGCGAGGCAGACTGATGTCAGAAGAATTAATTGGTGAACCCGACAATTGGAATTCCCTAGGAAGGGTAACAGAGATGAGAGGTATAGGAATGAGAAAACATATATAGGCTGGCAGATTGGAGAGGCAGATTGATGTCAGAAGAATTAATTGATGGACCCGACAATTGGAATTCCCTAGGAAGCGTACCAGAGATGAGAGGTATAGGAATGAGAAAACATATATAGGCTGGCAGATTGGAGAGGCAGATTGATGTCAGAAGAATTAATTGATGGACCCGACAATTGGAATTCCCTTGGAAGGGTACCAGAGATGAGAGGTATAGGAATGAGAAAACATATATAGGCTGGCAGATTGGAGAGGCAGATTGATGTCAGAAGAATTAATTGATGGACCCGACAATTGGAATTCCCTAGGAAGGGTACCAGAGATGAGAGGTATAGGAATAAGTAAACATATATAGGCTGGCAGATTGGAGAGGCAGATTGATGTCAGAAGAATTAATTGATGGACCCGACAATTGGAATTCCCTAGGAAGGGTACCAGAGATGAGAGGTATAGGAATGAGAAAACATATATAGGCTGGCAGATTGGAGAGGCAGATTGATGTCAGAAGAATTAATTGATGGACCCGACAATTGGAATTCCCTAGGAAGGGTACCAGAGATGAGAGGTATAGGAATAAGAAAACATATATAGGCTGGCAGATTGGAGAGGCAGATTGATGTCAGAAGAATTAATTGATGGACCCGACAATTGGAATTCCCTAGGAAGGGTACCAGAGATGAGAGGTATAGGAATAAGAAAACATATATAGGCTGGCAGATTGGAGAGGCAGATTGATGTCAGAAGAATTAATTGATGGACCCGACAATTGGAATTCCCTAGGACGGGTACCAGAGATGAGAGGTAATGGAATAAGAAAACATATATAGGCTGGCAGATTGGAGAGGCAGATTGATGTCTGAAGAATTAATTGATGGACCCGACAATTGGAATGCCCTAGGAAGGGTACCAGAGATGGGAGGTATAGGAATAAGAAAACATATATAGGCTGGCAGATTGGAGAGGCAGATTGATGTCAGAAGAATTAATTGATGGACCCGACAATTGGAATTCCCTTGGAAGGGTACCAGAGATGAGAGGTATAGGAATAAGAAAACATATATAGGCTGGCAGATTGGAGAGGCAGATTGATGTCAGAAGAATTAATTGATGGACCCGAAAATTGGAATTCCCTAGGAAGGGTACCAGAGATGAGAGGTAATGGAATAAGAAAACATATATAGGCTGGCAGATTGGAGAAGGAGTTTGATGTCAGGAGAATTAATTGATGGACCCGACAATTGGAATTCCCAAGGAAGGGTACCAGAGATGAGAGGTAATGGAATAAGAAAACATATATAGGCTGGCAGATTGGAGAGGCAGATTGATGTCAGAAGAATTAATTGATGGACCCGACAATTGGAATTCCCTAGGAAGGGTACCAGAGATGAGAGGTATAGGAATAAGAAAACATATATAGGCTGGCAGATTGGAGAGGCAGATTGATGTCAGAAGAATTAATTGATGGACCCGACAATTGGAATTCCCTTGGTAGGGTACAAGAGATGAGAGGTATAGGAATGAGAAAATATATATAGGCTGGCAGATTGGAGAGGCAGATTGATGTCAGAAGAATTAATTGATGGACCCGACAATTGGAATTCCCTTGGAAGGGTACCAGAGATGAGAGGTATAGGAATGAGAAAACATATATAGGCTGGCAGATTGGAGAGGCAGATTGATGTCAGAAGAATTAATTGATGGACCCGACAATTGGAATTCCCTAGGAAGGGTACCAGAGATGAGAGGTAATGGAATAAGAAAACATATATAGGCTGGCAGATTGGAGAGGCAGATTGATGTCAGAAGAATTAATTGATGGACCCGACAATTGAAATTCCCTAGGAAGGGTACCAGGGATGAGAGGTATAGGAATAAGAAAACATATATAGCCTTGCACATTACAGATGCAGACTGATTTCAGAAGAATTAATTGATGGACCCGACAATTGGAATTCCCTTGGAAGGGTACCAGAGATGAGAGGTATAATATAAAACGAAAGAGAAAACATATATAGGCAGGCAGATTGGAGAGGCAGATTGATGTCAGAAGAATTAATTGATGGACCCGACAATTGGAATTCCCTAGGAAGCGTACCAGAGATGAGAGGTATAGGAATGAGAAAACATATATAGGCTGGCAGATTGGAGAGGCAGATTGATGTCAGAAGAATTAATTGATGGACCCGACAATTGGAATTCCCTTGGAAGGGTACCAGAGATGAGAGGTATAGGAATGAGAAAACATATATAGGCTGGCAGATTGGAGAGGCAGATTGATGTCAGAAGAATTAATTGATGGACCCGACAATTGGAATTCCCTAGGAAGGGTACCAGAGATGAGAGGTATAGGAATAAGTAAACATATATAGGCTGGCAGATTGGAGAGGCAGATTGATGTCAGAAGAATTAATTGATGGACCCGACAATTGGAATTCCCTAGGAAGGGTACCAGAGATGAGAGGTATAGGAATGAGAAAACATATATAGGCTGGCAGATTGGAGAGGCAGATTGATGTCAGAAGAATTAATTGATGGACCCGACAATTGGAATTCCCTAGGAAGGGTACCAGAGATGAGAGGTATAGGAATAAGAAAACATATATAGGCTGGCAGATTGGAGAGGCAGATTGATGTCAGAAGAATTAATTGATGGACCCGACAATTGGAATTCCCTAGGAAGGGTACCAGAGATGAGAGGTATAGGAATAAGAAAACATATATAGGCTGGCAGATTGGAGAGGCAGATTGATGTCAGAAGAATTAATTGATGGACCCGACAATTGGAATTCCCTAGGACGGGTACCAGAGATGAGAGGTAATGGAATAAGAAAACATATATAGGCTGGCAGATTGGAGAGGCAGATTGATGTCTGAAGAATTAATTGATGGACCCGACAATTGGAATGCCCTAGGAAGGGTACCAGAGATGGGAGGTATAGGAATAAGAAAACATATATAGGCTGGCAGATTGGAGAGGCAGATTGATGTCAGTAGAATTAATTGATGGACCCGACAATTGGAATTCCCTACGAAGGGTACCAGAAATGAGAGGTATAGGAATAAGAAAACATATATAGGCTGGCAGATTGGAGAGGCAGATTGATGTCAGAAGAATTAATTGATGGACCCGACAACTGGAATTCCCTAGGAAGGGTACCAGAGATGAGAGGTAATGGAATAAGAAAACATATATAGGCTGGCAGATTGGAGAGGCAGATTGATGTCTGAAGAATTAATTGATGGACCCGACAATTGGAATGCCCTAGGAAGGGTACCAGAGATGGGAGGTATAGGAATAAGAAAACATATATAGGCTGGCAGATTGGAGAGGCAGATTGATGTCAGAAGAATTAATTGATGGACCCGACAATTGGAATTCCCTAGGAAGGGTACCAGAGATGAGAGGTATATTAATAAGAAAACATATATAGGCTGGCAGATTGGAGAGGCAGATTGATGTCAGAAGAATTAATTGATGGACCCGACAATTGGAATTCCCTAGGAAGGGTACCAGAGATGAGAGGTATAGGAATAAGAAAACATATATAGGCTGGCAGATTGGAGAGGCAGATTGATGTCAGAAGAATTAATTGATGGACCCGACAATTGGAATTCCCTAGGAAGGGTACCAGAGATGAGAGGTATAAGAATAAGAAAACATATATAGGCTGGCAGATTGGAGAGGCAGATTGATGTCAGTAGAATTAATTGATGGACCCGACAATTGGAATTCCCTAGGAAGGGTACCAGAGATGAGAGGTAATGGAATAAGAAAAGATATATAGGCTGGCAGATTGGAGACGCAGATTGATGTCTGAAGAATTAATTGATGGACCCGACAATTGGAATTCCCTAGGAAGGGTACCAGAGATGAGAGGTAATGGAATAAGAAAACATATATAGGCTGGCAGATTGGAGAGGCAGATTGATGTGAGAAGAATTAATTGATGTACCCGACAATTGGAATTCCCTAGGAAGAGTACCAGAGATGAGAGGTAATGGAATAAGAAAACATATATAGGCTGGCAGATTGGAGAGGCAGATTGATGTCAGAAGAATTAATTGATGGCCCCGACAATTGGAATTCCCTAGGAAGGGTACCAGAGATGAGAGGTATAGGAATAAGAAAACATATATAGGCTGGCAGATTGGAGAGGCAGATTGATGTCAGAAGAATTAATTGATGGACCCGACAATTGGAATTCCCTTGGAAGGGTACCAGAGATGAGAGGTATAGGAATGAGAAAACATATATAGGCTGGCAGATTGGAGAGGCAGATTGATGTCAGAAGAATTAATTGATGGACCCGACAATTGGAATTCCCTAGGAAGGGTACCAGAGATGAGAGGTATAGGAATAAGAAAACATATATAGGCTGGCAGATTGGAGAGGCAGATTGATGTCAGAAGAATTAATTGATGGACCCGACAATTGGAATACCCTTGGAAGGGTACCAGAGATGAGAGGTATAGGAATAAGAAAACATATATAGGCTGGCAGATTGGAGAGGCAGATTGATGTCAGAAGAATTAATTGATGGACCCGACAATTGGAATTCCCTAGGAAGGGTACCAGAGATGAGAGGTATAGGAATAAGAAAACATATATAGGCTGGCAGATTGGAGAGGCAGATTGATGTCAGAAGAATTAATTGATGGACCCGACAATTGGAATTCCCTAGGAAGGGTACCAGAGATGAGAGGTATAGGAATAAGAAAACATATATAGGCTGGCAGATTGGAGAGGCAGATTGATGTCAGAAGAATTAATTGATGGACCCGACAATTGGAATTCCCTAGGAAGGGTACCAGAGATGAGAGGTATAAGAATAAAAAAACATATATAGGCTGGCAGATTGGAGAGGCAGATTGATGTCAGTAGAATTAATTGATGGACCCGACAATTGGAATTCCCTAGGAAGGGTACCAGAGATGAGAGGTAATGGAATAAGAAAAGATATATAGGCTGGCAGATTGGAGACGCAGATTGATGTCTGAAGAATTAATTGATGGACCCGACAATTGGAATTCCCTAGGAAGGGTACCAGAGATGAGAGGTATAGGATTAAGAAAACATATATAGGCTGGCAGATTGGAGAGGCAGATTGATGTCAGAAGAATTAATTGATGGACCCGACAATTGGAATTCCCTAGGAAGGGTACCAGAAATGAGAGGTATAGGAATAAGAAAACATATATAGGCTGGCAGATTGGAGAGGCAGATTGATGTCAGAAGAATTAATTGATGGACCCGACAACTGGAATTCCCTAGGAAGGGTACCAGAGATGAGAGGTATAGGAATAAGAAAACATATATAGGCTGGCAGATTGGAGAGGCAGATTGATGTGAGAAGAATTAATTGATGTACCCGACAATTGGAATTCCCTAGGAAGAGTACCAGAGATGAGAGGTAATGGAATAAGAAAACATATATAGGCTGGCAGATTGGAGAGGCAGATTGATGTCAGAAGAATTAATTGATGGCCCCGACAATTGGAATTCCCTAGGAAGGGTACCAGAGATGAGAGATATAGGAATAAGAAAACATATATAGGCTGGCAGATTGGAGAGGCAGATTGATGTCAGTAGAATTAATTGATGGACCCGACAATTGGAATTCCCTAGGAAGGGTACCAGAGATGAGAGGTAATGGAATAAGAAAAGATATATAGGCTGGCAGATTGGAGACGCAGATTGATGTCTGAAGAATTAATTGATGGACCCGACAATTGGAATTCCCTAGGAAGGGTACCAGAGATGAGAGGTAATGGAATAAGAAAACATATATAGGCTGGCAGATTGGAGAGGCAGATTGATGTGAGAAGAATTAATTGATGTACCCGACAATTGGAATTCCCTAGGAAGAGTACCAGAGATGAGAGTTAATGGAATAAGAAAACATATATAGGCTGGCAGATTGGAGAGGCAGATTGATGTCAGAAGAATTAATTGATGGACCCGACAATTGGAATTCCCTAGGAAGGGTACCAGAGATGAGAGGTATAAGAATAAGAAAACATATATAGGCTGGCAGATTGGAGAGGCAGATTGATGTCAGTAGAATTAATTGATGGACCCGACAATTGGAATTCCCTAGGAAGGGTACCAGAGATGAGAGGTAATGGAATAAGAAAAGATATATAGGCTGGCAGATTGGAGACGCAGATTGATGTCTGAAGAATTAATTGATGGACCCGACAATTGGAATTCCCTAGGAAGGGTACCAGAGATGAGAGGTATAGGAATAAGAAAACATATATAGGCTGGCAGATTGGAGAGGCAGATTGATGTCAGAAGAATTAATTGATGGACCCGACAATTGGAATTCCCTAGGAAGGGTACCAGAAATGAGAGGTATAGGAATAAGAAAACATATATAGGCTGGCAGATTGGAGAGGCAGATTGATGTCAGAAGAATTAATTGATGGACCCGACAACTGGAATTCCCTAGGAAGGGTACCAGAGATGAGAGGTATAGGAATAAGAAAACATATATAGGCTGGCAGATTGGAGAGGCAGATTGATGTGAGAAGAATTAATTGATGTACCCGACAATTGGAATTCCCTAGGAAGAGTACCAGAGATGAGAGGTAATGGAATAAGAAAACATATATAGGCTGGCAGATTGGAGAGGCAGATTGATGTCAGAAGAATTAATTGATGGCCCCGACAATTGGAATTCCCTAGGAAGGGTACCAGAGATGAGAGGTATAGGAATAAGAAAACATATATAGGCTGGCAGATTGGAGAGGCAGATTGATGTCAGAAGAATTAATTGATGGACCCGACAATTGGAATTCCCTTGGAAGGGTACCAGAGATGAGAGGTATAGGAATGAGAAAACATATATAGGCTGGCAGATTGGAGAGGCAGATTGATGTCAGAAGAATTAATTGATGGACCCGACAATTGGAATTCCCTAGGAAGGATACCAGAGATGAGAGGTATAGGAATAAGAAAACATATATAGGCTGGCAGATTGGAGAGGCAGATTGATGTCAGAAGAATTAATTGATGGACCCGACAATTGGAATTCCCTTGGAAGGGTACCAGAGATGAGAGGTATAGGAATAAGAAAACATATATAGGCTGGCAGATTGGAGAGGCAGATTGATGTCAGAAGAATTAATTGATGGACCCGACAATTGGAATTCCCTAGGAATGGTACCAGAGATGAGAGGTATAGGAATAAGAAAACATATATAGGCTGGCAGATTGGAGAGGCAGATTGATGTCAGAAGAATTAATTGATGGACCCGACAATTGGAATTCCCTAGGAAGGGTACCAGAGATGAGAGGTATAGGAATAAGAAAACATATATAGGCTGGCAGATTGGAGAGGCAGATTGATGTCAGAAGAATTAATTAATGGACCCGACAATTGGAATTCCCTAGGAAGGGTACCAGAGATGAGAGGTATAAGAATAAGAAAACATATATAGGCTGGCAGATTGGAGAGGCAGATTGATGTCAGTAGAATTAATTGATGGACCCGACAATTGGAATTCCCTAGGAAGGGTACCAGAGATGAGAGGTAATGGAATAAGAAAAGATATATAGGCTGGCAGATTGGAGACGCAGATTGATGTCTGAAGAATTAATTGATGGACCCGACAATTGGAATTCCCTAGGAAGGGTACCAGAGATGAGAGGTATAGGAATAAGAAAACATATATAGGCTGGCAGATTGGAGAGGCAGATTGATGTCAGAAGAATTAATTGATGGACCCGACAATTGGAATTCCCTAGGAAGGGTACCAGAGATGAGAGGTATAGGAATAAGAAAACATATATAGGCTGGCAGATTGGAGAGGCAGATTGATGTCAGAAGAATTAATTGATGGACCCGACAATTGGAATTCCCTAGGAAGGGTACCAGAGATGAGAGGTATAGGAATAAGAAAACATATATAGGCTGGCAGATTGGAGAGGCAGATTGATGTCAGAAGAATTAATTGATGGACCCGACAATTGGAATTCCCTAGGAAGGGTACCAGAGATGAGAGGTATAAGAATAAGAAAACATATATAGGCTGGCAGATTGGAGAGGCAGATTGATGTCAGTAGAATTAATTGATGGACCCGACAATTGGAATTCCCTAGGAAGGGTACCAGAGATGAGAGGTAATGGAATAAGAAAAGATATATAGGCTGGCAGATTGGAGACGCAGATTGATGTCTGAAGAATTAATTGATGGACCCGACAATTGGAATTCCCTAGGAAGGGTACCAGAGATGAGAGGTAATGGAATAAGAAAACATATATAGGCTGGCAGATCGGAGAGGCAGATTGATGTGAGAAGAATTAATTGATGTACCCGACAATTGGAATTCCCTAGGAAGAGTACCAGAGTTGAGAGGTAATGGAATAAGAAAACATATATAGGCTGGCAGATTGGAGAGGCAGATTGATGTCAGAAGAATTAATTGATGGACCCGACAATTGGAATTCCCTAGGAAGGGTACCAGAGATGAGAGGTATAGGAATAAGAAAACATATATAGGCTGGCAGATTGGAGAGGCAGATTGATGTCAGAAGAATTAATTGATGGACCCGACAATTGGAATTCCCTTGGAAGGGTACCAGAGATGAGAGGTATAGGAATAAGAAAACATATATAGGCTGGCAGATTGGAGAGGCAGATTGATGTCAGAAGAATTAATTGATGGACCCGACAATTGGAATTCCCTAGGAAGGGTACCAGAGATGAGAGGTATAGGAATAAGAAAACATATATAGGCTGGCAGATTGGAGAGGCAGATTGATGTCAGAAGAATTAATTGATGGACCCGACAATTGGAATTCCCTTGGAAGGGTACCAGAGATGAGAGGTATAGGAATAAGAAAACATATATAGGCTGGCAGATTGGAGAGGCAGATTGATGTCAGAAGAATTAATTGATGGACCCGACAATTGGAATTCCCTAGGAAGGGTACCTGAGATGAGAGGTATAGGAATAAGAAAACATATATAGGCTGGCAGATTGGAGAGGCAGATTGATGTCAGAAGAATTAATTGATGGACCCGACAATTGGAATTCCCTTGGAAGGGTACCAGAGATGAGAGGTATAGGAATAAGAAAACATATATAGGCTGGCAGATTGGAGAGGCAGATTGATGTCAGAAGAATTAATTGATGGAACCGACAATTGGAATTCCCTTGGAAGGGTACCAGAGATGAGAGGTATAGGAATAAGAAAACATATATAGGCTGGCAGATTGGAGAGGCAGATTGATGTCAGAAGAATTAATTGATGTTCCCGACAATTGGAATTCCCTAGGAAGGGTACCAGAGATGAGAGGTATAAGAATAAGAAAACATATATAGGCTGGCAGATTGGAGAGGCAGATTGATGTCAGTAGAATTAATTGATGGACCCGACAATTGGAATTCCCTAGGAAGGGTACCAGAGATGAGAGGTAATGGAATAAGAATATATATATAGGCTGGCAGATTGGAGACGCAGATTGATGTCTGAAGAATTAATTGATGGACCCGACAATTGGAATTCCCTAGGAAGGGTACCAGAGATGAGAGGTATAGGAATAAGAAAACATATATAGGCTGGCAGATTGGAGAGGCAGATTGATGTCAGAAGAATTAATTGATGGACCCGACAATTGGAACTCCCTAGGAAGGGTACCAGAAATGAGAGGTATAGGAATAAGAAAACATATATAGGCTGGCAGATTGGAGAGGCAGATTGATGTCAGAAGAATTAATTGATGGACCCGACAACTGGAATTCCCTAGGAAGGGTACCAGAGATGAGAGGTAATGGAATAAGAAAACATATATAGGCTGGCAGATTGGAGAGGCAGATTGATGTCTGAAGAATTAATTGATGGACCCGACAATTGGAATGCCCTAGGAAGGGTACCAGAGATGGGAGGTATAGGAATAAGAAAACATATATAGGCTGGCAGATTGGAGAGGCAGATTGATGTCAGAAGAATTAATTGATGGACCCGACAATTGGAATTCCCTAGGAAGGGTACCACAGATGAGAGGTATAGGAATAAGAAAACATATATAGGCTGGCAGATTGGAGAGGCAGATTGATGTCAGAAGAATTAATTGATGGACCCGACAATTGGAATTCCCTAGGAAGGGTACCAGAGATGAGAGGTATAGGAATAAGAAAACATATATAGGCTGGCAGATTGGAGAGGCAGATTGATGTCAGAAGAATTAATTGATGGACCCGACAATTGGAATTCCCTAGGAAGGGTACCTGAGATGAGAGGTATAGGAATAAGAAAACATATATAGGCTGGCAGATTGGAGAGGCAGATTGATGTCAGAAGAAGTAATTGATGGACCCGACAATTGGAATTCCCTTGGAAGGGTACCAGAGATGAGACGTATAGGAATAAGAAAACATATATAGGCTGGCAGATTGGAGAGGCAGATTGATGTCAGAAGAATTAATTGATGGACCCGACAATTGGAATTCCCTAGGAAGGGTACCAGAGATGAGAGGTATAGGAATAAGAAAACATATATAGGCTGGCAGATTGGAGAGGCAGATTGATGTCAGAAGAATTAATTGATGGACCCGACAATTGGAATTCCCTAGGAAGGGTACCAGAGATGAGAGGTATAAGAATAAGAAAACATATATAGGATGGCAGATTGGAGAGGCAGATTGATGTCAGAAGAATTAATTGATGGACCCGACAATTGGAATTCCCTAGGAAGGGTACCAGAGATGAGAGGTATAGGAATAAGAAAACATATATAGGCTGGCAGATTGGAGAGGCAGATTGATGTCAGAAGAATTAATTGATGGACCCGACAATTGGAATTCCCTAGGAAGGGTACCAGAGATGAGAGGTATAGGAATAAGAAAACATATATAGGCTGGCAGATTGGAGAGGCAGATTGATGTCAGAAGAATTAATTGATGGACCCGACAATTGGAATTCCCTAGGAAGGGTACCTGAGATGAGAGGTATAGGAATAAGAAAACATATATAGGCTGGCAGATTGGAGAGGCAGATTGATGTCAGAAGAATTAATTGATGGACCCGACAATTGGAATTCCCTTGGAAGGGTACCAGAGATGAGAGGTATAGGAATAAGAAAACATATATAGGCTGGCAGATTGGAGAGGCAGATTGATGTCAGAAGAATTAATTGATGGACCCGACAATTGGAATTCCCTAGGAAGGGTACCAGAGATGAGAGGTATAGGAATAAGAAAACATATATAGGCTGGCAGATTGGAGAGGCAGATTGATGTCAGAAGAATTAATTGATGGACCCGACAATTGGAATTCCCTAGGAAGGGTACCAGAGATGAGAGGTATAAGAATAAGAAAACATGTATAGGCTGGCAGATTGGAGAGGCAGATTGATGTCAGTAGAATTAATTGATGGACCCGACAATTGGAATTCCCGAGGAAGGGTACCAGAGATGAGAGGTAATGGAATAAGAAAAGATATATAGGCTGGCAGATTGGAGACGCAGATTGATGTCTGAAGAATTAATTGATGGACCCGACAATTGGAATTCCCTAGGAAGAGTACCAGAGATGAGAGGTATAGGAATAAGAAAACATATATAGGCTGGCAGATTGGAGAGGCAGATTGATGTCAGAAGAATTAATTGATGGACCCGACAATTGGAATTCCCTAGGAAGGGTACCAGAAATGAGAGGTATAGGAATAAGAAAACATATATAGGCTGGCAGATTGGAGAGGCAGATTGATGTCAGAAGAATTAATTGATGGACCCGACAATTGGAATTCCCTTGGAAGGGTACCAGAGATGAGAGGTATAGGAATAAGAAAACATATATAGGCTGGCAGATTGGAGAGGCAGATTGATGTCAGAAGAATTAATTGATGGACCCGACAATTGGAATTCCCTTGGAAGGGTACCAGAGATGAGAGGTATAGGAATAAGAAAACATATATAGGCTGGCAGATTGGAGAGGCAGATTGATGTCAGAAGAATTAATTGATGGACCCGACAATTGGAATTCCCTAGGAAGGGTACCAGAGATGAGAGGTATAAGAATAAGAAAACATATATAGGCTGGCAGATTGGAGAGGCAGATTGATGTCAGTAGAATTAATTGATGGACCCGACAATTGGAATTCCCTTGGAAGGGTACAAGAGATGAGAGGTATAGGAATAAGAAAACATATATAGGCTGGCAGATTGGAGAGGCAGATTGATGTCAGAAGAATTAATTGATGGACCCGACAATTGGAATTCCCTAGGAAGGGTACCAGAGATGAGAGGTATAGGAATAAGAAAAGATATATAGGCTGGCAGATTGGAGACGCAGATTGATGTCTGAAGAATTAATTGATGGACCCGACAATTGGAATTCCCTAGGAAGGGTACCAGAGATGAGAGGTATAGGAATAAGAAAACATATATAGGCTGGCAGATTGGAGAGGCAGATTGATGTCAGAAGAATTAATTGATGGACCCGACAATTGGAATTCCCTAGGAAGGGTACCTGAGATGAGAGGTATAGGAATAAGAAAACATATATAGGCTGGCAGATTGGAGAGGCAGATTGATGTCAGAAGAATTAATTGATGGACCCGACAATTGGAATTCCCTTGGAAGGGTACCAGAGATGAGAGGTATAGGAATAAGAAAACATATATAGGCTGGCAGATTGGAGAGGCAGATTGATGTCAGAAGAATTAATTGATGGACACGACAATTGGAATTCCCTTGGAAGGGTACCAGAGATGAGAGGTATAGGAATAAGTAAACATATATAGGCTGGCAGATTGGAGAGGCAGATTGATGTCAGAAGAATTAATTGATGGACCCGACAATTGGAATTCCTTAGGAAGGGTACCAGAGATGAGAGGTATAGGAATGAGAAAACATATATAGGCTGGCAGATTGGAGAGGCAGATTGATGTCAGAAGAATTAATTGATGGACCCGACAATTGGAATTCCCTTGGAAGGGTACCAGAGATGAGAGGTAATGGAATAAGAAAACATATATAGGCTGGCAGATTGGAGAGGCAGATTGATGTCAGAAGAATTAATTGATGGACCCGACAATTGGAATTCCCTAGGAAGGGTACCAGAGATGAGAGGTATAGGAATAAGAAAACATATATAGGCTGGCAGATTGGAGAGGCAGATTGATGTCAGAAGAATTAATTGATGGACCCGACAATTGGAATTCCCTAGGAAGGGTACCAGAGATGAGAGGTATAGGAATAAGAAAACATATATAGGCTGGCAGATTGGAGAGGCAGATTGATGTCAGAAGAATTAATTGATGGACCCGACAATTGGAATTCCCTTGGAAGGGTACCAGAGATGAGAGGTATAGGAATAAGTAAACATATATAGGCTGGCAGATTGGAGAGGCAGATTGATGTGAGAAGAATTAATTGATGGACCCGACAATTGGAATTCCCTAGGAAGAGTACCACAGATGAGAGGTAATGGAATAAGAAAACATATATAGGCTGGCAGATTGGAGAGGCAGATTGATGTCAGAAGAATTAATTGATGGACCCGACAATTGGAATTCCCTAGGAAGGGTACCAGAGATGAGAGGTATAGGAATAAGAAAACATATATAGGCTGGCAGATTGGAGAGGCAGATTGATGTCAGAAGAATTAATTGATGGACCCGACAATTGGAATTCTCTAGGAAGGGTACCAGAGATGAGAGGTATAGGAATAAGAAAACATATATAGGCTGGCAGATTGGAGAGGCAGATTGATGTCAGAAGAATTAATTGATGGACCCGACAATTGGAATTCCCTTGGAAGGGTACCAGAGATGAGAGGTATAGGAATAAGTAAACATATATAGGCTGGCAGATTGGAGAGGCAGATTGATGTCAGAAGAATTAATTGATGGACCCGACAATTGGAATTCCCTTGGAAGGGTACCAGAGATGAGAGGTATAGGAATGAGAAAACATATATAGGCTGGCAGATTGGAGAGGCAGATTGATGTCAGAAGAATTAATTGATGGACCCGACAATTGGAATTCCCTTGGAAGGGTACCAGAGATGAGAGGTAATGGAATAAGAAAACATATATAGGCTGGCAGATTGGAGAGGCAGATTGATGTCAGAAGAATTAATTGATGGACCCGACAATTGGAATTCCCTAGGAAGGGTACCAGAGATGAGAGGTAATGGAATAAGAAAACATATATAGGCTGGCAGATTGGAGAGGCAGATTGATGTCAGAAGAATTAATTGATGGACCCGACAATTGGAATTACCTAGGAAGGGTACCAGAGATGAGAGGTATAGGAATAAGAAAACATATATAGGCTGGCAGATTGGAGAGGCAGATTGATGTCAGAAGAATTAATTGATGGACCCGACAATTGGAATTCCCTAGGAAGGGTACCAGAGATGAGAGGTATAAGAATAAGAAAACATATATAGGCTGGCAGATCGGAGAGGCAGATTGATGTGAGAAGAATTAATTGATGGACCCGACAATTGGAATTCCCTAGGAAGAGTACCACAGATGAGAGGTAATGGAATAAGAAAACATATATAGGCTGGCAGATTGGAGAGGCAGATTGATGTCAGAAGAATTAATTGATGGACCCGACAATTGGAATTCCCTAGGAAGGGTACCAGAGATGAGAGGTATAGGAATAAGAAAACATATATAGGCTGGCAGATTGGAGAGGCAGATTGATGTCAGAAGAATTAATTGATGGACCCGACAATTGGAATTCCCTTGGAAGGGTACCAGAGATGAGAGGTATAGGAATGAGAAAACATATATAGGCTGGCAGATTGGAGAGGCAGATTGATGTCAGAAGAATTAATTGATGGACCCGACAATTGGAATTCCCTAGGAAGGGTACCAGAAATGAGAGGTATAGGAATAAGAAAACATATATAGGCTGGCAGATTGGAGAGGCAGATTGATGTCAGAAGAATTAATTGATGGACCCGACAACTGGAATTCCCTAGGAAGGGTACCAGAGATGAGAGGTAATGGAATAAGAAAACATATATAGGCTGGCAGATTGGAGAGGCAGATTGATGTCTGAAGAATTAATTGATGGACCCGACAATTGGAATGCCCTAGGAAGGGTACCAGAGATGGGAGGTATAGGAATAAGAAAACATATATAGGCTGGCAGATTGGAGAGGCAGATTGATGTCAGAAGAATTAATTGATGGACCCGACAATTGGAATTCCCTAGGAAGGGTACCAGAGATGAGAGGTATAGGAATAAGAAAACATATATAGGCTGGCAGATTGGAGAGGCAGATTGATGTCAGAAGAATTAATTGATGGACCCGACAATTGGAATTCCCTAGGAAGGGTACCAGAGATGAGAGGTATAGGAATAAGAAAACATATATAGGCTGGCAGATTGGAGAGGCAGATTGATGTCAGAAGAATTAATTGATGGACCCGACAATTGGAATTCCCTAGGAAGGGTACCAGAGATGAGAGGTATAGGAATAAGAAAACATATATAGGCTGGCAGATTGGAGAGGCAGATTGATGTCAGAAGAATTAATTGATGAACCCGACAATTGGAATTCCCTAGGAAGGGTACCAGAGATGAGAGGTATAAGAATAAGAAAACATGTATAGGCTGGCAGATTGGAGAGGCAGATTGATGTCAGTAGAATTAATTGATGGACCCGACAATTGGAATTCCCTAGGAAGGGTACCAGAGATGAGAGGTAATGGAATAAGAAAAGATATATAGGCTGGCAGATTGGAGACGCAGATTGATGTCTGAAGAATTAATTGATGGACCCGACAATTGGAATTCCCTAGGAAGGGTACCAGAGATGAGAGGTAATGTAATAAGAAAACATATATAGGCTGGCAGATTGGAGAGGCAGATTGATGTCAGAAGAATTAATTGATGGACCCGACAATTGGAATTCCCTAGGAAGGGTACCAGAGATGAGAGGTAATGGAATAAGAAAACATATATAGGCTGGCAGATTGGAGAGGCAGATTGATGTCAGAAGAATTAATTGATGGACCCGACAATTGGAATTCCCTAGGAAGGGTACCAGAGATGAGAGGTAATGGAATAAGAAAACATATATATGCTGGCAGATTGGAGAGGCAGATTGATGTCAGAAGAATTAATTGATGGACCCGACAATTGAAATTCCCTAGGAAGGGTACCAGGGATGAGAGGTATAGGAATAAGAAAACATATATAGCCTTGCACGTTACAGATGCAGACTGATTTCAGAAGAATTAATTGATGAACACGACAATTGAAATTCCCTTGGAGGGTACCTGAGATGAGAGGTATATGAATAAGAAAACTTATATAGGCTGGCAGATTGGAGAGGCAGATTGATGTCAGAAGAATTAATTGATGGTCCCGACAATTGGAATTCCCTAGGAAGGGTACCAGAGATGAGAGGTAATGGAATAAGAAAACATATATAGGCTGGCAGATTGGAGAAAGAGATTGATGTCAGAAGAATTAATTGATGGACCCGACAATTGGAATTCCCTAGGAAGGGTACCAGAGATGAGAGGTAATGGAATAAGAAAACATATATAGGATGGCAGATTGGAGAGGCAGATTGATGTCAGAAGAATTAATTGATGGACCCGACAATTGGAATTCCCTAGGAAGGGTACCAGAGATGAGAGGTAATGGAATAAGAAAACATATATAGGCTGGCAGATTGGAGAGGCAGATTGATGTCAGAAGAATTAATTGATGGACCCGACAATTGGAATTCCCTAGGAAGTGTACCAGAGATGAGAGGTATAGGAATAAGAAAACATATATAGGCTGGCAGATTGGAGAGGCAGATTGATGTCTGAAGAATTAATTGATGGACCCGACAATTGGAATTCCCTAGGAAGGGTACCAGAGATGAGAGGTATAGGAATAAGAAAACATATATAGGCTGGCAGATTGGAGAGGCAGATTGATGTCAGAAGAATTAATTGATGGACCCGACAATTGGAATTCCCTTGGAAGGGTACCAGAGATGAGAGGTATAGGAATAAGAAAACATATATAGGCTGGCAGATTGGAGAGGCAGATTGATGTCAGAAGAATTAATTGATGGACCCGACAATTGGAATTCCCTAGGAAGGGTACCAGAGATGAGAGGTATAGGAATAAGAAAACATATATAGGCTGGCAGATTGGAGAGGCAGATTGATGTCAGAAGAATTAATTGATGGACCCGACAATTGGAATTCCCTTGGAAGGGTACCAGAGATGAGAGGTATAGGAATAAGTAAACATATAGAGGCTGGCAGATTGGAGAGGCAGATTGATGTCAGAAGAATTAATTGATGGACCCCACAATTGGAATTCCCTAGGAAGGGTACCAGAGATGAGAGGTAAGGAATGAGAAAACATATATAGGCTGGCAGATTGGAGAGGCAGATTGATGTCAGAAGAATTAATTGATGGACCCGACAATTGGAATTCCCTTGGAAGGGTACCAGAGATGAGAGGTAATGGAATAAGAAAACATATATAGGCTGGCAGATTGGAGAGGCAGATTGATGTCAGAAGAATTAATTGATGGACCCGACAATTGGAATTCCCTAGGAAGGGTACCAGAGATGAGAGGTATAGGAATAAGAAAACATATATAGGCTGGCAGATTGGAGAGGCAGATTGATGTCAGAAGAATTAATTGATGGACCCGACAATTGGAATTCCCTTGGAAGGGTACCAGAGATGAGAGGTATAGGAATAAGAAAACATATATAGGCTGGCAGATTGGACAGGCAGATTGATGTCAGAAGAATTAATTGATGGACCCGACAATTGGAATTCCCTAGGAAGGGTACCAGAGATGAGAGGTATAGGAATAAGTAAACATATATAGGCTGGCAGATTGGAGAGGCAGATTGATGTCAGAAGAATTAATTGATGGACCCGACAATTGGAATTCCCTAGGAAGGGTACCAGAGATGAGAGGTATAGGAATGAGAAAACATATATAGGCTGGCAGATTGGAGAGGCAGATTGATGTCAGAAGAATTAATTGATGGACCCGACAATTGGAATTCCCTAGGAAGGGTACCAGAAATGAGAGGTATAGGAATAAGAAAACATATATAGGCTGGCAGATTGGAGAGGCAGATTGATGTCAGAAGAATTAATTGATGGACCCGACAACTGGAATTCCCTAGGAAGGGTACCAGAGATGAGAGGTAATGGAATAAGAAAACATATATAGGCTGGCAGATTGGAGAGGCAGATTGATGTCTGAAGAATTAATTGATGGACCCGACAATTGGAATGCCCTAGGAAGGGTACCAGAGATGGGAGGTATAGGAATAAGAAAACATATATAGGCTGGCAGATTGGAGAGGCAGATTGATGTCAGAAGAATTAATTGATGGACCCGACAATTGGAATTCCCTAGGAAGGGTACCAGAGATGAGAGGTATAGGAATAAGAAAACATATATAGGCTGGCAGATTGGAGAGGCAGATTGATGTCAGAAGAATTAATTGATGGACCCGACAATTGGAATTCCCTAGGAAGGGTACCAGAGATGAGAGGTATAGGAATAAGAAAACATATATAGGCTGGCAGATTGGAGAGGCAGATTGATGTCAGAAGAATTAATTGATGGACCCGACAATTGGAATTCCCTAGGAAGGGTACCAGAGATGAGAGGTATAGGAATAAGAAAACATATATAGGCTGGCAGATTGGAGAGGCAGATTGATGTCAGAAGAATTAATTGATGAACCCGACAATTGGAATTCCCTAGGAAGGGTACCAGAGATGAGAGGTATAAGAATAAGAAAACATGTATAGGCTGGCAGATTGGAGAGGCAGATTGATGTCAGTAGAATTAATTGATGGACCCGACAATTGGAATTCCCTAGGAAGGGTACCAGAGATGAGAGGTAATGGAATAAGAAAAGATATATTGGCTGGCAGATTGGAGACGCAGATTGATGTCTGAAGAATTAATTGATGGACCCGACAATTGGAATTCCCTAGGAAGGGTACCAGATATGAGAGGTAATGTAATAAGAAAACATATATAGGCTGGCAGATTGGAGAGGCAGATTGATGTCAGAAGAATTAATTGATGGACCCGACAATTGGAATTCCCTAGGAAGGGTACCAGAGATGAGAGGTAATGGAATAAGAAAACATATATAGGCTGGCAGATTGGAGAGGCAGATTGATGTCAGAAGAATTAATTGATGGACCCGACAATTGGAATTCCCTAGGAAGGGTACCAGAGATGAGAGGTAATGGAATAAGAAAACATATATAGGCTGGCAGATTGGAGAGGCAGATTGATGTCAGAAGAATTAATTGATGGACCCGACAATTGAAATTCCCTAGGAAGGGTACCAGGGATGAGAGGTATAGGAATAAGAAAACATATATAGCCTTGCACATTACAGATGCAGACTGATTTCAGAAGAATTAATTGATGAACACGACAATTGAAATTCCCTTGGAGGGTACCTGAGATGAGAGGTATATGAATAAGAAAACTTATATAGGCTGGCAGATTGGAGAGGCAGATTGATGTCAGAAGAATTAATTGATGGTCCCGACAATTGGAATTCCCTAGGAAGGGTACCAGAGATGAGAGGTAATGGAATAAGAAAACATATATAGGCTGGCAGATTGGAGAAAGAGATTGATGTCAGAAGAATTAATTGATGGACCCGACAATTGGAATTCCCTAGGAAGGGTACCAGAGATGAGAGGTAATGGAATAAGAAAACATATATAGGATGGCAGATTGGAGAGGCAGATTGATGTCAGAAGAATTAATTGATGGACGCGACAATTGGAATTCCCTAGGAAGGGTACCAGAGATGAGAGGTAATGGAATAAGAAAACATATATAGGCTGGCAGATTGGAGAGGCAGATTGATGTCAGAAGAATTAATTGATGGACCCGACAATTGGAATTCCCTAGGAAGTGTACCAGAGATGAGAGGTATAGGAATAAGAAAACATATATAGGCTGGCAGATTGGAGAGGCAGATTGATGTCTGAAGAATTAATTGATGGACCCGACAATTGGAATTCCCTAGGAAGGGTACCAGAGATGAGAGGTATAGGAATAAGAAAACATATATAGGCTGGCAGATTGGAGAGGCAGATTGATGTCAGAAGAATTAATTGATGGACCCGACAATTGGAATTCCCTTGGAAGGGTACCAGAGATGAGAGGTATAGGAATAAGAAAACATATATAGGCTGGCAGATTGGAGAGGCAGATTGATGTCAGAAGAATTAATTGATGGACCCGACAATTGGAATTCCCTAGGAAGGGTACCAGAGATGAGAGGTATAGGAATAAGAAAACATATATAGGCTGGCAGATTGGAGAGGCAGATTGATGTCAGAAGAATTAATTGATGGACCCGACAATTGGAATTCCCTTGGAAGTGTACCAGAGATGAGAGGTATAGGAATAAGTAAACATATATAGGCTGGCAGATTGGAGAGGCAGATTGATGTCAGAAGAATTAATTGATGGACCCCACAATTGGAATTCCCTAGGAAGGGTACCAGAGATGAGAGGTAAGGAATGAGAAAACATATATAGGCTGGCAGATTGGAGAGGCAGATTGATGTCAGAAGAATTAATTGATGGACCCGACAATTGGAATTCCCTTGGAAGGGTACCAGAGATGAGAGGTAATGGAATAAGAAAACATATATAGGCTGGCAGATTGGAGAGGCAGATTGATGTCAGAAGAATTAATTGATGGACCCGACAATTGGAATTCCCTAGGAAGGGTACCAGAGATGAGAGGTATAGGAATAAGAAAACATATATAGGCTGGCAGATTGGAGAGGCAGATTGATGTCAGAAGAATTAATTGATGGACCCGACAATTGGAATTCCCTTGGAAGGGTACCAGAGATGAGAGGTATAGGAATAAGAAAACATATATAGGCTGGCAGATTGGAGAGGCAGATTGATGTCAGAAGAATTAATTGATGGACCCGACAATTGGAATTCCCTAGGAAGGGTACCAGAGATGAGAGGTATAGGAATGCGAAAACATATATAGGCTGGCAGATTGGAGAGGCAGATTGATGTCAGAAGAATTAATTGATGGACCCGACAATTGGAATTCCCTAGGAAGGGTACCAGAGATGAGAGGTATAGGAATGAGAAAACATATATAGGCTGGCAGATTGGAGAGGCAGATTGATGTCAGAAGAATTAATTGATGGACCCGACAATTGGAATTCCCTTGGAAGGGTACCAGAGATGAGAGGTATAGGAATAAGTAAACATATATAGGCTGGCAGATTGGAGAGGCAGATTGATGTCAGAAGAATTAATTGATGGACCCGACAATTGGAATTCCCTAGGAAGGGTACCAGAGATGAGAGGTATAGGAATAAGAAAACATATATAGGCTGGCAGATTGGAGAGGCAGATTGATGTCAGAAGAATTAATTGATGGACCCGACAATTGGAATTCCCTTGGAAGGGTACCAGAGATGAGAGGTATAGGAATAAGAAAACATATATAGGCTGGCAGATTGGAGAGGCAGATTGATGTCAGAAGAATTAATTGATGGACCCGACAATTGGAATTCCCTAGGAAGGGTACCAGAGATGAGAGGTAATGGAATAAGAAAACATATATAGGCTGGCAGATTGGAGAAGGAGTTTGATGTCAGGAGAATTAATTGATGGACCCGACAATTGGAATTCCCTAGGAAGGGTACCAGAGATGAGAGGTAATGGAATAAGAAAACATATATAGGCTGGCAGATTGGAGAGGCAGATTGATGTCAGAAGAATTAATTGATGGACCCGACAATTGGAATTCCCTAGGAAGGGTACCAGAGATGAGAGGTATAGGAATAAGAAAACATATATAGGCTGGCAGATTGGAGAGGCAGATTGATGTCAGAAGAATTAATTGATGGACCCCACAATTGGAATTCCCTTGGAAGGGTACCAGAGATGAGAGGTATAGGAATAAGAAAACATATATAGGCTGGCAGATTGGAGAGGCAGATTGATGTCAGAAGAATTAATTGATGGACCCGACAATTGGAATTCCCTTGGAAGGGTACCAGAGATGAGAGGTATAGGAATGAGAAAACATATATAGGCTGGCAGATTGGAGAGGCAGATTGATGTCAGAAGAATTAATTGATGGACCCGACAATTGGAATTCCCTAGGAAGGGTACCAGAGATGAGAGGTAATGGAATAAGAAAACATATATAGGCTGGCAGATTGGAGAGGCAGATTGATGTCAGAAGAATTAATTGATGGACCCGACAATTGGAATTCCCTAGGAAGGGTACCAGAGATGAGAGGTATAGGAATGAGAAAACATATATAGGCTGGCAGATTGGAGAGGCAGATTGATGTCAGAAGAATTAATTGATGGACCCGACAATTGGAATTCCCTAGGAAGGGTACCAGAGATGAGAGGTATAGGAATAAGAAAACATATATAGGCTGGCAGATTGGAGAGGCAGATTGATGTCAGAAGAATTAATTGATGGACCCGACAATTGGAATTCCCTAGGAAGGGTACCAGAGATGAGAGGTATAGGAATAAGAAAACATATATAGGCTGGCAGATTGGAGAGGCAGATTGATGTCAGAAGAATTAATTGATGAACCCGACAATTGGAATTCCCTAGGAAGGGTACCAGAGATGAGAGGTATAAGAATAAGAAAACATGTATAGGCTGGCAGATTGGAGAGGCAGATTGATGTCAGTAGAATTAATTGATGGACCCGACAATTGGAATTCCCTAGGAAGGGTACCAGAGATGAGAGGTAATGGAATAAGAAAAGATATATAGGCTGGCAGATTGGAGACGCAGATTGATGTCTGAAGAATTAATTGATGGACCCGACAATTGGAATTCCCTAGGAAGGGTACCAGAGATGAGAGGTAATGGAATAAGAAAACATATATAGGCTGGCAGATTGGAGAGGCAGATTGATGTCAGAAGAATTAATTGATGGACCCGACAATTAGAATTCCCTAGGAAGGGTACCAGAGATGAGAGGTAATGGAATAAGAAAACATATATAGGCTGGCAGATTGGAGAGGCAGATTGATGTCAGAAGAATTAATTGATGGACCCGACAATTGGAATTCCCTAGGAAGGGTACCAGAGATGAGAGGTAATGGAATAAGAAAACATATATAGGCTGGCAGATTGGAGAGGCAGATTGATGTCAGAAGAATTAATTGATGGACCCGACAATTGAAATTCCCTAGGAAGGGTACCAGGGATGAGAGGTATAGGAATAAGAAAACATATATAGCCTTGCACATTACAGATGCAGACTGATTTCAGAAGAATTAATTGATGAACACGACAATTGAAATTCCCTTGGAGGGTACCTGAGATGAGAGGTATATGAATAAGAAAACTTATATAGGCTGGCAGATTGGAGAGGCAGATTGATGTCAGAAGAATTAATTGATGGTCCCGACAATTGGAATTCCCTAGGAAGGGTACCAGAGATGAGAGGTAATGGAATAAGAAAACATATATAGGCTGGCAGATTGGAGAGGCAGATTGATGTCAGAAGAATTAATTGATGAACCTGACAATTGAAATTCCCTAGGAAGGGTACCAGAGATGAGAAGTATATGAATAAGGAAACACATACCGCCTGGCAGATTGGAGAGGCAGATTGATATCAGAAGAATTAATTGATGGACCCAACAATTGAATTTCCCTGCGAAGGGAACCAGAGATGAGAGGTATAAGAATAAGAAAACATATATAGCCTGGCGAATTGGTGAGGCAGACTGATGTCAGAAGAATTAATTGATGGACCCGACAATTGAAATTCCCTAGAAAGGGTGCCAGTGATGAGAGGTATAAGAATAAGAAAACATATAATGCCTGGCACATTGGCGAGGCAGACTGATGTCAGAAGAATTAATTGGTGAACCCGACAATTGAAATTACCTAGGAAGTGTACCAGAGATGAGAGGTATGGGAGTAAGTATATATATATAGTCTGGCACATTGGAGAGGCAGACTGATGTCAGAATACAGAATTGATGACCTCGATTTTGAAATTCTCTGTAAAGGGTACCGGAGATGAGAGATAAAGTTTTCATAATAGACATACACCCGGGATCATTGGAGAGGCAGATTTATGTCAGAAGGAAGAATTTCTGCTTTCGAATTTGGAATTCCTTCAGAAGGACACCAGAGATGACAGATAAAGGAATCAGAATAGACATACACCCAGTATCATTGGAGAGGCAGATTTATGTCAGACGGAAGAATTTCTGCTTTCGAATTTGGAATTCCTTCAGAAGGACACCAGAGATGACAGATAAAGGAATCAGAATAGACATACACCCAGTATTATTGGAGAGGCAGATTTATGTCAGAAGGAAGAATTTCTGCTTTCGAATTTGGAATTCCTTCAGAAGGACACCAGAGGTGACAGATAAAGGAATCAGAATAGACATACACCCAGTATCATTGGAGAGGCAGATTTATGTCAGAAGGAAGAATTTCTGCTTTCGAATTTGGAATTCCTTCAGAAGGACACCAGAGATGACAGATAAAGGAATCAGAATAGACATACACCCAGTATCATTGGAGAGGCAGATTTATGTCAGAAGGAAGAATTTCTGCTTTCGAATTTGGAATTCCTTCAGAAGGACACCAGAGGTGACAGATAAAGGAATCAGAATAGACATACACCCAGTATCATTGGAGAGGCAGATTTATGTCAGAAGGAAGAATTTCTGCTTTCGAATTTGGAATTCCTTCAGAAGGACACCAGAGGTGACAGATAAAGGAATCAGAATAGACATACACCCAGTATCATTGGAGAGGCAGATTTATGTCAGAAGGAAGAATTTCTGCTTTCGAATTTGGAATTCCTTCAGAAGGACACCAGAGATGACAGATAAAGGAATCAGCATAGACATACACCCAGTATCATTGGAGAGGCAGATTTATGTCAGAAGGAAGAATTTCTGCTTTCGAATTTGGAATTCCTTCAGAAGGACACCAGAGATGACAGATAAAGGAATCAGCATAGACATACACCCAGTATCATTGGAGAGGCAGATTTATGTCAGAAGGAAGAATTTCTGCTTTCGAATTTGGAATTCCTTCAGAAGGACACCAGAGGTGACAGATAAAGGAATCAGAATAGACATACACCCAGTATCATTGGAGAGGCAGATTTATGTCAGAAGGAAGAATTTCTGCTTTCGAATTTGGAATTCCTTCAGAAGGACACCAGAGATGACAGATAAAGGAATCAGAATAGACATACACCCAGTATCATTGGAGAGGCAGATTTATGTCAGAAGGAAGAATTTCTGCTTTCGAATTTGGAATTCCTTCAGAAGGACACCAGAGATGACAGATAAAGGAATCAGAATAGACATACACCCAGTATCATTGGAGAGGCAGATTTATGTCAGAAGGAAGAATTTCTGCTTTCGAATTTGGAATTCCTTCAGAAGGACACCAGAGGTGACAGATAAAGGAATCAGAATAGACATACACCCAGTATCATTGGAGAGGCAGATTTATGTCAGAAGGAAGAATTTCTGCTTTCGAATTTGGAATTCCTTCAGAAGGACACCAGAGGTGACAGATAAAGGAATCAGAATAGACATACACCCAGTATCATTGGAGAGGCAGATTTATGTCAGAAGGAAGAATTTCTGCTTTCGAATTTGGAATTCCTTCAGAAGGACACCAGAGGTGACAGATAAAGGAATCAGAATAGACATACACCCAGTATCATTGGAGAGGCAGATTTATGTCAGAAGGAAGAATTTCTGCTTTCGAATTTGGAATTCCTTCAGAAGGACACCAGAGGTGACAGATAAAGGAATCAGAATAGACATACACCCAGTATCATTGGAGAGGCAGATTTATGTCAGAAGGAAGAATTTCTGCTTTCGAATTTGGAATTCCTTCAGAAGGACACCAGAGATGACAGATAAAGGAATCAGCATAGACATACACCCAGTATCATTGGAGAGGCAGATTTATGTCAGAAGGAAGAATTTCTGCTTTCGAATTTGGAATTCCTTCAGAAGGACACCAGAGGTGACAGATAAAGGAATCAGAATAGACATACACCCAGTATCATTGGAGAGGCAGATTTATGTCAGAAGGAAGAATTTCTGCTTTCGAATTTGGAATTCCTTCAGAAGGACACCAGAGGTGACAGATAAAGGAATCAGAATAGACATACACCCAGTATCATTGGAGAGGCAGATTTATGTCAGAAGGAAGAATTTCTGCTTTCGAATTTGGAATTCCTTCAGAAGGACACCAGAGGTGACAGATAAAGGAATCAGAATAGACATACACCCAGTATCATTGGAGAGGCAGTTTGATGTCAGAAGGTAGAATTAATGATTTCGACTCGAATTCTCTGGGAAGGGCATCAGAGCTGACAAGGAAAGTAACCAGGAATGATATATACACAGGCACCTGGAAGCGACATATTGCCATAAAGAAGAATTCATTTTTACAATTATTGAAATTCCGTAGAAAAGACCAGACATTTTTAGAATTAATAGAATAATAAAATAAAAATAAAAAACATTGACTTGTTTATTGGATCAATTGACATCAGAAGAAAGAATTGAGAGTTTTGAGTTTTGAAATTCCATTGGAACGGTATGACATATGACAGAATGTGGTTGTCGCGAAAGGTTCACAAATAATAGTTTGTAGTTCATTTTGTTATGATTAATTTTGTTTTTAAAGGGATAATTACTGTCGGAGATTTAATTATCTTGTGAGCTTGGAAGTACTAAAAAAGTTATTCTGCTTTCACAGTTGAATACATAGTAGATGATACTCAGATTTTGTGCATAGACATGTGCTGTAACCTTGAAAGAATTACTGAATGAAGAATAACCAAAACGAAGGTTGGGAATTAAATGGTAATCTTTATAACATCAATAAAATAAAATACTCGCCAACAGCATGTAGTAGGTAAACCACTGCTAGTGGTGGACTACTTAGACAGCACATTACCCCCACTCACAATAGTGTATAATGTCCAACGTATATATGAGGATTAGGTCATACCCTTTAGTGTTCATATGTGCGGTATATAACAGATAGATAATGCAAATGGATTCATAGATAGATAGATAGATAGATAGATAATGAAAAGTGATTCATAGTGTTGTAACCTAGAAAAGGGTTACTGACTGAAGAATAACCAAAACGGTGGTTGGAAATGAAATGACAATCTTTATAGCATCAACAAAATACAATACTTGCCAGCGGCGTGAAATAGGTTAACAAGTGCCAGTGGTGTATTACTTAGACACCATATTACTCCCACTTACAGTAGTCTCCAATGTATATATGACGATTAGTACATACCCATTAGTGTTCATAAGTACGATATATAACAGATAGATAGATACATAATGCAAAGTGATTCATCGATAGATAGATAGATAGATACATAATGCAAAGTGATTCATCGATAGATAGATAGATAGATAGATAGATAAAGAGGGTGAGATAGATAGATAGATAGATAGATAGATAAAGAGGGTGAGATAGATAGATAGATAAAGAGGGTGAGATATATATATATATATATATAGATAGATAGATAGATAGATAGATAGATAAAGAGGGTGAGATAGATAGATAGATAGATAGATATATAGATAGATAGATAAAGAGGGTGAGATAGATAGATAGATAGATAGATAGATAGATAATGAAAAGAGATTCATAGTGTTGTAACTTAGAAAAGGGTTACTGAATAACCAAAACGGAGGTAGAAAATGAAATAGCAATCTTTATAACATCAACAAAATACAATACTCGCCAGCGGTGTGAAGTAGGTAAACCACTGCTAGTGGTGGAATACTTAGACAGCATAAACCCCCCACTTATAATAGTGCCCAACGTATTTATGAGGATTGGGACATACTCAATAATGTTCATATGTACGGTATATAATGACCTCTTTATATGAACATAGTTATTAGAGGCGATGAGGTGTGTTTGTGTTGTTATTTTGTTGAAGTTATATTTTGGAATACACTTTAAGAAATTGTAGAATATTATATGGATTAATGTCATAAAAGAGATAATGTTAGTTGTTTGGTAGTATTTTTAAAGGATTTGGGTGAAGTCGCTACAATTTGTTAGTATGTGTGTATTGTTGGTAATTTTACTATTAATATGTATTATTGGTTATTTTTTTACATAGGAATGTATTGCGGGTATTTTTACTATAAAATGTGTTTTTCATACTTTCATAGTGTTTTGTCTCATGGGGTGGGGTGCGGCCACTATTTACCGATAGCTGGAATCCTAACAGGTACTACCATCCCATATCATAGTGGACCTGGGAACCACGGCAATTAATAGGTGCTTCCACGCTCCTCAAAACCTCCAATCTTTCGATCAACAGCCTGGCTGCCGGATGTAGTCTATCGTCATACCCAGGACTATATTTATAATGAACTAACCTTATTAGCTACTTTTATAAGGACGATGACTTATCGTGTTGATCGCATCACAATGCCAACCAATTTGAAGATATAGCCAGATCTTTTAGTTCATGTCACAATTCAGTAAAAAGCAAATATTTTTGAAACTATTATTCATAGATTTATCACATTTTTACATTTTTTGATATTATTTGATATTATTTATTATTATTATTTAATTTATTATATTATTTTATTTATTATTTTTATTGTTATATTATTTTATATTTTTATTTTTATACTATATTTTTATATTCACACATTTATAATATTTTAGAAGCTACTATCCTGTGTCACTGTGGACCTGGCAACAACAGCAATTAAGATCTGATTGAACGTTATTCAAAAGCTTCATTCTCTCGATCAGTGGCCTTGCTGCCGGATGTAGTCTATCATCATACCCAGGACTATATTTATAATGAACTATCCTTCTTAGTTACTTTTACACGGACGATGACTTATCGTGTTGATCGCATCACAATGCCAGCCAAGTTGAATATATAGCCAAATCTGCTTCAGCTGTCACACTACAGGAAAAAGCAAATATTTTGAAACTATTATCCAATTATTCATAGATTTATCATATTTTGTATTTTATTTTTATATTATTTTATATTTCTTCTTCTTCTTCTTCTTCTTCTTCTTCTTCTTCTTATTATTATTATTATTATTATTATTATTATTATTATTATTATTATTATTATTTTTTTATATATTATTTTATTTTTATATTATTTTATATTTCTTCTTCTTCTTCTTCTTCTTATTATTATTATTATTATTATTATTTATCATTATTTTATATATTATTTTATTTTTATATTATTTTATATTTCTTCTTCTTCTTCTTCTTCTTCTCCTTCTTCTTCTTCTTCTTCTTCTTCTTCTTCTTATTATTATTATTATTATTATTATTATTATTATTTATCATTATTTTATATATTATTTTATTTTTATATTATTTTATATTTCTTCTTCTTCTTCTTCTTCTTCTTCTTATTATTATTATTATTATTATTATTATTATTTATCATTATTTTATATATTATTTTATTTTTATATTATTTTATATTTCTTCTTCTTCTTCTTCTTCTTCTCCTTCTTCTTCTTCTTCTTCTTCTTCTTATTATTATTATTATTATTTATCATTATTTTATATATTATTTTATTTTTATATTATTTTATATTTCTTCTTCTTCTTCTTCTTCTTCTCCTTCTTCTTCTTCTTCTTCTTCTTCTTCTTCTTCTTCTTATTATTATTATTATTATTATTATTATTATTATTATTATTATTATTATTTTTTTATATATTATTTTATTTTTATATTATTTTATATTTCTTCTTCTTCTTCTTCTTCTTCTTATTATTATTATTATTATTATTTATCATTATTTTATATATTATTTTATTTTTATATTATTTTATATTTCTTCTTCTTCTTCTTCTTCTTCTTCTCCTTCTTCTTCTTCTTCTTCTTCTTATTATTATTATTATTATTATTATTATTATTATTATTATTATTATTTATCATTATTTTATATATTATTTTATTTTTATATTATTTTATATTTCTTCTTCTTCTTCTTCTTCTTCTCCTTCTTCTTCTTCTTCTTCTTCTTCTTCTTATTATTATTATTATTATTATTATTTATCATTATTTTATATATTATTTTATTTTTATATTATTTTATATTTCTTCTTCTTCTTCTTCTTCTTCTCCTTCTTCTTCTTCTTCTTCTTCTTCTTATTATTATTATTATTATTATTATATTATTATTATTTATCATTATTTTATATATTATTTTATTTTTATATTATTTTATATTATTTTTATATTATTATTATATTTTGTATTTTTATTTTATATTAGTTTATATTATATTATTTTATTTATTACATTATTTTGTTTATTATTTTATTTTATATTATTTTATTATTTTTATATTATATTATTTTATTTATTTATCATTATATTATTTTTATATTTTATATTTTATATTATATTTTTATATTTATATTATTTCATATTTATTATAATTATTTTATATTTTATTTATTATATTATTTTATTATTTTTATTTTATATTATTATATTATTGTTATATTTTTATTTTTATACCATATTTTTATATTCATACATTTCTAATATGTTTGAAGTTACTGTCCTGTGTCATGGTGAACAACATCAATTAAGAAGTGCTTGAACGCTGCTCAAAGGCTTCAATCTCTCGATCAGTGGCCTTGCTGCCCGATGTAGTCTATCGTCATACACAGGATTAGATTTGTAATGAAATCCTATCCTTATTATTTACTTTGATATGGACGATGACTTATCGAGTTGATCGCATTACAGTACCAACCAATTTGAAGATATATCCAGTTCTTGGGCTTTTATCCGCCAAATATTTCTTCGTATTCAACTTTCACACTCCAGTAAAACAACAAATATTTTTTATTTTTTATTCTACCTTTATTACAAAAACTATGGATTTAGGGCCATATCATGTTGAGACATCGGTTCCCGTACGTTCACCGAAGTTAAGCAATGTCAGTGCTGATTTCTACCTAGATGTGTACCCGTTTCATAATACCATGTATTGTAAGCTTGTGTGAGCCAGTGATGCAATGGACAACAGCTTAGAATTGTCAATCGAAGTTCTGAGTTCCAATTCCAGTCGGGTTCGTTATATTCACTTTCACGCAAATACCTTTGGGAAAGGTAATGATATCACCTCTCAACCCCAGCTGTGCGTTAATTAGTAGGACTTTTATCTGTAAATTATTAATAACTATAAATTAATATAAATAAATTCTTGCGATCTAAAACATATTTTCCGCCTTTATATAACTTACTTGTAAGCCGTAAATAACAAATCAATCAATCAATCCAGTTAAATATACTATCACCGAAGTTAAGCAGGGTCAAGTCTGGTCAGTGCCTAGATCGGTGACCGCTAGCGAATACATGTTATAAGCTTGAATGACTAAGAATTGTTAATTGAAGAGTCGTGTTTTAATTCCCGTTGGGTTCGTTGTATTCACGTATAAATCATTCCCTTCTACTCCCAGCTATGGGTTAATTCGTAAAACTTGCATCATTAAACCATTATTATCCACCGACTAAAAATTCGTACAATGTAACAATATTTTCTGGCCTTAAATAGACTGCAATGAGTTCATAAGCCGTAGAAAACAAATCAACCAACCAATGAAATACTGATTAGCTAAACAGGAATTTTGTTTCACATTTTCTGGAATATAAATGCATTGAATCTACTGTGGCTACAAAATGAGGGATCAGTTTATATATTGTTTGTAATATAGAATTGATCCCCAACTTTATATACACACTGTAAGCTCTTATTTATTGATAAGCCATAGAAAACCAATCAATCAGACAACCAATGAAATACTGATTAGCTACGCAGTCATTTTGTTTTAGAATTATTTACATTTTCTGGAATATAAATGCATTGAATCTACCACGGCCACAAAATGAGGGATCAGTTTATATAATGAGTTTAATATAGAATTGATCCCTCACTTTTTGTACACATTGTAAGCTCATTTGTCGATAAGCCATAGAAAACCAATCAATCAATTAACCAATTAAATACTGATTAGCTGCACAGTCGTTTTGTTTTAGATTTATTTACATTTTCTGGAATATAAAAGCATTGAAACTACCGTGGCCACAAAATGAGAGATCAGCTTATATACTGATTGTAATACAGAACTGATCCCCCACTTTATGTTCACATTATAATTTCAGATTAGGTATGATTCCACTTCTCCCCCAGCTATGGGTAATTAGTGAAGAGAAAAACTGGATCAGGGGGTCACAACAGGAAAAATGATCATCATTTCAACTTAGTGCTAGAGAGATCAATTAGAAAAGATCCAAATCAATGCATAAGACATTTAAGCACGTGAGAGAGGGCTTTCAGCCATGACAGTCGAAAGACCAGTGAAAATGGCTTGAAAATCAAATTGTACGTGAAACTTGCGAGGCAACTTGTTATTTCGGGACAGAAAGTTAGAAGGTTAGAGACAGCGAAGATCACATTTAATAATTTGGAAAATGGTCCTGGAATTATACATATTTTAACTTTATTTCAATCCTTCATGAACTTCCGATCCTAAGATATGATTAATTAATGATGAACATGTCTTTTTCGTTTATGATCGATTTCATCACGATTCTTCTGTTAAGCTTCGAGAATAATTATACATTCTTATTGCTCACAGTCCAGTAGTATTATAAAAAACTCCGAGATTTCCAGCAAGATATCTTTAATCATTTCTACGGTTCAAAGCTTAATCTTAAAATTGGACAATTTTGCTGTTACACCCGGTATATAATAATAATACCCTTTATGACACCTTTCTTCTTTTTCTTCTTCTTCTTCTTACACTTTCTCTTCCTCCTTCTGATCCTCCTCTTATTTTTCGTTCACATCCATTTCTGTTACCCCCAATGGTGTTTCTTTGATTACTTATTCTCCAAAATAATAGTATAGCGTTCATTTAAAAAAAAAAATGAAGTGTTAAGAGGTCATTTGATAAAAAGTGGTTCCCAACCGATTTGAGGCCATGTCCTACTTTGGTATTTTTAAAATTCTGGAAAGTAATATTTAATTCTTGTGTATTCAAAATTTTACTGCAATTCATGTGAAGGAGAGTAAACTGAATGCTCACATCCGCTTATTGCCCGACAAAATATGGGCTCTATTAGACATTCTATTTTTGTGTGTTAGTGACCCAAATGTCTTCCTTGACCTGCTTCCACTTCCAGTTCAAGGCAGACATTTCGGTCACTAACACACAAAAAAAGAGAATGTCTAATATCGAGAATATTTAACATCGAAAAACATAAGAAAAATGAATTCCTTTTAATAATATGTGGAAATATACAGTCTTTGCCTGATAAAGGTCGAGAGACCGGAAACCCGTGTAGGAAAAATTATGGCAAATAAAGCATAATATATTTTTTTTAAATCCACGTTACAACCAAAAACGTTTGCACTTTCTCACTTCCTTTTAATATATATATATATATATATATATATATATATATATATATATATATATATATATATGTGTGTGTGTGTGTGTGTGTGTGTGTGTAAGTGAAAAATATATAGAAAATAGGAAAGAACTCGTTAGGTAAATAATCCAAAGTTTTTTAGTATTTTTGTTGTTATTTTAAAAAAATAGTGCTCGATACAAAAGTAGAGCATAAATATAATTATCTATTTAAAAATATGATTCCAACACGCTACATAAGAGTTCTCATGTTTCAAAACAAAAGCCGAAATCTTCAATATAATTATTTGAATTAAATTGAATTAAAAACAAACAAACAATAAAATAATTTTTAAAATCCATAGTCCTAATAAATAGTTGAAATACCCTACAAAAAAGATAACCCTTTATGAAGTCGTCAAAAAATAAATGTTAGCGATTTACGACAGTTTTTATATACACAAAACCCTTTCAGAAAAAAATAAAAAAAATAAAATAAAAAAATAAATAAATCTTCATAGACGCTTAACCAGACTAGACGATGTCATCTTCCGCTTTAAATTTAGACACCCCAACCTTAACCTGACTTGACATCTGTTGAATGTAACTGAGACATTGATACAAATTATTAACACCTTACGCCCCTTTTTCTTTAAACAATTGCTCTAGCCATTACCATAGAAATTTTGATTTCGAAAATGAATATGCTTATAAAACGGGTAAATTTCAGAAATAAGTTATTCCCAAAAAAATTTCGCTTGAAGATGGAACAGAGCTAAGAACTTTAATTCAATTTAATTCGAATAATTATATTGAAGTTTTCGGCTCTTGTTTTGAAATATGAGAACTCTTATGTAACGTTTTGTAATCATTATTTTTAAATAAATAATTATATATATATATATATATATATATATATATATATATATGCAATTTATATATATATATATATATATATATATATATATATATATATATATATATATATATATATGCAATTTTTATATATATTATACATGCCTGATACTTATTGGAAAGTAGTCAATATCAGTGATAGATCTAACATATTTAGTTGCATTGATGTGAATTTGTGACCCTAGGTTTCACGCCCTTTTCGATCGTCAGACAAACTGATTAAATTGAAATTTTGGATTTATTTAAATAAATTCAAAATTTTGAAATTAATCAGTTTGTATGACGATCGCAAAGGGCGTAAAATCCAGACTCACAAACTCACATCAACGCAACTATATATATATATATATATATATATATATATATATATATATATATATATATATATATATATATATATATTTATATATGTGTGTGTGTGTGTGTGTGTGTGTGAAAATATATAGAAAATAGGAAAGAACTGGTTAGGTAAATAATCCAAAGTTCTTTAGTATTTTTGTTATTATTTTTAAAAAATAGTGCTCGATACAAAAGTAGAGCATAAATATGATTATTTATTTAAAAATATGATTCCAACAGGCTACATAAGAGGTCTCATGAGAACTCTTATGTAGCGTGTTGGAATCATATTTTTAAATAAATAATTATATACATATATATATATATATTTATATATAAATATATATATATATATATATATATATATATATATATATATATATATATATATAGTGTAACCCGGATATAAGAGATCCGGATATAAGAGATATTTTATCTGGTCCCAAATTAGAGCCTGTGTTAATGTATATAAAATAGAACAAACTCGGATATAAGAGAAAGCCGGATATAAGAGAAAGCCGGATATAAGATACTTCTTATCCTGTCCCGAAAACTCTCTTATATCCGGGTTACACTGTATATAATTTTGTTATTACTGCAAACATATAAACAATCAGATAATTTTCTAATTCTCAAACTCATGTATTATTTATTTGTTCATTTTAAATTACGCAATTAATTATAAATTCAATTAATTTTATCCAATCCTTTCATATAATTGACTTTAAGTAAATATTAAATATTTCTAGATTAAATTTAATTGATTTTGGCTGGTCTAAAATAAAAAATGTCAGATATTGTTTTCAGTTTGCTATTATTAATAATTATAAATTTTATTAGAAAGTAATATTCATCAAAACGTAGCCTTGTATAATTTCTGATCGAAGAAGAGACTTAAAAGGTTTTTAGGAATACGTAAAGTTCAAGAAATCTTAATTTCCTTTCATTTGTTTATGTTGTTTGTGAACAATTACAATTGGATTTGTATTGGATTTGAAGGAGAATGAGTGTTACGTCTCAGTGATAAAGTTCTTATATGTACACAGAAAAATCAACATCAAGCGGTAAATATTCCGTATTCAAACGTATTTTCATCTGAATTCACCAAATAAAAAGCACGAAAGCCACTTAAAGTAGAAATATAAACGATAAATGCTGCGTGTGATATAACTGAAACAAAAGTTGCTAGGAAATGAAGATTATGAGAATAAGGAGGATAGATAAGGAGTTAGTCTTGAGTTGAGGAGGTGAAGAGTGTCATGCTCAGAGAATCAGCGACGCGTTACTTTATTCAACAATGTGTTAGTTCTTGAGAAACAGCCGAGTGTAAATTTCTCCTTACATTTTTTTATACGGAGGAAATAAGGCTGATTCGAATCTGTGTTGGTAGCATGGGGAGTTCTAACAGTAAATGTCTGAACAGGTGGAAGTAAAGAATGGAGCGCTCATCTGAACATTTGTCATGAAAATAGCAATAGAGTAGCAATAGAATTGCAACTTTACATCTGTGGGGAAAAAGGCTGTAGAATGGAAAATAAAACAGTCCGCTATCAAGACTGGAAAGTGAAGATTGAGTAGCTGCAATCCAGACATAGCAGCAATACTCTGGTCTAATCTGATTCTTGTATAGATAAAGTATGTCAGGTACTTTATAGAATGAAAAAATAACTATATATATATTTCAGCATATATGTGTCTTATATACGGGTTTCATTTGAGGTCTGAACTAAACTTGACACCAGTAGTAAACTAGAAGTCTGGAGTAAACTTTTAAATGCAATAGTAAACTTGAGGTCTGAAGTAGATATGAGACCCAATAGTAAAATTGATGTCCCGATTAAAATTGTATCCCAATAGTAAAATTAAGGTCTGGACTAAACTTGTGATCCAATTGTAAAATGGAGGTCTGGAGAAAACTCGATATCCAATAGTAAACTTGAGGTCAGGAGTAAATAGGAAACCCAATAGTAAAATTGATGTCCCGATTAAAATTGTATTCCTATAGTAAAATTAATGTCTGGAGTAAATTTGAGATCCAATAGTAAACTTGAGGTCTGGAGCAAATATGAAACCCAATAGAAACTTTGATTTCCTGACTAAAATTGTATCCCAATAGTAAATGTCTGGAGTAAACTTGAGACCAATAGTAAACTTGATGTCTGGATTTAACTTGATATCCAATAGTAAGCTTGAGGTCTGGAGTTAATATGAGATCCAATAGTAAATTTGATGTCCCGTCTAAAATTTTATCCCGATAGTAAACTTGAGGTTTGGAGTAAACTTGAGACCAATAGTAAACTTGATGTCTGGATTTAACTTGATATCCAATAGTAAGCTTGAGGTCTGGAGTTAATATGAGATCCAATAGTAAATTTGATGTCCCGTCTAAAATTTTATCCCGATAGTAAACTTGAGGTTTGGAGTAAACTTGAGACCAATAGTAAACTTGATGTCTGGATTTAACTTGATATCCAATAGTAAGCTTGAGGTCTGGAGTTAATATGAGATCCAATAGTAAATTTGATGTCCCGTCTAAAATTTTATCCCGATAGTAAACTTGAGGTTTGGAGTAAACTTGAGACCAATAGTAAACTTGATGTCTGGATTTAACTTGATATCCAATAGTAAGCTTGAGGTCTGGAGTTAATATGAGATCCAATAGTAAATTTGATGTCCCGTCTAAAATTTTATCCCGATAGTAAACTTGAGGTTTGGAGTAAACTTGAGACCAATAGTAAACTTGACGTCTGGATTAAACATGATATCCAATAGTAAATTTGAGGTCTCGAGTAAATATGAGACCCAATAATAAGTCTGATGTCCTGACTCAAAATTGTATCCCAATAGTAAACTTAAGGTCTGGCGTAAACTTGACACCAATAGTAAACTTGAGGCTTGGAGTATACTAGATATCCAATAGTAAACTTGAGGTCTGGAGTAAATATGAGACCCAATTTTAAATTTGATTTCCTGACTAAAATTGTATCCCGATAGTAAGCTTGATGTCTGGAGTAAACATGAGCTCAAATGAAGTTGACGTCTGGGCTAAACTAAAGATCGAATAGTAAATTTGAGATCTTGTGTAAACTTGAAACCCAATAATCATTTTGAGGACAATAGTCCGAATAATCTAAATAGTGTACATAATACCTCATCTCAGAAATATAGACAGACACTGAACGGCCGAAACGTTGTGAGAAATATGGCGATAAAGATTAGGACAATAGTCCGAATAATGTAAATAATACCACATCTCAGAAATATAGACAGATAGTGAAGGGCCGAAACGTTGTAATAAATATGGCGACAAAGATGATTACAATAGTCCGACTAATGTAAATAGTGTGCATAATACCTCATCTCAGAAATATAGACAGACACTGAAAGGCCGAAACTTTGTAATAAATATGGCGACAAAGATGAGGACAATAGTCTGAATAATGTAAATAGTGTACATGATACATCATCTCAGAAATATAGACAGATACTGAAAGGCCGAAACGTTGTAATAAATATGGCGACGAAGATGAGAACAATAGTCCGAATAATGTAAATAATCTACGAGAGTTTGTTGAAATTTTTTATATAGATATGGGTATTTGTTTGAATACGTTAGAGGAGATTCTTGATAATATACATTGGCTTGTTGTTTGGTTTTCTGTATAGTTTGTATGTTCCATTGTTTAGATTGAATGTTATATCTAAGAAAATTACTATTTTATTGGTTGGATATTATATGTATTGTAAATCCTAGGGTTTTGAAGGATTTTCTTTTTTCTTTTCTGACTTTTGTTTCTGTATTTCTGCCGTTGCACTTTTTAGAATGAATAGACAGTCATCCCTGTATAGACCTATATCTTTTTTGTTAATTTATTATGTATATGCCTATGAGTTCACATACCTCTGCGCCATCATAGATACCTATTATTATATCAAAGTTGTTGTTGTTGTTAGTATTATTATTATTATTATTGCATTTTGTCCATATTTTTTATCATGGTATAAATATTGATTTTCAGCAGTGTTTAGTGCGTTGTTTCGTGAATACTCATTAATAGATGGGTAGAAGTCTTTATGTCTAATTGCGTAAAGGAGCAGTTTTCTCTAGTGCTAATGCTATTAAACGAATGGATTGTTGCTTTTTTATTTTACCATTTGTTTATGTTTAGTGTGTTTCTTAGTTTTGAACAATATTTTTTCCAATATTTGTTTAATTGTTTTCCCAATATTGCTTTTTTGTGGGGTTTAGTAATCTGCACGTTAGTTTGGTCATGATATTGTCCTTGTGGCCTTTTAATTTGATAAATGGTTCTACTTTTCGTAATTGTTTTATTTTGTCGTCTAATTTTAGTATGGTGGCTATGTTTTCGATTCTTTGTTTATATCACTTTCTGTTTCGAAGCAGTGGTTTTGAAAATTTAGTGATATATAGAGAAAAAAAAAATACCATGACGCAATTCACTCCGCCAGAAATTTGGAAACGCCATGCTGTACTGCTTGGCATTCACACCGAAAGATAATATATCTACCTTATTGTTTAGATACGTGTCATGTATAATGAAGCAACAGATAATATTGAAATATGTGCGACAAACATTCACAACGCTAAATGGTGTAAAAGGTAGTAAGATCTTTTGATTGGATACGTGTCACGTGTAAGGAAGTAGTTTAGTGCGCTTCTTAGTTTTAACCAATATCTTTTCTAATGTATCTGTCTATATTTCTGACATGAGGTATTATGTACACTATTTACATTATTCGGACTATTGTCCTCATCTTTGTCGCCATATTTATTACAACGTTTCGGCCTTTCAGTATCAGTCTATATTTCTGAGATGAGGTATTATGTGCACTATTTACATTATTCGGACTATTGTCCTCATCTTTGTCGCCATATTTATTACAACGTTTCGGCCTTTCAGTATCTGTCTATATTTCTGAGATGAGGTATTATGTACACTATTTACATTATTCGGACTATTGTCCTCATCTTTGTTGCCATATATATTACGTTTCGGCCTTTCAGTATTTGTCTATATTTCTGAGATGAGGTATTATGTACACTATTTACCTTATACGGACTATTGTCCTCATCTTTGTTGCCATATTTATTACAACGTTTCGGCCTTTCAGTATCAGTCTATATTTCTGAGATGAGGTATTATGTGCACTATTTACATTATTCGGACTATTGTCCTCATCTTTGTCGCCATATATATTACGTTTCGGCCTTTCAGTATTTGTCTATATTTCTGAGATGAGGTATTATGTACACTATTTACCTTATACGGACTATTGTCCTCATCTTTGTTGCCACATTTATCACTTTGTTTCGCCCCTTCAGTATTTGTCTATATTTCTGAGATGAGGTATTATGTACTCTATTTACATTATTCGCAATATTATCCTCATATAAGTTATCTCCTGTTAATCCCCCTCCAAGTTCTCCACTGCCTTAACCAGGTATTGAACTCACAACTCTTTGGGTCCTGTCAGTGGATGTAACCAAGGACATATGGTACAGTGGATAAAAGAAGTTAGTTAGATCCAGTGACAGGACCCAAAGAGTTGTGAGTTCAATACCTGGTTAATTAACAGGAGATAACTGATAACTGACATCCATTAAATATGGCACGTGGAACTAGAACAGTCTACCCCAGTGAGCGAAATAAAGGGTTCACTTCGACATTTCAACCGCCTGAAGAAGGTCGTAGCTTCCAACGACCGAAACGTTGTAATAAATATGGCAACAAAGATGAGGACAATATACACAATAATATAAATAGTGTACATAATACCTCATCTTAGAAATATAGACAGATACTGAAAGTCCGAAACCTTGTAATAAATATGGCAACAAAGATGAGGACAATAGACCGAATAATGTAGTGTACATAATACCTCATCTCAGAAATATAGATAGATAATGAAGGGCCGAAAATTTGTAATAAATATGGCAATATATATGAGGACAATAGTCCGAATAATCTTTTGTAATAATTGTTTGATCATTTTCCTAATGTTGCTTTTTGTGGGGTTTAGTAATCTGCATGTTGGTTTGGTCGAGAAATTGACCTTACGGTCTTTTTAATTTAATAAATGGTTTATTTTTGCTAGTTGTTTTATTCTATTGTCAAATTGTTTGCAGTGGCTATGTTTTTAGCTTCTTTGTTTATATCAATGTCGGTTTTGTTATAGATCTACTGTAGTTTTTTTTTCAAGTATGCGTCTTCACACATGAGTTTGTGGTTCCTTGTCATCCTTTATTTCCATTAACTGAGGAATTTATTCAATATTTTTGTTCGTGAATTGAATACAGATTTTATTGCATCAATTCTCCGCAGCACACGATGCAACCATCACCATCCCGTTATGTTATAACACTCCGAAAAGACAGCAATGAAAATCAGCGCATATCTAGAGACTCAAACTTATTAGAGCACACAAAACAAAACAGAAAGTGCTCAAAAACTTATTTATATTCAAACACTTCTGATTGAAAGGATTTAAACCAAATACAATTTAAATAATGACAGACAAGTACATTCAACATGCATATATACATACATACATATATATATATATATATATATATATATATATATATATATATATATATATATATATATATATAAATGAACATAGAAGTCAACACTTAGAGGCAACGGGTATAAAAAACAAAATTTTAGTGAGCTCATTATTTTTTTTTATACCCGGAATTATATTTGCGGTTTCTTTTTTAATTTTAGGTCTGATGAATTGGATCGTGATCACGATTGCAATGTAATAAAGTATAACCATAGATTATTAGTGTTTGTGCCTCTTATATATATATATATATATATATATATATATATATATATATATATATATAAAAGGTAAAAGACAATAGGAAATTGTATTATTATTCAATGGCAGCACTCTCGAAGATTTTCCTTCTGAGTGAGTTATTTTCTTTTTTTATGAGTGTATCCTTTTTAAAATCAAAATTGTGTTTGAATTTATTTCTATGTATGACGAGAGCATTAGTTAGGTCTTTTTTTTTCTGTGGTCTCTTTTTTGCTCCTAGATGCTTGTTTCTCCAATATATTGGGAGGAACAGTTTAGGCGATTTATTTTATAAATGCCTGTTTCAGAAATAATCCCCAAATATTAATCTACACCCAGGTTTCTTCCCAATATCACCTTTTTTAGCAGAATTACTACTCTCCCAAGTCACCTTACACAAATATATCAAGAAATCAAAAGAGAATTGTTGAATCTGTTAACACAACAATAAAAACAATATTTCTATACGTGAAAGTACTTGACGTAATTTTCAGTTGACAATATGAATACAATAGCGTTTTCTAAATTCCTCTAGTTGCTAAGGACATTTTGTTTGTTGTTAATAGTTACTTTGTTTTCAATAAGTTCATTGCGTTTTTGCCTTGAAAAAGTCCAATGCGTCTGTTAATAATACAGTTTTCCTATTGTCTTTTACGTTTATACATATTGTCTTTTTCTACAGGTTAACTCTGAGAAATTTTTCATATATATATTGTTGACCCAATACAAGTCCAAGAATCATTCAAGGTAGTATCTGCTATGAGATCGTCTGCATATACCGGGTGTACAGCAAAATAGTCCAAATCATGTAATAGCATAATTTGCATTGCCTATCATACTAAATTGAGTTTCTTTTTCCAGGTTTTCAGATAAGACGTTTAGCCAACTTGACATCGTTTGTCGTAAGAATCACTGAAGAACTCTTTGAGTTATTGAGCTAGAAAAGAACAGGTTAAAATCGTTTTGTGTCAGGCCGACTATGACTTCCCAACTGAGCCATATGTGAGAGAAAAAAACATCATTCAGGCCTTCAGTAATGGTGCCAACATTCATAATCTGGGTTCCATCTTCAAAGTCCATTCAAGACCATCAAGAGAACGGTGAATAAGTTTAAAAAAGAGGGAACAGTAGAGAGGAAAACTGGATCAGGAGGTCACAACAAGAAGAGGGATCATCATTTCAACTTAGAGCTAAAGAGATCAATTAGAAAAGATCTAATCCAGTTCATGAGACGTTTGACACGAGAGAGGAGTTTCAGCTATGACAGTTCAAAGTGCAGTGAAAATGACTTGAAAATAAAATCGTACGTAAAACGTGTGTGGCAATTTTTACTCCAAGACAGAAAGTTAGTAGGTTACAGAGGGCGAGGACCATAAGTTGGAAAATAATCCTGGAATAATATATATATATATATATATATATATATATATATATATATATATATATACATATGAACTTAATTTCAATCGTTCATGAGCTTCCAATCCTTAGCTATGATTAATTAATGATGAACATGTCATTTTAGTTTTTGATCGAATTGATTAGGATTCTACTGTTCAGCTTGGAGATTAATTATACATTTAACATTCTGCTTAACGTAAAGTCCAATAGAGTTATAAAACCTGGGTAAATTCCAGTGAGATATCTTTAATCATTTCTAAGATACAACGGTGCGATCGTAATCTAACGATTGGACATTTTTGCTGTTACACGATTTGGACAATTTTGGTGTTACAGCTAGTATATATATATATATATATATATATATATATATATATATATATATATATATATATATATATATATATATATATATATATATATGTGTGTGTGTGTGTGTGTGTGTGTGTGTAAAACAAATTTCCATTATGGGAGAGATAATCTATTTTCTCGATTTTTTTTTTGTTTTATGTTTTTAGCTGTTTTAATTTTTGGTTTAAATTTTTTCAACGAGATTGCTTTAGTGCTAACGAAAACGATTAAAAAATATTTTATTGCCTTTTCTTTCTTTTTTGTGACAATTTTATATCTTTTTACTAAAAAAATATTTCCTGTTTTTTTTAAGAATCCATTTTTTGCCATTCAGTTTTCATACGTAATTACATTATCCTTTTTTTTTTTTTTTTTTTTTTAAATACTAACCATAAAAACATTGCCACTGTTTTAAGAGTTAATACCATCTCCAAGTCTTTCTCATAAAAGCTGATCACCGAAATTCTAACGAAGACGAACCACGACATCACCTCAACACTCGTGTGTCAATATTTTGTATCGGAATTAACAGCTGGTTATCTGCCCCTTTCGGCTCTGCGCGGGAAATATTTATGACAAATGAAACCTGTCAAGTGTCCGAAAGAATTATTATAAAAATCAGTGAATTACCTCTCCTAATTACGCTGTCACAACGAGATATTTGCCCGGTGAGTCATTGCTTGAAGTGATATGAACCAGGCTTAAATTGTGAAGAATTTATGGTAGTTTTTTGAGACAAGGGTAAAAGGTGGAGGTAACATAGTCGGTCAAAGGTTGAGCGGACTAAGTGTAAGGATTTTTTGGGGGAATATAAGCAAAGAGGAGGTTTTGTTGTGGAGAGATGAGGAAAAAATCAGAAAAACGTTGGAAAAATAAAAGAAATAAAAAAAAAAATTAAGTAAAGAAAAAAAAAATATGTAGAAAATTCGAAGCAATAAATTAGTCGTTTCCTTCTAAGGAAACATTCGATATTCACTAACCGAGCAGCCAGTGTCACTGTCGACTGAAGTTTATAATTTTAAATGAGCGATCATGGCTCTCCAAACCTTCATATAATTTTATAAACTCTTAGTAGACTTTGTCTTTTTTCTATCTCTACTATTCCCTACTCTGCCAACAAGCTAGTTCTTCTTTTTCTGTGTAGCGTGTCCCTTCGGGACATAGTAGACATGGCTCTCCACAACTTCCTGTCCTTTGTAGCTCTTAGTAAATTTCGTTTATTTGCTATCTCTCGTAATCCCTGTTCTGCTAGCCATTTACACCAGCTCGTTCTTCTTCTATGTACCGTGTCCCTTCAGGTCATAGTAGACATGGCTCTCCACAACTTCCTGTCCTTTGTAGTTCTTAGTAAGTTTCGTCTGTTTGCTATCTCCCCTAATCCCTGTTCTGCCAGTCATTTACACAAGCTCGTTCTTCCTCTTCTATGTACCGTATCCCTTCAGGACGTAGTAAACATGGCTCTCCACAACTTCCTGTCATTTGTAGCTCTTAGTATGTTTCGTCTATTTATTATCTCTCCTAATCCCTGTTCTGCCAGCCATTTACACAAGCTCGTTCTTTCTCTTCTATGTACCGTGTCCTTTCAGGACATAGTAGACATGACTCTCCACAACTTCCCGTCCTTTGTAGCTCTTAGTAAGTTTCGTCTATTTGCTATCTCTCCTAATCCCTGTTCTGCCAGCCATTTATACCAGCTCATTCTTCTTCTTCTTCTTCTTCTTCTTCTTCTTCTTCTTCTTCTTCTATGTACCGTAGTAGATCATGGCTCTCTACAATTTCCTTTCCTTTTTATCAGTAAAATTTGTCTTTTTTCTATAATTCCTAATTCCCGTTCTACCAACCATTTACACAAGCTCGTTCTTCTACTATTTTTTCAGGACGTGGGAGATCATGGCTCTCCACAACTTCCTGTCCTATGTAGCTGTTAATTTTATCTTTACCTTATTTCTCCTAGATCCTGTTTCACCATCCATTTACTCAAGCTCACGAAGAGAGGATGCAATTTTAGCATAGTACAAAAGCACGGCGTATCAAATGATGGTTTCTCCATCAAAGGTGGACGCATATATCTGACACTGTGTCCATTCAGAGGACTGTCGATGAGAGATTCTTTTTTCTTTATTATCTGTGAATGGCGATGAATTCTTGGGAAAGATAGTGGAGTGGTTTCCTGTTGCCTTCTTGAAAGTTTTAAATTCAGAGTTGTCCTTCTGCATCTAACAATTTCAACTCTCAAGTGACGGGACTTAGCTGTCAAAATATTTAAAATGACAGTCAAAAAGAGAGCCTGACATTTCTTCGACACATACTGAAGCAAAACGGCTTGGAAAATATAACACTCACGTGGCCAATGAATGCATTAGGAGTAGTGGAAAGTAGAGAATAACCTCTCGAATGTAAATGGATGGCAGATCGGAGACAAGGATGTCGAGTCAAACGTTGGCGAGAGCTACAAGAGACAGGAAGTTATGGAGAACCATGGTCACCCATATCCTGAAAGTAGTCAAATATGGTCCCTCTGACGCTGGTTTCAGTATGTGTCGACCAGTATCTAACCTCTGCCCGCCTCTGCGCCCCGGTATGTATGGCACTCTGCCTGCTGGCTGTCATCCGTTATGTATTGATAAGATCTGACCATTAGATTTACGCTCTCTAAATGTCTTATTTGCTTGAAAATCACATGACTGGCTTGAGGCTTGATCAGGTTTCTATTAAACCACCGGGAAATATATATCTATGTAAACAAGCAACATGGATGGTAGGTCGGCATGACATAGTTTATTTTCAGATAATGAATTTCTCTGAAGTTATTCTGCCTAATATGCTAGGTCTTTATGTAAACAACTTAATCTCAAGGGTTTATATATATATATATATATATATATATATATATATATATATATGTGTGTGTGTGTGTGTAATTATTTATTCGAAAATTATAAAATAAATATGTTATTAAAATCACTACAAAAATACCCATTTTGTTTCAACACCTCTGGTGTCTTATCAAGTGATGATGTTGAATGTAGAATAAAGGCTTTAAAAGGTTCTACTCCGTATTGAGCACTCTTTTAAGAATAGTAATTGTTGGTTATTGGAATTTATTCCGTATACACCAATCCTATACTTATATATATTAGGTCGGTGCAAAAATAATGACGTAATAATGTCGTTTTTTGACGTATTTTTTAACGTCAAAAAACGAGATTATTACGTCATTATTTTTGCACCAACCTAATATATATATATATATATATATATATATATATATATATATATATATATTTTCTATGAAAATTCTCGGACATTCAGATCGGTAAATGTTGTTAATACTGTTTATTATAAACAGAACATTTAATTAAATATTTATATTTATGAAAAGAACGTATAAACATAAAAAAATATCTTAAAAATAATTGTCGGACTTTGTCCATTTCCTAATATATTCATTTGTCTGTACTTATATATTGATCCTTGTTTCCTTACATTTCTTTTGGTGGATTTAGTCTCCGAGTCTGCCATATTTTATTGTGGGCCATTTCAGGAGACACACGCCCAACGCATACACAAGCCCACAACACATGGCCAACGACATTACGATACAATTGCATATAACTAATCAATCTGTTCATTTGCCTAATTTAGTTTCAGTCAAGTTGTCGGTTTTCCCGATTTGATAATCTCTTCTTTTTCAGCAACATTTTCTTTTAGATATACAGGGTGCCCATAAAATCTCTTTACAATTAAAATATATATTACAAAGGCAAGTGATGAGATATTTTTGATCAGATTTGTTTCTAAGCAGTTATCGAAGTTTTTAATCAGATTGTATTTTTGTATTTTAGGAAGCCTGTTGATGAAAGAATTACTGTTAAATGAATCCCTAAAAATGTCTACTCCTCAAGAAAAGGCACATCCGTACTGCTACCGGACAGTTACAGTTGCCACGTTCAAAGGTACAAAATGTCCTACACAATAACTTGCGACTGTACGCTTACAAAATTCAACTCATAACAGGCACATGAACTGAATGATTTACGTACTCAGTAGTTATCAACGATTTTAATCACATTAATGCGGTTCCGCTTCAGCGAACATGGCAAGAAATCGAGTACCGTTTTGATACAATTGCATATAACTAATCTGTTCATATCTTTTCATTTGCTTAATTTAGTGTCAGTCGAGATGTCACTTCTCCCGATTTGATAATCTCTTCTTTTTCAGCAATATTTCCTTTTAGACATAAATGGTGTCTATAAAATCTCTTTACAATTAAGAAAAAATATTACAAAGGCAATTTGACGAGATATCTTAATCAGATGTGTTCTATGTATCCGGTAGTTATCAAAGTTTTTATTCACATTGTACACATTCACTGTGTATTTCAGGTAGTCTTGTTGATGAAAGAGGTACTGTTTAAATTACCCCTAAAAATCGCTAAACCACAATGTGTGTCATTGTTTATTGACACAAAATCGGATACGTACACTTAGCGTAACGACAGAACTAAGTGTCGAAGAGATCCACCCGTTAATTTATTGCATGGCACAAGAAATTTATGGTGACACGGCCAGTGTTGGATAAAGAATAGACGATCAAGAACATCCGTGGAAAACATTGATCGTGTAAGACCTGCCTTTCAGCATTCTCCTACTATGTCCATCCATACTGCTGCCAGAGAGTTACAGCTGCTACATTCAACGGTACAAAAAGTCTTACACAAGAACTTACGATTGTACGCTTACAAATTGAAAAGTACAACACTTACAGGCACTCAAGACAAACGATAAACCATTGATGAGCCTATTCTACAGCGAACATGGCAAGAAATTGAGTACCGTCCCGATGTGCTTCGTACAACTAATCGTGCACATATAGAGGCGAATTAAATTAGTTACAAAATTCTCAATATCTACTCATCGTTTGGTAACAAGTTCCATATATATGTCTGTTCATTTGCTTTTGTAATATTTTTTTTTTACATTGTAGAGACTTTATGGACACCATATATATGTGTGCGTGTGTGATAGAAATTATTAGGAGGATTATTTGAGATAATCATAATTAAGTAATTCATCGAGTCTAGAAGAAAGCTCAACAGAATGCAGAAAGCATGGGACGGAACTCATCAGCAGCGCGCATCCACTACCGTGAATCGAACCCGGATCGTTGCGATACGATGCAAACGTCATACCAACAGGCCTCGGTGACGAAGCGATAACGAATTAGACTCGATATAGCGCCGCTCTTCACAAATTCTGTGGTGGAACTCATCCAAGTTTCCTTTAACCATAGGACTGTCCCCCCACTAGCTACGACTTCTATCCCCAAGCCGCTCCATCCAGAGCATTAGAAATTATTAGGCGGATTATTTGAGATAATTATAATTAAGTAATTCATCGAGTCTAGAAGAAACCTCAACAGAATATAGGATGCATTAGACGCTATATCGAGCCTAATTCGTTACCTCTTCGTCACCGAGTCCCGTTGGTATGACACTTGCGTCGTATCGTAACCGCCCGGGTTCAATTCTCGGTAGTGAATGCGCACTGCTGACGAATCCCAAAGATATCAAATCAGTTGGGTTTCGATCCCTGATTGAAGCAATCGGACGTCTAGCCACACTGAGGAGCTTTGATACAGCGAAACAGTCTGTTAGCTATATATGTTCCCGGAAATCCGGTTGAGCTCTCTAAGGAGAGGGGGGGGGTAAAAGAAAAAAAGCGGCTCCTACTGCTACTAGGCATCACTCTTCAAGTAGGAATTGAGTTCTCCGAGTCGCTGTAGTATTTCGTATAGAGAAAAACGTTAAAATTCCCTTCCTTTCTGCTGCGCGACGATGGTCTAGATAACTGATTCATGTCCAGTCATTCGGGTTTAGATCCCGACTTGAAGCAATCGAACGTCTAGCGACACTGAGGAGCTATGATACAGCGAAACAGTCTGTCTATGGATGACTATATATATATATATATATATATATATATATATATATATCGAAAACCGAAAAGAGAAAATATACAAGTAAAATAAATTGACCTAAATTCATCCAAGTAAATAAATAGACAAACCAATCCCAAATAAAGGTAATCAATTAAAAACTGTTCCCGCCAAAATAAAAGTTAGAATGAACTACAACAATCAACCCCAAAATTGAAAAAATAGCTTTAATTAAATTCTCAAACCAAAAGAAAACTGTTAAATAAGTGATATAAACAAATTTTTACTACGTTAATAAATAAATAAATAAATAAAATAAGAAACAAAAAAATAAAAAATAAAAACAAGCAATATAATTTGAACCAAATAAATAAACAAACGACTTCCGGTAAAATAACCGCCATAACAGAATACCCACAATGCACCACTAACCCGTGTATATATAAATAGCCGAGAAAAATAACAGCATATGTGGCCTGACGATTGCATATAGCATGAAACAGACTGTCGCCTCTAAGAGTTGACTTCTATGTTCACTTTTATATATATATATATATATATATATATATATATATATATATATTAAAATAGATGGGATACAAAATTTAATATACAATTAAAAAATATATTACAAAGGCAATTTAATGAGATATCCTAATCAGATTTGTTTTACTTACTCAGTAGATATCATAGTTTTCTAATCACATTGCATTTGTGTGGTTCATGTATCCTGTTGACGAAAGAGGGGTATTGTTAAATGAATCCGTCCCATGTACAGAACAGTGGCTTGGAAGGGTTGGTCCAATTCCCTGGCTACCTTGTTCACCAGTTATCACGCCTCTGGAATTCTTTCTATGGGGTTATATTAAAGATATCGTGTATCGTACAAAAATACGGGACATTAGTGTCTAACGCAAAAGATCACTGATACCATTGCCACTCTTGAGGCTATGCTACCCAAAACCTGGCAAGAATTCGAGTAGTGTTTTGATGTGCTTCGTGTAACTAATGGCGCCCATATAGAGGTGAATTAAATTAGTTTTAAAACCTTCAATATCTACTCCTCATTTTGTAACAATTTTCACATATTTGTCTGTTCATTTACTTTCGTAATAAATGTTTTAAATTGTAAAGAGATTTTATGGACACCCTGTATAATCATTTGTTCAGAGTGAAAAGAAATCGAGTAACGTCTTGATGTGCTTCGTGTAACTAATGGCGCCCATATAGAGGTGAATTAAATTAGTTTTAAAACCTTCAATATCTACTCCTCATTTTGTAACAATTTTCACATATTTGTCTGTTCATTTACTTTCGTAATAAATGTTTTAAATTGTAAAGAGATTTTATGGACACTCTGTATAATCATTTGTTCAGAGTGAAAAGAAATCGAGTAACGTCTTGATGTGCTTCGTGTAACTAATGGCGCCCATATAGAGGTGAATTAAATTAGTTTTAAAACCTTCAATATCTACTCCTCATTTTGTAACAATTTTCACATATTTGTCTGTTCATTTACTTTCGTAATAAATGTTTTAAATTGTAAAGAGATTTTATGGACACCCTGTATAATCATTTGTTCAGAGTGAAAAGAAATCGAGTAACGTCTTGATGTGCTTCGTGTAACTAATGGCGCCCATATAGAGGTGAATTAAATTAGTTTTAAAACCTTCAATATCTACTCCTCATTTTGTAACAATTTCCATATATTTGTCTGTTCATTTACTTTCGTAATATAAATTTTAAATTATAAAGTAATTTTTTGGACGTCCTTTATAGAGGGTTGGAAGCAAAACATTGTAAATTGATTAAAAATATTGAAAAGAAATTACGAAAACTAAATAAACAAAAATTTAACACATTGGAATTGACAAAACAAAAAGTTCCCTTTAAGAATGGCATACAAAAAGGGATTTGGGAAAACTTTAATAGGCAAGTACCTCGAGGTGGTGTAATGTTAACAAGCTTGTCTCCCTAGAACAATTACGACTGAGTAGCGAGTTCGATCGTCATTGGGTATCTCTTACTTTTATCCTTGAGCCATATGTAAGCTACGCTTGGAAAATCACAATAAATGATGCGGGTTGAAGTGAGAGTACCTGACAACAACAACAAAAATATTTAAAGAAGCTGATGTCGCTAATAGGGCGAAACGTTGCATAACGTTGGCTGAATACAAGAAAACATCGAAATAAAAAGTTAAATATCTCGGAAGTGTTTTAACAACAGACAGAAGATGCGTCAAAGGAATCTAAAGTGGTATTGGAATAGCGAAAAATGCCTTCCAGAAGCTAAGTAATGGAATATCATCAAAAATAAAGAAAAAATACTGAACTGTTATGTAACATCAATCCTCCTATATGGCAGTGAATACTGGACAATCTCTTCACAATAATCCCCTAATCCTCTTCTCATCCCCCCACCCACCAGCTATCGGTAAAAAGCAAGGACAGACCGGGTTCTATAGCCTGCGATGGCAACTGGTCTACCGCAGAAAGAAATGGCAACCTACTGCGGGAAAAATATCTGACTCGTCAGTCATGTATCGAAACATACATGATCGCCTAGGCGCGTATCACGCATGACACATAACTGACTGACCCTTGGAAAAGGTATGAATCCTCTTCTCCCTCCAGCTATGGCTAAATAACAGGACAGACTGGCTTCTATAGCCTTGGATCGCAACTAGTCTACCGCAGAAAGAAATGGCAACCTACTGGGGGAAAAATCTGCCTCGTCAATCATATATCAAAAGATACATGATCGCTTCAACGCGTATCACGCATGGCACATAACTGATTGACACATCCTTCTGCATTTGTATTGCATTTTCTAATAACATTTTGAACATAAATATAGTGCTCCGTGTTCTAGTGTCTTCGACGAACCCGAACTGCTCTTGTCCTATCTCCGGTTTGATTTTGCTGTGCCTGTTATTCATCAGAATTCGGCTGATGAGTTTTGTTATGTGGCTCATTAGGTTGATTGTCGTTTGAACCGGGCTTCGTAGGCAGTGCTGTGAAAATAGATCTGCTTAGGTCTTCCGGTATGTCACCATTGTTGTATATTTCATTTATGATTTCTGTCATCTTGTCTATTCCAAAATCATCTAAGGCTGTTCGAATGTCTATTACGATTCCGTCTAGCCCTGTCGCTTTGTTTCTGTTCAATTCAATTTGGCCGGTGTTGCTTGCCAGGAATCGTAAAACTATAATTCCGTTCCGTTCCGTAATAGAAATGTCAGCGGTGTGTGAAATAAGGAATTCTTTTGACAGATCAATAGACGGGTGGAATAATAATTTAAAAGGAAAATAATTATTTAAGAGTATTGGTTGAGACACCTTTCTGTGTATCTCTGATCTGTTACAGTCGATAATACTCATAGATTTTGCTGCAACAGATGAAAGACACCCGACTGCCTAAAACTTTGGCTTTTCAAACTTTTTTTTCGTTAGCCCTGTCAATTTACTTACTAAATTTTCTAAAAATATAACTGAAAATCACATTATATTACTCTTTAGTCGTAATCTCACGGAATAAATAGATTTGCAATATAAAATTTTATTTCTATACTGATCGTGACAATAGACTAGTGGCTTAAAGAGTTCACCCTTGACATAATAATTGTGAGTTAAGTCTCTGGGCCGAACAGTGTGTACATGGACTCAATGGAAACAGGGGACTAGCAATAACTGAGCAGTAGTAAATAAGAACTGGGAAGAGGAATGATAACAATCTACATAGATTAATTAAAATGTTCAGTTCAAAATCCCTTCAAGGCTACCGGAATCGATAATCATCTGATGAAGGTACAATGGCCGAAACGTTGTGATAACAGCAAAGACGTGGACAATAGTTTGAATGTAACTAATGTAAAATATATGTTTTATTGTTCATCAAAAATACGTTCAAAAACTAAATTATTAACCCTTTGAGCCCTGCGTTCCTGGACAATTTTAACCCTTCTCCCTGAGGCTCCAAGGTCAAAATTCGCAAATAATTGGTAAGTAATGTTTCATGGTAGATATAAAAATAGTTACAAGTGTGTACCCACCGTTCAACCGGTGGCTAGGCATTATGTCATTTTTCTCTACCACTGTTCAACCGGTGACTGGGCATTACGTCATTTTTCTTTACCATCGCTCAATCGGTAGCTGGGCATTATGTCATTTGTCTTTACCATCGTTCAATCGGTTTTCTGGACATTACGTCATTTTTTTCTACCACGGTTCAACCGGTGGCTGGGCATTACGTCATTTTTCTTTTCCACCCTTCAATCGGTGGCTGGACATTACGTCATTTTTCTCTACCACCGTTCAACCGGTAGCTGGGTATTACGTCATTTTTCTCTACCACCGTTCAACCAGGTTAAAACAACGAAAAGAATAATTAAAAGGACATTGTATAGCATTGAGCCTTTTTATTATAAGCATGAAGAACATCTTTGTATATAAAATGAAAAAACAAAAAATAAAACAACTTTGCTTAATCAACAAGTTCACCGACAAGCAGTAGTGATATTATGAACATCAACGGCGGGGACCCAGGTTGGGAACTTCTGCTTTATACTTATTTCTAACAAATCTATTTCTAAATCGGAAACTTTTGTTAATAAAATCACATTTTGGATTTTTATTTATAAATACAGAAAACATAAGAATGAGAAAAATTTAAATGAAACACATTTATTTATTTATATTATTTTTGCAACTTAAACAATGAAGGCAATTTCTTGGAACATTCTGACTATTTGGGTCTGATTGGAGTTTATTGCAATTCGAATGTAAAACGAACTTTTCTATATTTGGGAGGAAAGCTAAATTTAATTTTTTTTTTTTGTAAGATATTATAGTTTTCAATTCGGAGATTTTGGATATCGAAAATATTGTTGTGGTCTATTTGTTTTTCTCGCCCAATGTCAAACGTCTGGGTTACCATATGTAGTGGTATTTTAATAAGAATGGACAATTATAGATGTTTGTTCATGGCTGCGTGAATAACATGACCACACAATTTATATTAAACGTAAAATTCCACATAATTTGAAAAACAAGAAAGGAAAAAAATGTTTTATAACATAACATTTGTATTTATTTTGTATATTGATGGACATGCGTAGAAGCTAAAGATCTGTTGGAGTTATGTCCCTTAGACTGTGAATATTTTTATCTGAACTCACAAAAGTTGAATTAATTACAAAGCTGAGAAAGGCTGAATAAACTGTAGCGTTAGAAGAATGTTTCAAAGAGAAAAGTTCTTGTTGCTTCTTTGGAAATGTTCTGTATATTTGTAATGTAGGTTTGAAAAGTTCGTACGTACGTGCATTCATGAATATGCTTTTAACGTCTGCTCGCCCATGGTCGGGACGAGAATCCTTTTGGTACTACATCTTGCAACAAGAAAAGAGAAAAGAGAAAGCAGCAAGCTTGTGTCTGCTATTTATAGATAATGTAATCCCGTGACCGGATCACAGAAAATTGGCGGGAAACTTGACTTGGTCACGCACTGGAAAAAAAAATTTGTACGTGGGTGGATTGCAACGCCTGCTTGTGTGTTTATTGACCAATTAGAAGCTGATATTTCCTGAAAATATTTACTAAGCTGAGTATGCTCTCTGATTCATTTTTTTCCACAAATTCAACATATCGATAAGAAAGTGGTAGCGAGATGCTACAATATCAATCTGATTTTATTTTGGACCTTAAATCGAACAATTTTAGATTACCGACTGAATCCGGACATACTAGCTAAAAACTGTAACAGCTGTTGGTATGATAAAAGAGAAGGCGAATGATTTTTATTTTGGTAACGTGTGCGGAAAACTCAAGAACAGTGGAATGAAAAAGAAGTATTTAGTGTTATACAAATGATGTCAAAGGAACACAAGTTCATTTAACCTACAAGGTATTTCGGCAATCAGCCCAATCATAGGGGACAGAGGTTTCGTCCTTTCATTAAAGACTAATGATTGACCGACTAAGGGCAGATAATCAACAAGGGGAGATAACCAGCGATAAGGGCAGATAATCAAGTGTCGATATTTGTCTAATTACATAGCATTCATTTTTATATCAATATTTACTGCTGCCTCTTTTCTTTTTTACTGGAATATCGAAGTTTAGAGAAACGATCAGTCTTGCATAGCCGTGCGCCAAAATGACCATGAAACATTCATGGAATATATTTTTTTATTTCTGTGAACCATCATGTAGAAGCAAGTGAATCAGAGTACCTTGCATTTGGTTCAAATGAAAATAAGATCCTTACCTCAATACACGGCACATAACAGCGGCATTTTATTCCTTGAAAATGGCATAACTCTCCCATCCTCAATTTAGTTTATTCCAAAGGTGTACCTTCGGTAACGGTGGCTTTTATACCACTTATCATGGTTTGACCAATAGCAAGTCGTGTGCAGATTGATCGGACTGGATGATGCCATTTGACTGAGTAACTGAGGACAAAGCGAAGAATGTTAATTGGTCAGTCGGCCATGGTGCTGGAAGGATAAAAGAGGGCTGAAGCAGTGAAAAGGCGAATGATTTTTACGTTGGGGATGTGTGCGGGAACTGAAGAATGGTGGATTGAAAAAGAAGTATTTAGGGTTGTATGAGTGACGTCAGATGAATACAAGCTCATTTACGCTACAGTTTTTTTTTGCTAATGTCGACTGAAAGTTTCCCAATTTGGTGAAACGGCCAAGTAGCTGAGTGGTCATTCTTTCTAGCAGGTTCCCTTCCTTGAACATCTGGGTCTAAAGCTGATTTCCAAATGCAAATGAAACGCATATTTATGCTAAATTCCTTGTATCACTCCAGAAAATACCTAACTTCTACTGCTATGCTCTCTTTAGAAGAGTCAGATCAGGTCAAGAATAGAGTATTGCTGCCGTATCTGGGTTGGTGTTCCTCTGTTGTCACTGGCTAGCCTTGACAAGAGTCCAAAAAGGATTAAGCGGCCTTGTGGGTGATGAATTATTCCCTACCTTGTGACCCTGAAATGTTCGTATTGCAGCTTCCAACACAAATGCCAAACAGTACAACATGCCGTTTTCAAATTTCTGGCAGAGTGAATTGTGTCATGGTGATCTGTTTCTCACTGGCTAGCCTTGACAAGAGTCCAAATAGGATTACACGGCCAAATTTCTGGTTGGGTGCTCACTTGCTCAGGGACCCTAAGAGCAGATGATCATAGGACAAATGATGATGACGACGATGTCGATGAGGACGACGATGATGCTAATGATGACGATGATGATGATGATGATGCTGACAATGATGATGACGATGTTGATCATTACCATGACGATGATGATTATGACGATGACGATGATAATGATGGCGATGATGCTGATGATGTCGGTTATGATTACGATGATCATGATTATGACGAAGTCGATGATGACGATGACGATGATGTTGATGATTATGAAGGTGACGATGATGATGACAACAATGACGATGACGACGCTGATGTTGATGACAATATTGATTATTATGTGACGATGATGATGATGATGTTTATGACGATGCTGATGATGACGGTTATGATGAAGATGATGATTATGACGACGATAACGATGATGATGATGCTTATAACAATGATGATGATGACCGCTATGATGACAATGATGATTATGACGCGATGATAATGATGATGACGATGACGGTTATGACGACGATGATGATTATGGCGACGATGACGGTGAGGATGGCATTGTTGACGATGATGACGATGATGATTATGATGACGATGATGATGACGATGATGATGATGATGATGATGAGGATGATAACGATTACGGTTATGACGACGATGTCGATGATAATGACGATGATGATGACTATGTAGAGGATTATGACGGTGACAATGATCGCGATGACGACAGCGACAATGATGATGATGATGATGACGTTTATGATGACGATGATGATTATGAAGACGATGATGATGACGATGACGACGATAATGATTACGGCGATGATGATGACTATGTTGGGGATTATGACGGTGCCGACAATGACGATGACGATGACGATGACGATGATGAAGTCGATATTGACGATGAAGATGATGATGTTGATGATTATGACGATGATGATGATGGCACTGATGAGGATGATGATGATGATGAAAACATTCTAAAATAATGTCTGTATTAATAAAGTCTAAGTAATATTTAAATTAATTTAATTTATAGCAGAATAGTTTTAAAAAGGAAATAGGTATTATTTTAATTAAATAAATGTTATTAAAATCATAATTTATTACGTTGGAACTCGTTACTCGTAAAATGTATTTTTCTTTTACATTATAAGGAATAAAGCTAAAAGTATTACAAAATTCTTATTCGTAGAAACCGAATTGACTAAATACAAGAACGAAGACAGGAAGACAGTTGTTCACGTTTAAAGCTGATTTGTAATCAGTGTTTACTGTTCAGATTTTGTTCTGCAATTTACTCGATGGCTACCTCCATGGAAAGTGTTCAGACGAACTTCATTCTTTAGTTACGCCTGTTAGAAACTACACGGTCAGAACCCACCATGCCACTCACATAGTAGCCAATGACCGCCATTCCTTCATTATTCCATTGTTGAGAAGTAAGTTTCACTCAAACAGCTTCTTTCCGTGGTCCGTTGGTCTGTGGAATCGACTGCCAAGAGGATGTTCTCCCGATCACTACAATCTTAACCTGTGTAAGTTAGACCTTATCTTCCCCACCTATCCGCATAAATTGTGCCTCTGTAACCTTCTACTTCGAGTGGCTCTTGTACAAGGCGAAACTCACTGTAAAAAAAAAAAAAGAAAGAAAAAAAAAAGACAGGTCGGGGAAAATTAGAAGCGCCTGAGTTCGCATCATTAATTTTTGTTAATATAACTTTATTATGTACGGCAAAACTTATTTAAGTAAAGATCTTGTTACAAGTTTATAACAGAGATATATTCCTTCAAATATAGTAAAATAAAACAATTAAACAATTTTTTTAATTTTTAATAATCTGAGCAAAATATTAATTGACCCGACTCGTCATTATCAAAGAGGTTTCAACACGAAATCAGTGTGACTTCTCACCATCAGAATGATTACTATTTCCATGCATGTGCACCTGTTTCTTCAATATCCACAGAGCCAAATTATCGTTTATAGTGCTGTAAGCGTTCTGAAAGCAAAGGAAATATTTGTCGCAGATTAATTCCACAACGCAGAGAACAAATCACTGTAAGTTCAGACTCGAATATCAGGGGCAGAAAGAAATGCCGAAAACTCCATTCTTAGGTACTATCTCACAAATCCCAATGCACGTAACCAGTCAGAAAGATAACTCACTCGACGACGAACGCGGTAGCCAAAATGCATCAATATTTCCTTCGATTCGAGGACACCAACTGCTTTTATTGGCCGAACATTTTTTTCATTCGTCGACAACTGGAAGAGGACGCTAAACTTTTGCATATCAAAATAATTTTATAGAGACTCCTGCGACGGACTTGTTTTTAAATCTAAATATTCCGTCTTCAGCATGTAATGCGGAATACGTGCCCTTTTTTTGCTAAGTAATTTTCTTTTCCGTTGTAGGATACACGCGACGCGATGTCGCTTGGTTTGACTAGGTAAGCCACCGCTTTCTTCGCTATAACTACAAATATACTGAGCTTTATACAATAGTTTTCTCCCATCAATGTTTAAAATTGACTTTGATCGAATGAAGCTTGCATGTCTCAGCGATGACCATGCTTCTTCAAACATCGTGGACTGGCGCTACATGATCACAAACAATGAGCTGTACCAAATAACAGAAACCAAATCATTTGAGGACTTTCAACCGCAGCAATTACTAAAATCGATAGCTCATGTAACCTGAAAAAATAGTGACATAAATAAGATATGAACTTTACACACCACTTCAAATAAAAGGTCAGGAAGGACGCCAAGAGCCACTCGAGGTAGTGTGTTACTGTGGTAAACTTCTTTTTTTCTTTGGTGGGGGTGACACTATTTTACCAGGCAGTTAATATACAGCATAAAAATGTCTTGGATACTGTTTCAACCTAGGGAAGGTTACTGAATAGAATAATCAAACGAAGGTTGGTAATGAACGATAATATTTAAAACAAGAACAACTCATATAAGATTCATCAGCGGCGCGTAGACGTAGTAGTCAACTGCTAGAAGTTAGTCAAGTGAATTCCACAATGAATCTCCAACTGCGGATCAACATACAGTATTTACTACTGTATTTATGTGAATGGGGACATACCCATTATTTTCCGTAGGTATGCTACTACAGTTACATAGTAGGAGGCATGGTTTATGAGGATATGTGTAGAAGAGAACGGTTAACCCATGATTTGAACAGATTAAGATTGTAGTGATCGGGGAAGCATTCTCTTGGGAGTCGGTTCCAAAAAGAAGCTGCTCGAGTGGAACTAACATTTCAAAAATGGAACATGAAAGGAATGATGGTGGGTCGTTTCAATGGACGTGTCATGGCGGATCTTAGCCGTGAAGGTTAGAAATGATGGAACTAAGGCGTCTAATTCGTCTTTCCATGGAAATAGCGAGAGAGCAGCGAGAGATTTGCAACGTTTCATCTGTGAGAAAAGGGTTGTTAGGTGGAAAATAATTTATCACCCAAAAGGACGCGTATACAGTTTTGTACTCTATCCAGAAGGGAAAGTGAAAACTGGGCATGTATGGATCTGCTGAAGCAATGGTTTGAATACCATGGACGAAACATTTGATTAACAAGGCAGTTTAAATAAAAAATGGAAACAGATAACATTATTTAGAATCAAAAGGTAAAGTTGTAATTTTCGTGACACATAATAAGAAAAAAAGGCTTGAAGAATTTAACACTCACGTGAAATATTGAAGGGAAGTGAGCGGAACATGGACTTGAAAGAATAGCAATGAAACAAAATTTCTTATAACAAGAAGTTGTGTAGAGCAGAACAATCACAAGCACAAAACAATAATTACCGCTTGGAACCGTTGTTAAATAATACTTTACTAGACCATTATTTTTAGGGGGAATAGTATTGCTGCTCGGACTTCCTGAGTTTGACCTTTGAGGCCAGATGGAAGACAAAATAGAGGAAGTCGATTTTGATTGCCTGAGCTGGCGTGGGAATGATAGATAGCGAGAAAGGGTTTTCAGGTAGTTGGTTCCTACACGTGTTTTCCCCGTGTTGAAGTTCTTTTATCACTGGACTCAAAACAACTAGCGATCACAGGTCATAAGATAAGAATGCAACTTTATTATCGAACTGACGCCGTTTCCCAAGAGCTCCCAAGCGCGAGGGAGCTAGACAATATTGTTCGGTGTAAGACGACAATTTCTCTTTTATTATTAATGTCTGAACAAGAAAATATTTATGTACTTTGAAGACCTAAGATCAGAGTAAAATTTACCAACGCTCCAATATATTTTCGACATTTCAATGTAATTTTGTTTGGTTGGAAACTCACCAGAAACCAATCAAATTTTATTTTGTTTTTCTTTTCAGCTACTAATTGGCCAGGATTGATGTCTTTGGCGATGAAAACTGATGCACGCTAATAATGAAAAAAAAACAAAAAAACAAATTCGTTGACAACAATATCGCAAAATTAATTTTATTTTATTTCAACTGCGTATAGAAAGTTGTGTGGAGAGACTTTATTTCACCAACTGATTGTGCAGCTGTTGCCAAGGTTAGAACAAGAAATCGGCGTCCCTGTTCGAATTAGAGTCAAGTTCGTTTGATTCACTTTCACACAGATCGGTATGCCCATCCGTCCCCTACATATGGGTTAAATAGCCGAGGGGCTGAGCCGTTCAGACTTGGTTAGCAACCAGTCTAAGAGAACTCAAAATCTGTAAAATTCAACTTGCTACAGAAATCACTGAAGCAACCCATAGCGTGTTGTGAAATGTGGCCCCCATACGCCTGCTGGTAGGGTCTATGGGACTTTAGCAGGCAATTGTATGCTTCATGAAGAAGACCAGCACGTCAGGTAATACAGAAGAATCGTCTTTGTTTATAACAGGGGTCGTCAAACGGTGTTCGAGCGAATCCCTATGGGTCGGTGGGTAATTTCAAGTTGTCGATGAGGGGGTGTGCGAACAACTTGGACAACAATATCAGACCTATCCAATTTATCCCTTTGGAGATCTAACCCTACCCCAAACTGCACCTTAACATTAGCCAAGGAAGCCATTTGCCCAATGATCCAGTGCCATAAGCACACCGACTGCATACATAGCTGTGTCACTCCATTTTCAACAAATCGGTCTTTGGTATTTTATTCTTGAGATGGTTTGATATATTTAAATATTTTGTATCTTTTGTAGCATACCTACAGACAATAATGGGTATGTCCCAGTCACAGAGATACAGTAGTAAATACTGTATGTTGATCTGCAGTTGGAGATACGCCTCCAGCTGTGCTAGTCAAACTCTCTGACTCCGGGCAGAGAGGATCCCCAGACGAGGTTATGTCTAAGGGTAGATGCTCGTCTCGGGAAACAGCTACCCGACCCCGTTTCATACGAGGTTTACGGGGAATTTTTAACCGAGCCTAAGGGCTCGGATATCCAACATTAAATTCGCCCTTGTGCCACATCTGACCGCGTGGTGGGGTTAGCAGATATCCTGCAGTTGGAGATTCATTGTGAAATTCACCTCACAAACAGTGCCGCTGGTAAATCTTATATATGTTGTTCTTGTCCTAAGTATTATCGTTCATTACCAGCCTTCGTTTGATTATTCTATTCAGTAAACTTCCCTACGTCGAAACAGTATCCAAGACATTTTATGGTGCATATTGACTCCCTGGTCAAACTCACCAAAATAAGAAAAGAAAGAAAAAAACAAAAAACACCCCGTTCTTATATTGTCATGTTTTTGTATGGAACACGGGAATTAAATTATATTTATGTTGGTCACACCACAAACTCGCTTTCGTAACGCTTGAGACGACATTTGAATGAAAACTCTAAAGATTTTAGGCATTTAAAACAACATGCCTGGCCGCACACACAATTCCGGAAAATCCTCGTTGAAAACACAACTATACTAAACATGAAAACAATAAAAAAAAAAAACTAAAAATTTTTGAAGCTATATACATAAAACAGTTGAAACCTAACCTGAACAAAATAAGCTATGAAATCTCCACAAATATTCTTAAATCCCTATAATTGATAACAGAATCCATTGGTTTATACCAACGGCTACCCATACTTAATACTTCTCGAATTCACTCTCGCGTGGTCATGTTTGACGTCATGAGCTGCAGTGCGATTTTCGCTTCCAGAATCTTAAATGCACGAGTTTGTCGTTGCTTGGAAATCTTCCATTTAAACATAAACAAACTATCATCACTGTCTTGTCCGTGTATTGTTTAATACATTGTAATGTAATTGTCATCTTTGATAATGGCTTATGTAAGCCGAAAGATTAGATAGGATTAAAAAATATGTATCAATATTGTGATTTTCTTTCTTCTTTTAATAATAATGTTATTAAGCTTATCAGGCGATATGAAAAGAATTTACATAAAATTAATAGGCAACACTTGTCTATATTATTTAATGAAACATATATCAATGAAAAAATGCTGCTTAAATACACACATTATATATATATATATATATATATATATATATATATATACAAAAATTGATTGAAAGAACAGACAAAATCTGTTCAAATTTTTATTATATTTCGACTTTTGCAGTCATTTTTTAAGAATCGGTGTAGTGTCTGGTGGGTAGTCATAATTCCTTTGTTTGCATTCTGGTATTCTTTGGTATGTTGGAATTTTGAAAGAGTCTAGCTTAACCTCATATGGAATGGTTTCTAGGGAACGAGGCATCATTTATCCACAGACTGATGCCTTAAAGATGGAGGATGAAAAGTTGCCCTTTTACAATATTATGTTCTAAGGATTAACTGTCGGAACTCCGATAAAAAATGCATTTAAAATGTTTATTTGGATCGTGCTCCAGTTCTTCGGACGGTCGCAAGGTGGTCTGGAAGATTTGGTCAGGGTTATTTTAACCTGAACGATCGATCACGTTCCGGGCGACCTTGCGACGTCGATTAAAACGCTCTGCTTTCAATCGAGGAGAAAGAGACGAATATTTCGACGGAAGAGATTGCTAAGAGCTTGAATATGGATTTCTCAACTGCCTTTCGCCATTCGAAGAGACTTGTGTTCAAGATAAAGCAATCGATTACGGCAAATCGAAAAGGTGTCATGACAATGCAGTCCCGCGCGTTACAAAACAGACCTTGCAGGACCTTAAAGAGCTGAAATGGGAAAACATACAGCACATATCTTATGCTCCTGAGTTGTCCGGATTTTCATTTGGTATCAACAAACTTGTAAAAGCTTCATCTATCTATCTATCTATCTATCTATCTATCTATCTATCTATCTATCTGTCTTTTTCCCCTCTATCTGAGCATCTATCATCCGTACTATCTCTTTCGCTCTTCCAAGTCCTCTTTTATCTATCTATCTATCTATCTATCTATCTATCTATCTATCTATCTATCTATCTATCTATCTATGTCAGTCTGTTCATTATCTATCTATCTATCTATCTATCTATCTATCTATCTATCTATCTTTTTTCCCTCTATCTGAGCATCTATCATCCGTCCTATCTCTTTCGCTCTTCCGATTCCTCTCTCTCTCTCTCTATCTATCTGTCTGTCGTTTTTCCCTCTATCTGAGCATCTATCCTCCTTCCTATCTCTTTCGTTCTTTCTTTACTGCTCTTAAATGCAATGTCAATCTTTATCTTCTGTCTTCGTAATTCCTCTTCTTTTATTGTACTCTCTCCTTAATAATGTTTGTCTTTTTCTCAGATTCTTTAAAGAGTTGAAATGGGAAACCCTTCAGCACACACCGTATGCTCCTGACTTGTCCAGATTTTCATCTCTTTCGGTCTTACAGAGCATTTTTAGGGGGAAAAAAATTCTCTGTACAGTCACTCAAAAACTACCTCACAACATTCCAACATAAAAACTGCAAAAAATGGCATCGACCAGCTCGTACACCAATGAGAGACAGTTGTTAAAATCAATGGAGACTTTGTTATTTGTGAGTATGTAAAATGTTATTTTTAATTTTCTAATCGTCACAACCTTTTGAAGTTATCTAATATATATAGCTTTGAGAGAGTAAAGTCTGAGAGTCTTGGCAAAATCGATCTGTCTTCAAGGATTGTGAATTGGCGCTACAGAATCCCAAACAACGAAATGTTACAAAAAACGGAAACAGCATCATTTGCGTACTACCAACAGTAGCAACAACTAAAATGGCTAGCTTGAAGGGAAAATGATGACATAAACAAGATGTTGACATTCCACACTACTTTAAACAAAAGGTTAGGAAGGAAACTCTCTATTAATACTGGTAAGAGTGATAACTGATACTGCAATTGAGAAACATCTATTTCCAGAAAAGAATCAATTGAAAAATCAATTTCCAGAAAAGAATCCTTCTTATAGCCTTCGTATAGCGGCTTGGATTGAGGAATCGCAGAGCCGAGTTCGAATTCCAGTCGAATCCATTACATTCACTTACGTGCTAATACCCTTGGAAAAGGTGTGAATCCTCTTCCTCTCCCTCCAGCTATGGGTAAAATAGCAGGACAGACTGGGTTCTATAGCCTTGGATGGCAACTGATCTAGGAAAAGGACAACTCTGAATTCAAAACCTCTGTATTCGGCCCTTCAAAAAGTGTGGCTGGTCTCTAATCAAATCTCATGTGCTGTGGTCGGGCTGTCGGTTTCCTAGGAACTGATCTGCTTGACACTCATACATCGAATTTCGACGGGAGAGTCGACTATATATATATATATCATTCTTTACGGCTTTGTACGTCTGTCTTTATATCTATGTATCGATTCATTTGTCTATTTCATTTTCTATCTATCTCAGTTCATATATCAGTTTTTTCCTATCTATCTATCTATCTATCTATCTATCTAAGCCTGTTCATATCTATCTATCTATCTATCTATCTATCTATATATATATATATATATATATATATATATATATATTATTCTTTACGGCATTGTACGTCTGTCTGTATATCTATGTATCTCTCCATTTGTCAGTTTCATTTTCTATCTATCTATCTATCTATCTATCTATCTATCTATCTATCTATCTATCTACCTTCTTGTCTGTCTGACTGTCTGCCTGTCATATTTATGCATCTATCGATCTGTATGTCATTCTGTCTGGTCCGCATTACCCGTTTTAGCTGCAAAAACACATTCAGGCCAACGGACGCACCAACAGCGTCAGTCTACACATACATGCATACAGAAACGCCATCAAATAACTCATCTCATATACACACGTCGCACACACGACACACACGCATACACATTCAGATACATACGCAACACGCACAAAGAAAGGTACTGCCACTCAAACATAGGAAAAAAATGCTTCTCCTCGACCACCTTGCTGATCATTGCCAATTTCAGATCTATCGATTTTGCATGTTAGTGACAACAGATACTAAGTCTGATGTAGCGGTTACCAAGGGAGATTGATTAGTCGCATCAGATGAGTCACACGTCTTTTCTCTTTTATACGTTTGGTCGGCTTGACGTTGGCTAGTTTTTCTTTCTCTACTGCGTCCGGCTAAAGAGAGTGAGACAAACGGAAAGAAAGAAAGACAGACAGACACTGGCACCTCCAGGAGGGGGAGAGAGACAGAGAGACAGAGAGAGGGAGAGAGAAAGAGAGAGAAAGAGAAAGAGAGAAAGAAAGCGAGAGAGAAAGAGAGAGAGAGAGAGAAAGGGAGAGAGAGAAAGAGAGAGAGAGAAAGAGAGAGAGATCGTAGGAAGAGAGAAAGAGACAGAGAGAAAGAGAAAGCGAGAGAGGAAGAGAGAGAGAGAGAGAGATCGTAGGAAGAGAGAAGGGGAGGAATGGCAAGAAAGAAACTGGCAATTGTATTAGGTTGGTGCAAAAATAATGACGTAATAATGTCGTTTTTTGACGTATTTTTTAACGTCCAAAAAAGACATTATTACGTCATTATTTTTGCACCAACCTAATATCATGGGAACAAAAAATAGATAAAGACAAAAGCCAAAGAGATGTTACTGACATCGCGACAAAAGAAAGAAAGAAGAAAAAAAAAAGAGAGAGAAAGCGTGTCTGTGTGGAGAGGGGGGTGGAGAAATGATAAGAGAGTAAACACACAGTGGACTAATATGAAAAGAGAAAGGGTAAGATAGATATACTGAAAGATATACTGGCGTCGCGGGAAGTGAGAGTGAGTGGAATTATGAGAGAATAACAGTGAAATCGGGGGAGGAGAGAGAATGAGAGAGATGGAGAGAGTCAAGCAGGTACTGGCATCGTGGGGAGAAAGAGAAGGAGAGTGGCAGAATAACAGCACAATCATGGAGAGAGAGAGAGAGAGAGAGAGAGAATGAGAGAGACATGGAGAAAAAGAAACAATCACTCGAATCGTGGGAAGAAAGAAATAAAGAGAAAGTGAGAGAATGAGAGAGAGATGGAGAAAGAGAATCAGTCATTAACCTCGCGGGAGGAGTGAGAAAGTGTATGATAGAGATAGAGAAAGAGAAGCAGAATCTGATATAGATGGGAGGGAAAGAAAGAAAGAAAGAAAGAAAGAAAGAAAGAAAGAAAGAAAGAGGCCACGAGGAGAATAACAACGAAATCGTGGGGAGAGAGAGATGGAGAAAGAGAATCAGGAATTAACCTCGCGGGAGGAGTGAGAAAGTGTATGATAGAGATAGAGAAAGAGAAGCAGAATCTGATATAGATGGGAGGGAAAGAAAGAAAGAAAGAAAGAAAGAAAGAAAGAAAGAAAGAAAGAAAGAGGCCACGAGGAGAATAACAACGAAATCGTGGGGAGAGAGAGATGGAGAAAGAGAATCAGGAATTAACCTCGCGGGAGGAGTGAGAAAGTGTATGATAGAGATAGAGAAAGAGAAGCAGAATCTGATATAGATGGGAGGGAAAGAAAGAAAGAAAGAAAGAAAGAAAGAAAGAAAGAAAGAAAGAAAGAAAGAGGGCACGAGGAGAATAACAACGAAATCGTGGGGAGAGAGAGATGGAGAAAGAGAATCAGGAATTAACCTCGCGGGAGGAGTGAGAAAGTGTATGATAGAGATAGAGAAAGAGAAGCAGAATCTGATATAGATGGGAGGGAAAGAAAGAAAGAAAGAAAGAAAGAGGGCACGAGGAGAATAACAACGAAATCGTGGGGAGAGAGAGATGTAGAAAGAGAATCAGGCATTAACCTCGCGGGAGGAGTGAGAAAGTGTATGATAGAGATAGAGAAAGAGAAGCAGAATCTGACATAGATGGGAGGGAAAGAAAGAAAGAAAGAAAGAAAGAAAGAAAGAAAGAAAGAAAGAAAGAAAGAAAGAGGCCACGAGGAGAATAACAACGAAATCGTGGGGAGAGAGAGATGTAGAAAGAGAATCAGGCATTAACCTCGCGGGAGGAGTGAGAAAGTGTATGATAGAGATAGAGAAAGAGAAGCAGAATCTGATATAGATGGGAGGGAAAGAAAGAAAGAAAGAAAGAAAGAAAGAAAGAAAGAAAGAAAGAAAGAAAGAGGCCACGAGGAGAATAACAACGAAATCGTGGGGAGAGAGAGATGGAGAAAGAGAATCAGGCATTAACCTCGCGGGAGGAGTGAGAAAGTGTATGATAGAGATAGAGAAAGAGAAGCAGAATCTGATATAGATGGGAGGGAAAGAAAGAAAGAAAGAAAGAAAGAAAGAGGGCACGAGGAGAATAACAACGAAATCGTGGGGAGAGAGAGATGTAGAAAGAGAATCAGGCATTAACCTCGCGGGAGGAGTGAGAAAGTGTATGATAGAGATAGAGAAAGAGAAGCAGAATCTGATATAGATGGGAGGGAAAGAAAGAAAGAAAGAAAGAAAGAAAGAGGCCACGAGGAGAATAACAACGAAATCGTGGGGAGAGAGAGATGGAGAAAGAGAATCAGGCATTAACCTCGCGGGAGGAGTGAGAAAGTGTATGATAGAGATAGAGAAAGAGAAGCAGAATCTGATATAGATGGGAGGGAAAGAAAGAAAGAAAGAAAGAAAGAAAGAAAGAAAGAAAGAAAGAGGCCACGAGGAGAATAACAACGAAATCGTGGCGAGAGAGAGATGGAGAAAGAGAATCAGGCATTAACCTCGCGGGAGGAGTGAGAAAGTGTATGATAGAGATAGAGAAAGAGAAGCAGAATCTGATATAGATGGGAGGGAAAGAAAGAAAGAAAGAAAGAAAGAAAGAAAGAAAGAAAGAAAGAAAGAGGCCACGAGGAGAATAACAACGAAATCGTGGGGAGAGAGAGATGTAGAAAGAGAATCAGGCATTAACCTCGCGGGAGGAGTGAGAAAGTGTATGATAGAGATAGAGAAAGAGAAGCAGAATCTGATATAGATGGGAGGGAAAGAAAGAAAGAAAGAAAGAAAGAAAGAAAGAAAGAAAGAAAGAAAGAAAGAAAGAAAGAGGCCACGAGGAGAATAACAACGAAATCGTGGGGAGAGAGAGATGTAGAAAGAGAATCAGGCATTAACCTCGCGGGAGGAGTGAGAAAGTGTATGATAGAGATAGAGAAAGAGAAGCAGAATCTGATATAGATGGGAGGGAAAGAAAGAAAGAAAGAAAGAAAGAAAGAAAGAAAGAAAGAAAGAAAGAAAGAGGCCATGAGGAGAATAACAACGAAATCGTGGGAAGAGAGAGATGGAGAAAGAGAATCAGGCATTAACCTCGCGGGAGGAGTGAGAAAGTGTATGATAGAGATAGAGAAAGAGAAGCAGAATCTGATATAGATGGGAGGGAAAGAAAGAAAGAAAGAAAGAAAGAAAGAAAGAAAGAAAGAGGGCACGAGGAGAATAACAACGAAATCGTGGGGAGAGAGAGATGTAGAAAGAGAATCAGGCATTAACCTCGCGGGAGGAGTGAGAAAGTGTATGATAGAGATAGAGAAAGAGAAGCAGAATCTGATATAGATGGGAGGGAAAGAAAGAAAGAAAGAAAGAAAGAAAGAAAGAAAGAAAGAAAGAGGCCACGAGGAGAATAACAACGAAATCGTGGGGAGAGAGAGATGGAGAAAGAGAATCAGGCATTAACCTCGCGGGAGGAGTGAGAAAGTGTATGATAGAGATAGAGAAAGAGAAGCAGAATCTGATATAGATGGGAGGGAAAGAAAGAAAGAAAGAAAGAAAGAAAGAAAGAAAGAGGCCATGAGGAGAATAACAACGAAATCGTGGGAAGAGAGAGATGGAGAAAGAGAATCAGGCATTAACCTCGCGGGAGGAGTGAGAAAGTGTATGATAGAGATAGAGAAAGAGAAGCAGAATCTGATATAGATGGGAGGGAAAGAAAGAAAGAAAGAAAGAAAGAAAGAAAGAAAGAAAGAAAGAAAGAAAGAGGCCACGAGGAGAATAACAACGAAATCGTGGGGAGAGAGAGATGTAGAAAGAGAATCAGGCATTAACCTCGCGGGAGGAGTGAGAAAGTGTATGATAGAGATAGAGAAAGAGAAGCAGAATCTGATATAGATGGGAGGGAAAGAAAGAAAGAAAGAAAGAAAGAAAGAAAGAGGGCACG
>OZ010611.1:61381551-61396551 GCA_963932145.1 Acanthosepion lycidas | reverse complement strand
AGAAAGACAATGAGTGATGTAGATTAAGAAAATAAAGAAAAAAAAGTAGCAGTGATTGTGTTGCATTAGTGAATTTTACGAATTATCAACCCGTGTTTGGGTTATTTAATGTCAAAATCTCTCTTTTTTATATCATATCCGAGTATCAGACTTTATCTGTCTCCTTCACATTTCACCCTAAGCAAGGCGATAACCCCTAGTAAGAGACTAGGGTTTATCGAGAGAGGAAAATTGAAATAACTTTAGTGAGGAGAAAGGAAAATAAAAGAACAAGTTTCATGAATACAGAAGATGGCGATTGACGTTTCATTTAAATTTATGAAGATTGTAAGTAGCAAGGAAGAAAGAAACCAGAAGAGAGTTCCACAGGTGAGAAGAGCGAGAAAAAACCCCGATTCGAATAGAACTTACGGTTACATCGAGCTATTTTAACAGTTTAATTCATGACTGACCAGGCAGAAGAGGTTGACACAGTAGGTTACCGCGTCTTTCTGCGTTAGACTGGTGGCTAACCAAGGCTATAATATACAGTCTGCCTTGCTATTCATCCCGTAGCTGGCGGTGGGAGAGGAGATAATTTAATTCAAGTGCCATACATGATAAATACTTAGGCGATCTTATCTCTTTCCATTCATAATTAACTAGGCAGAAGATTTTTCCCTCAGTAGGATACTGTTTCCTTCTACGGTAGACTGATTTAAAACCAAGGCTATAGGTCGCAGTCAGTCCTGCTCTTCAACCCATAGCTGAGGGAGAGAAGAGTTAATGTCATATAAGTGCCATACGTGATACATGTTTAGTCTCTTTCGTTTCATGACTGACTAGGCAGAAGATGCTCCCGCAGTAAGTTGCCAGTTCTTTCTGCGGTAGACTGGTTGCGATTTTAGGCTATAGAACCCAGTCTCTCCTGCTATTCAGCCAATAGCTGGAGTGAGCGAAGTTGGATTCATATCATGAGTGTAACGAACCCGATTGGAATTCGAACTCGGCTTTCTGAGTTCTCTTTCCAACATACTGTGACAGAGAGAGAGAGAGAGAGAGAGAGAGAGAGAGAGCCTGGGAAACACACATCCACGTATATATATATTTTTTTTAGTGAAATTGGAGTAGATTTGAATAGCGAAATTAAGTCAGAGAATTTTATTTACTGGTGGGGAAATCTGATCTAGGGCAGAAGTTGTACCCATTGAATCTGGGTCATCAGTAGACAATGGAAATGGTGGAAATAATTTTTATCGATTAAAAATTGAAATAGAGCTGAGTAAGCTAGAAGGAACTTTGGAATTGACATGATTTTGGTTGAAGCAGCCAGAACCCCGTGACAACCACGTGCGAAGTAGTAGAGCCGAGGGTCAGTTATGACCAGCCGGGTTTATCTATATAAACGCGTAGTTATGCTGAAAAAGAGAGACGGGAGAAAATTCTTGAAGAGAGAATTGGCCCGGCCGAGCGTTGGGAGGAGGAACGCCACTATAACTTTAAGTCCCGCACAGAAATCTTTCCCTCCATCACAAGAGTCATATATCGTTCTGAGACGATTTAACAAGATAATCACATATGCAATCTCTCTGTGTCTAGAATCCAGTGTATGAGTTTTTTTAGTTTTATTTTTACTTTTCTTCTCTGTAACCCGTTTCTCTTCTCTACTATTCTTTTCTGCTATATAAAAACATTAGCAATTCAACCATTGAATCGATGTTTGTCCGGCTTTGTGCAGATATTATTTTTTTGCTGCATTCTAAATTTCTTAGCGCAGACTCCCCAGCCGTGTCTACATCTTCTGTCGACCGTGAATGGACGGGCATCACTTCTGCTTTCTGGATCAAACAAATCACAACGTGGGAAGGAAGCAGGATTAAACCAGCGGACTGGTCGAATAATCTACGGATGCTCAGGGGACCTATGGCCATTCCCTTAATTTCGGTTAGGACCAAGTAGACACATCAGCCTTGAGAGGAAGACGCCAGAGGTTGAAGGGCCGGGGCGAAAATGTTAGAATACTTTGCTAGAATTCACGCAGTCGAGATACCAGCTATCGTAAGTCAATAGAACAATTGCTATGAAAATATTTCCAGAAAAAAACAAAAAAAACAAACAAAAAAACAGACGAAAATCACATCACGGTGTTGCAAAAGTTACTGAAATCGAGATGCCAGGTCAGGATCACTAACATTACAGACCCTTCTTTGGATTTTGCCGAGAATCTCTCTCTCTCTCTCTCTATATATATATATATATATATATATATATATCAGAAGCACTAGACCAGATATGCTAGCAATATTCAATTTAGGAACAAATGGTAGATTTATAAATATCCACGATGGATTCTGACGAGAAAAATGTTCTGGCACGATAAAGTGAACCAAAATTCTATAAAAGAAACCTAGCAATTGATTCAATATACTCTACTTCATGTCAGTGGAAAACGTGAGTCTAAGAAGGCGCATTGAATTTCTGGTCTGCATTTTAGCATCAGCCATACAGATGAGAGACAAAATTGTACTGTATGACGAGGGTCGGCAGCCTACGGTTACGCATACCACGCATGGCACGCCAAGCAATTTCCAATGGCACGCAGCCGCAAATGACATCACGAAATTTGATGTATGTCTCTGTGTATATATATTTTGCGCGGGTGCCGTAGAAATACCTGGATTACTATACAGGTGCACGTTTAGACGACTATGTGTGAGGGACACACCTATTGCGTTTAAGGATCTCTGATTCTTTTTGGGATAAACTCGTGAGAGGGAAATTCGTATATAAAACCTGGGGTACACTTGGTCTCTTGTCATCTCAAACATTGTTGTACCACTGATAATATAGAAAATTTTGCTGAAGAGTGTGTTTGCTCTGTGCAAAGTTCCAATCAAAAAAAAAAATCTTGAACAAAAACATCCCCGAAATGTTTGTTTAGGAGTTGTGCATCCTGGGGATGGTCTTACACTTGATCACCAGTCGACTCCCACCATGTATGTATGGATGCATGCAAACAAGGTTTATTGATTTCAACCGACAAGGTCTGTTTATTCCGTTTTATAAAATAATTTCCCAATTTTCGAATAAGACATCGGGTTCCAAATAGTGAAAAAAAAAAAAAAAAAAAAATAAACTGTCCGAAGTTCACGTCTCGTTGTTTTCTGTGCAAGCACTTTCGTATGTCTCAGTTATTATCAAGAACTGTGTATTGTCACTGTGGTAGAAACGATTTTGTTGGCTACATCTGGTAATATTTTTTAAACGCTGGAACTTGAATTAGTTCAAAGTAATGTCATATACAATGTTGAAATGCAACTCGACCGCACCGGAAAAGCATATATCAAATATTGATATGTATTATTATTATTTATGCATTATCTGTCTATATTTCTGGAATGAGGCATTATGTATACTATTTACATTGTTCGGACTATCATCCTAATCTTTGTTGCCATATTTATCACAACATTTCGGCCGTTGTACGCTCCGGCCTTCTTCAGGTGCTTAAAATGTCGAACTGAACCCTCCATTTCGCTCGCTGGTGTAGATTGTTCTAGTTCCACGTGCCATGTCTAATGGATGTCAGTTATCAGTTATCTCCTGTTAATTTCCCTTTGAAAGTTCTCCACTGCCTTAACCGGGGATTGAACTCACACTATTTGGGTCCTGTCACTGGATATAACCAACGCCTTTATCCACTGCGCCATGTCTGCTTATTTATGCATCTTAAAAGTTTTATACAGGCTTCAAGATGTGGTTCATGTGATAAATAATATTTTATTTAAGGCTATGTTGTTTCGAATGTTTAATGAAGGCAACTAGAATTTTCAGTCTTTCCTTGCACTGTGCTCTGCATAATATATTGGTATTATGTACTAATTTTAGTCTTAACATTAATAATATTTTCATAATATCTACTAACATTCGTCTTAATATTAATAATATTTTGGTATTATCTACTAATATTAGTCTTGTGTTATTGTGAATATTTGGCCGTGATGCATGTGCGTGATATACTCTTATCAGACTGGATTTCATGATGTGTATAATGGGGTTTGTGTAGTTGTATCACAGCGTCACTTTTAGACATGTTGGCTCGCACTCAGTAATATTATTAAAACAATGATAATAATAATTCGATAATAAAATGCCTAATTTCTACACAAGTCTTGGCTTCCATGGCAAAATCTCATCATTTTACAATTGAAACGGTTAGGTAACCGTAAGTTCTATGCTAACAGTTTCTTCAATCGCACTTATCGCTTGTGGAACTGTCTTCTGCCTTCTTGTTTCCCTGTCAATTTTGATCTTAAAAAATTCGAATGCAACGTTAATCGTTATCTTCTGACTTCCTAATTCTTTTATAGTCTTCTCCCCTTAATAGTGTTTTTTTTTATCATATTCTTAGTAGCTTTATTGCCTTACTTCGGGTAAGATGATTGGAGGTTATGCATCTACATCTTTTGTCTTTACCTATAGTAAATATCCCATTATTTACATCATTCGGACTATTGTCCTTATCTTTGTCGCCATATTTATTACAACGATTCGGCCGTTGTACGCCCCGGCCTTCTCCAGGTGGTTGGAATGTCGAACTGAACCCTTTATTTCGCTCACTGGGTTAGACTGTGCTAGTTCCACGTGCCATATTTAATAGATGTCACTTATAAGTTATCTTCTGTTAATTTCTCTCGGAAAGTTCTCCACTGCCTTAGCCGGGTATTGAACTCACACACTTTGGGTCCTGTCACTGGATCTAACCAACGCCTTTATCCACTGTGCCATGAGATTTGCTTGTCTCTTTCTTGATCTAAAACAATTGCGATGCATTCTTCATGAATGCAAACAACAGGGGAATGTCATGTCTGAGTGTCGAGAGGGTTGTCCCTTTTGAAACCTGAAGAATAAGGCAGTGAAGACAACCTGGGAGCGACATCTAAATAATTGGGAACACCTTCAATCGGAGACAGTCTTCGGTTACCTGAATTTAAAGTATTTCTCACTGGGTCCCATCTGAAATATTATTCATTGCTTTTATCAAGAGCTGAGCTACCGACATATTTGGCTGTGACGCATGTGTTTGGTATATAAGCTTATAAGACCGAGTGTCATAATTAGTAAATTGGGTTTGTATATTTGTACATCAGCGTCACTTTATTGGCATGTTGGTTTTTCTCTCAACAGCAACAACAACAAAAATACTACTACTACTACTACTACTACTACTGCTACCACTACTACTACTACTACTGATAATAGTAATAATTTATTAATATTATTCTTGTTGTGGTTTCCTTTCTGTTGTACACTATTAGGTTGGTGCAAAAATAATGACGCAATAATGTCGTTTTTCGACGTTAAAAAATACGTCAAAAAACGACATTATTACGTCATTATTTTTGCACCAACCTAATAATTTCCTTCCGGGTCCTTACCAAAGACCTAAGTCCAGAAATGGCATCATTACATTTTCCAGTGAACATTTTTTTTGCAATAAAAAATAAAATAAAATAAAACAACTTAAGATCACACGCATTTTACATGGCTAAAGCTCTTCGTAAGGCGTGAGCTGTACTTATGATAATATTTTTATTTTTATTGTATTTCTTTAAAGCATGAGCTACCAGGGATCCTTTCAATGAGTCTATCAGAACATTTTCCAATCAAAACGAACGCTCTAACCACATGTGGAAATATTGATGTCCTTATGTGCCACATTTTTGTGATTTCCAATTCAAGATCCTTCAATTTGGATATTATTATTATTATTATTATTATTATTATTGTTGTTCATGTTTTCAATTTTATTATAATTTTTAGATTTATTATTCTTATTTTTATTTCCTTTGATTTCTGGTGTGTACACATTTCTTTCCGGGTCGCAACCAGAGACCTAAGGTTAGAAATGGCATCATGACACTTTCCACTGCAACCCCCTCCCCCCCCAAAAAAAAAATTACATAGACAAAGCCCTTCGTAAAGTGTGGGCTGTACTTGTCAGAACAATTTTTTTGTATCTCTTTAAGGAATGGACTTCCAAGAATCCCTTCAATTACTCTATTGGAATCTTTTCCAGTCAATCCTGGGGCTCCAACTACAACGGGGATTGTTGATGTTCCCATGTGCCACATTTTTGAGATTTCGATTTCAAGGTCCTTGTATTTTGACAGCTTTTTGAATATCTTCATCATCATCATCATCATCATCATCATCATCATCATTATTATTATTATTATTATTATTATTATTATTAATATTATAATTATTATTATTATTTTATTTTCTTTGATTTCTGGCGTGTACACATTTCTTTCCAGGTCCCGCCCAGAGACCTAAGGTTAGAAATGGCATTTTCCACCACCAAAAAAAAAAATAAAAAATAAAAAATAAAAATGCATAGATAAAGACCTTCGTAAAGTGTGGGCTGTACTTGTCAGAACAACTTTTTGTATCTCCTTGAGGCATGGGCTTCCAGGAATCCCTTCAATTAGTCTACAGGAATCTTTTCTAACCAGTCCTAGGGCTCCAACTACAACGGGGATTGTTGATGTTCCCATGTGCCACATTTTTGAGATTTCAATTTCAGGGTCCTTGTATTTTGACAGCTTTTTGAAGATCTTCAAAGATACATTGCAGTCAGCAGGGACTGCCATATCAATAAAGAGGCACTTTATTTTTGTTTGTTGTCTCTCTTGGCGCTTATTATTATTATTTGTATATGTTATGTTTCCTGCTTTGTATCTTGTAGAGCCGGGTTCAAACTATGGTCCTAGGGTCATATAAGAGAATTGTCATTTAATTGATAGCACTTTTATTACTATATGGGATGTTCCTATTAGAGCGATCATATGGGCAACTTGTATGTTGATGTTACCTGCGACACTGCTAATAAAATTGCCTATTCTTTTTCTCACGAGGCCCAGTGCTCCCATTACTATTGGTACAGTCTCAGTCTTCATTCCCTATATCCTGTTATTATTATTATTTGTATGTTTCCTGCTTAAGAGCAGGGTCCAAACTATGGTCCTTAGGCCCTATAGGAGAATTATCATTTTATTGATAGCACTTTTCTTAGTATATGGAATCTTCTCAGTAGGGCGATCATCATTGGGACATTGTCAGTGAAATTGTCCATTCCTTTTCTTACGATGCCCCAAACTCCGATTACTATTGGTACAGCTTTAATCTTCATTCTTCACATCCTGTTAATCTCGATCTCCGATATCTTGTATTTGGACAAGTTCTCGATAATTATTATAATAATTATATTATAATATTATGAATAATAATAATAATAATAATAATAATAATAATAATAATAATAATAATAATAATAAAAAACATTGGTAAACAGTGTGCCTTTTCTTTCAATTTTCTTTTCTTAAATGCCTCTTCTGTAAGTGGTGGAAAATATTGACAGAGTGTTGTTAGTTATTTTGTTTATTTATTTATTAATATTAATATTTATTTTGTTCATTATTATTATTATTATTATTATTATTATTATTATTATTATTATTATTATTCACCTTTCCTGTGGATAGACACAGAAATACCAAGAAGCTCTCCTAAAAAATGTATAATAATAATAATAATAATAATAATAATAATAATAATAATAATAATAATAATACTATTAATAATAATAATAATAATAATAATAATAATAATAATAATAATAACATATCGTCTCTATACGTCGAGATATAAAATCGATCCGAAAATTTACTTCAGAACTTTATAAAAGTCTTGACATCTCGGTTCAGTCAGGGCCCTGAGATATGTACTGAATATCTGAGGTTGCGGGTTGGAAATATATGTTCAGCGGAACAGAACCGGCTATTTTACATCTTTGAAGTTGAGATTAAAGGGAATAATAATAATAATAATAATAATAATAATAATAATAATAATTATAATAATTATAATAATAATAATTTCTATGAATGATATTGGCCTTTGCATGAAGAACGTCACGTTACTCTGTCAATCAGCCAAGTATATGAGTAATATTAAAAGTTTGAATGATAATTTTTCAGCCCTAAATCAAAATCCAACACAACACCAGATAAAAAGTATATTTTAGGTAATATGACCGGTAGTGCAATTTTTGAACGACATTTTTATTATTTACTCGTGCAATATCCTTCTCCAGACCCCACATTGATTTTTCACTCTGATTCAGCTGGTCATGATTGTTTTACAAGAGTCTGTTCTAAAATGATTACTTCATTACCACATTTTTTTTACTTAATTCAAACCAACACAAGGCCCAAGAGCCACTCAAGGTAAAGAGTTACTGAGTCATATTTTTTAAGGGCCTAAAGGAGGATGTGAGAAATACAATTTATGGGGATCTGTAGGATAGATATCAGTTGAACCTGTACTTGGTTAAGAGGTTAAGATTTTCGGGATCAGGAAAGCACCCTCCAAGGAGTCTGTTCCACAAAGTAGCATTTCTGAGAGGGTGAGGGAAGAAGGTGTTAAAAAGTGCATGCTACGAGGATATGTAGGATAGATAATCAATCACTCGAGCAAGCAGCGAACCAGGTAGGTCTTTATTGCAACGTGAGTAAGAGAGAATATACCACAACCTCCCCTGAACCATCTGAGTTGAAGTCATTCAATAATACATCCATCAAGAGAGTTGAGGACTTCAAATATCTTGGATCTCACATCATAGATTCCGAACTTCAACATCCGCAAAGCTTTTGCATGGGATGCGTGTGACAAACTTCACAAGATTTGGCGCTCGAACCTTCCACTTGCCTTAAAGTCCAAACCTTTCAAACATTGATTGAACAAGTCCTACGCTATGGATAAAAAATTTGGACATTATATGCTCGTCTTGGAAGATGACTAGATGGAACATATAAAAAATCTACTTAGAAAATCCAGAACATCAGTTGGAGATCCTATACAATGATTAACATAATTTATGGAGAACTGAGATCAATCTGTCTTAAGTACAAACAAAAATGATTACAGTTTGCCGGTCACTGCTTGATAGTTTAGAACAATTAAAAACTGATTTCCCACTTTGACACGTTATTTTTGTACAGTAATTTTTAGACATTTAACTGATTTAGACAAATATGTACCGAAAACAGAGGATACTCAGAATAATCAAAAACTGATCCCCTCCATTTTATCCCACACCAACAGTGAACCAGATAAGTCTCTATAGCAATGTGATTAAGACAGAATATATCAGTAGCTCCCCTTAACCATCTGAGTTGAAGTCATTCAATAAAAAATCCGTCAAGAGAATTGAGGACTTCAAATATCTTGGATCTCACATAATAGATTCCCCAAAAGACTTCAACATCCACAAAGCTCTTCATAGGATGTGTGTAACTAACTTCACAAGATTTGGCGGTCGAAGCTTCCACCTTCCTTAAAAGTGCAAACGAACATTGATTGAACCAGTCCTACTGTATGGATCAGAAACTTGGACATTATCTGTTCGTCTTTTAAAACGACTGGATGGAACATATACAAATCTGCTTAGAAAAATCCAGAACATCAGTTGGAGATCCCATGCAACAACACAATTTCCGTAGAACTGTGATCAATCTCTCTTAAGCTCAAACAAAAACGATAAAAGTTTAGCATCTTCCTGGAGATGCCTTCTCACGAAAATTGACTTTCCCAGACGCCATAGCTCGGGACTCAGGGTTGGACATTAGGTATCTGGCGACAACAATACAGAACCGAACAATGTGGAAAGGGATTGTCGATGGAGCTCCGACCAACCATAGGCAGATCGAAAGATGATAATATGGAGGATAGGTATCTATTGAGCCTATACTTAATGATGCTAAGATTGTAGTGGCTCGGAAAGCATCCTCCAAGGAGTTCCCAAAATACTAGTTCTGAGAGGGTGAGAGGAGGAGGTGCTAAGAAGTGCATGTTATGAGGATATGTAGGCTAGATATCGGTTGAGCTTATATTTGAAGATGTTAAGATTGTAATGATTGTTGATTGATTGATCGATAGACTTGTATTTTACTGTTTATCAACAAACTGTGGTGTACTTAATGCTGAGACATATTTTTATTATCGTGGGAGGTTGCTTACAGTACTTGCTATTCTCAAGTAATGACCGGAAAGACGTTGCTTAACTTGGGTCCGTAGTCCTCCGTCGTTCAGTGTTGACCATGGGTAGCATCCTAATTGTCTGCTTGGCTGGAGCATCAACGTCCGTGACTGTAGACAGGAGTGACAATCTCCGTTGCATAGTTCGAATGTATGTTGTGTCTCTGGTCTGTTGGAGCTGTCACTTTGCTTTCAACGGGCCCGCCTTTCCGTGGCGACTTCTGTCAGATTCTCTTCCGCTGAGTTGAGGTATTTGGTCAGGTTCCTCTCGATTTGGCTGTCAGGCTCTCCCAGGATTCTGTATTGATGTCCACAGCTTTCATGGCGCGCCTCAGGACATCCCGGTGCCACAGCTATGGCCGCCCGGTGGGTCTCCTTCCAGAGGCCAGCTTTCCACGCAGGAGGTCTTTGGGTATGCGGCCATTTGTCATCCGGTGGACGTGGCCTAAATAACGGAGTGTGAACATGCTGGGCAGACCCCCTCGAGAGAGGACCTCAGTGTTGGGCATCTTGTCCTGCCAAGCTATTCCCATCTCTGGATAGGAAAACTATATACTTAATTTTTCTTTATTCATTCTCTTTTTCTTTCTCTTTATTCTTCTTAAATTTTTATTTTATATCTTTTTTCTTTCTCTTCTTCATTCTCCCTCTTTTTCGTTCTCTTTTTCATTCTTCCTTAATTTTTCTTTTTATATCTTTCTTTTTCTTTCTCTTCTTTATTCTTTCTCTTTTTCTTTCTCTTTATTCTTCTTAAATTTTTATTTTATATCTTTTTTCTTTCTCTTCTTCATTCTCCCTCTTTTTCGTTCTCTTTTTCATTCTTCCTTAATTTTTCTTTTTATATCTTTCTTTTTCTTTCTCTTCTTTATTCTTTCTCTTTTTCTTTCTCTTTATTCTTCTTAAATTTTTATTTTATATCTTTTTTCTTTCTCTTCTTCATTCTCCCTCTTTTTCGTTCTCTTTTTCATTCTTCCTTAATTTTTCTTTTTATATCTTTCTTTTTATTTCTCTTCTTTATTCTTTCTCTTTTTCTTTCTCTTTATTCTTCTTAAATTTTTATTTTATATCTTTTTTCTTTCTCTTCTTCATTCTCCCTCTTTTTCGTTCTCTTTTTCATTCTTCCTTAATTTTTCTTTTTATATCTTTCTTTTTCTTTCTCTTCTTTATTCTTTCTCTTTTTCTTTCTCTTTATTCTTCTTAAATTTTTATTTTATATCTTTTTTCTTTCTCTTCTTCATTCTCCCTCTTTTTCGTTCTCTTTTTCATTCTTCCTTAATTTTTCTTTTTATATCTTTCTTTTTCTTTCTCTTCTTTATTCTTTCTCTTTTTCTTTCTCTTTATTCTTCTTAAATTTTTATTTTATATCTTTTTTCTTTCCCTTCTTCATTCTCCCTCTTTTTCGTTCTCTTTTTCATTCTTCCTTAATTTTTCTTTTTATATCTTTCTTTTTATTTCTCTTCTTTATTCTTTCTCTTTTTCTTTCTCTTTATTCTTCCTTAATTTTTCTTTTATATCTTTTTTCTTTCTCTTCTTCATTCTCCCTCTTTTTCGTTCTCTTTTTCATTCTTCCTTAATTTTTCTTTTTATATCTTTCTTTTTATTTCTCTTCTTTATTCTTTCTCTTTTTCTTTCTCTTTATTCTTCTTAAATTTTTATTTTATATCTTTTTTCTTTCTCTTCTTCATTCTCCCTCTTTTTCGTTCTCTTTTTCATTCTTCCTTAATTTTTCTTTTTATATCTTTCTTTTTCTTTCTCTTCTTTATTCTTTCTCTTTTTCTTTCTCTTTATTCTTCTTAAATTTTTATTTTATATCTTTTTTCTTTCCCTTCTTCATTCTCCCTCTTTTTCGTTCTCTTTTTCATTCTTCCTTAATTTTTCTTTTTATATCTTTCTTTTTCTTTCTCTTCTTTATTCTTTTTCTTTTTCTTTCTCTTTATTCTTCCTTAATTTTTCTTTTATATCTTTTTTCTTTCTCTTCTTCATTCTCCCTCTTTTTCGTTCTCTTTTTCATTCTTCCTTAATTTTTCTTTTTATATCTTTCTTTTTCTTTCTCTTCTTTATTCTTTCTCTTTTTCTTTCTCTTTATTCTTCCTTAATTTTTCTTTTATATCTTTTTTCTTTCTCTTCTTCATTCTCCCTCTTTTTCGTTCTCTTTTTCATTCTTCCTTAATTTTTCTTTTTATATCTTTCTTTTTCTTTCTCTTCTTTATTCTTTCTCTTTTTCTTTCTCTTTATTCTTCCTTAATTTTTCTTTTATATCTTTTTTCTTTCTCTTCTTCATTCTCCCTCTTTTTCGTTCTCTTTTTCATTCTTCCTTAATTTTTCTTTTTATATCTTTCTTTTTCTTTCTCTTCTTTATTCTTTTTCTTTTTCTTTCTCTTTATTCTTCCTTAATTTTTCTTTTATATCTTTTTTCTTTCTCTTCTTCATTCTCCCTCTTTTTCGTTCTCTTTTTCATTCTTCCTTAATTTTTCTTTTTATATCTTTCTTTTTATTTCTCTTCTTTATTCTTTCTCTTTTTCTTTCTCTTTATTCTTCTTAAATTTTTATTTTATATCTTTTTTCTTTCTCTTCTTCATTCTCCCTCTTTTTCGTTCTCTTTTTCATTCTTCCTTAATTTTTCTTTTTATATCTTTCTTTTTCTCTCTCTTCTTTATTCTTTCTCTTTATCTCTGAGGTGTTTGGTCAGGCTTCCTCTCCATTTGGATCGTATGGCTGCCAGGCTCTCCCTGTTGATGTCCACATCTTCCATGTTGCGCCTGACGACATCGAGGTATCGCAGCTATGGCCACCCGGCGGGTCTCTTTCCAGAGGCCAGCTCTCCATACACGAGGTCTTTGGGGATCTGGCGTGCGATGGACATGGCCTAACCAACGAAGTCTGCGTTGTCTGAGCAGTGCGAACATGTTGGACAGACCTGCTCTAGAGAGGACCTCAGTGTTGGGTGATTAAATAGTTAAAGAAGAACTGGTGTTTTTCAGCGTGATTATGTTAATCAATTCACTCCAAGCAAGGCAACAAAGACCCTAAGACTCAAGACTATTGGGTGTGAAAGAGAATGAAAAGTCTTTTAAACTTAATTCTAAGCATGAAACAAGGGTAAGCTTCTACTCCTCTTCAAAAGATCGGGGAGGAGTCTGAACCTAGACCTCTCTACTTCTATTGAAGAAAAAAAATAAAATAAAAAATAAATAATAAATAATATATTTATTGTTTAGGCGGAGATGTTATAAATATATAATTGAAGAAGACTTTTAGATCGAACCAACTCTTGGATATGATGATAAGCTACATTCCTCTGATCGGGTGACTGGAGGTTTTGAGGAGCACGAAACCACCTCTTAATTACGGTTGTTCCCTAGACCACCTTGGTCCGGGGTTGTAGCACTTTTTAGGGTCCCAGCTATAGACAAATAATGAACCTCCAAACTAAAACAAAACAAGATGGAAGTATAAAAATATATTTTTATAGTAAATATTACCAGCAACACATTTTTATATAAAAAAACTTACCAACAAATATATATTTATAATAGAATTACCAACAATGCATTCATCAACATGAAAGAACTATTTCTTGATATTAGTCCATATAACATGCTATAATTTCTTAAAGAGATCAAACTGTATTCCAAAATATAACTTCAATAAAACTACAACATAAAATACACCTCACCGTCTCTAGTAATCATGTCTACACAAACATGCATATGCACAAAAGCTGAGTATCATCTACCATGTATTCAATTGTGAAAACAGAATAATCTATATTATATTTTAATTACTTCAAAGCTCCCAACACAATTAAATTTAAACATTAATTGACTCATAAGGTGTTGATATGCTGTTAAACATCAAATCTAATTTAGAAGACACCGGAAACCTAATACTAAACCGGAAACAAGGGATAAATCACTATATCTTAAGAGGATGTAGTAAGAAGTGTAGATTATGACAGGGGCCGGCAACCTACGGCACGCGTGCCGCACATGGCACACCAAGCAATTTCTAATGGCACGCAACCGAAAATGACATCATGATATCCGAACCAATAACTAGTACAAAGAAAAGAAGATATTTAACTGTTTTAGTTTTAATATATACTAAAGCAGCGGCCGACTACGTATGGCACGCGTGCCGCATGTAGCACGCCAAGCAATTTTCAATGGCACGCAGCCGCAAATAATATCACGAAGTCCGAACCAATAACTACTACAACGCAAAGAAGATATTAAGCTGTTTCAATTTTAATATATCCTAAAGTATATCGACTATATATTACTATATATAATATATTTTAGAACAGGTATATTGACCTTGACTTGTATAAAAAAAGAAATTGGCGCACTGAATGATTTTAAAACCCACACAGACACACATACATCCTCTGTTTTATATGTATAGATTAATGTTTCTTCATGTCCGCCCCCAGTCGTGGACCCCGATTGCATGGCCACAAGACCTGCTACATCGCCCAATCAATAGAAGAATTAATCGTCTGTGGATCAATGGATAGTTAGTCAAATTCCTGATCAACAGAGTTTATTTTCTGATAATTTATTGTTGCATAATCTTGACCGTTGTGTCTGCGATCAAGATTGACGAGTGCAAGGAATATATTTGCTCCATAACAGTGAGTCGGTAGGCAATAATCAATAAAACCTGACCATTTTGACAACGTCTGGTGATTTACTTGAGTTGGACGTCTGTTAGACGCTACTGACGTCAGTTAAATACCTACTTCCGGCGGAAACGGTTCGTATTACCGGAGAAAACGAATTAAAAAAAAAAATTCCCTTTGCATCTACAATTGACCGATCATTAATCTTTCAGTTCCGTTATTGGGGGTCTATCAAAATTATTTTCATTTACATTTTTTTTAGTCGTATTTGTGTCCTGATACAATTCTTGCTGTCATAT
>OZ010611.1:61359051-61376551 GCA_963932145.1 Acanthosepion lycidas | reverse complement strand
ATCCTAGTTGTCGTTAATCCGGCTCACAAACCATAAAATTTACTCGTGCACTGCAAGAACACATCCATCAACATTCAATCCTGCATATACCACAATCCCGCATATTTCAGGTGCCCTACAAAAAACCCCATGACATAAAAATTTGAAATGCTATAAAGTCCGTTTTTACAAAATATATATAACAATTTCATGACTCAGGATGGAGGAGGAGAGATGAATTCAGAAAACAAACTAAAAATGCAACACGAATACAAAACCAAAACACACACTAAATGCTCAATATCTGACCTCATGCAAGGCAATAAAGCCACCACGACGCAAGAGGATACTAAGGTTGAGAGAATATGAGAAAAAGAAAGCATTTTTCAGGAGAGAGAACAATAAAAGAACAGGAAGTAATTAGACAGAATATAATTGACATTGCAGAGTCTGTCTATATTTCTGAGATGAGGTATTATGTACATTATTTACATTATTCGAACTATCGTCCTCATTTTTGTAACCATATTTATCACAACGTTTCGGCAGTTGTACGATCCGGCCTTCTTCAGGTGGTTGGATTTTCGAACTGAACCCTTTATTTCGCTCACTGGGGTAGACTGCTCTAGTTCCACGTGCCATGTTTGATGGATGTCAGTTATCAGTTATCGTATTTTTTAACGTCAAAAAACGACATTATTACGTCATTATTTTTGCACCAACCTAATAGAAAGAGCATAGGGAAGCTACGTCGTGTCGGTGGGACAGTGACTGAAGCCGAGATGCCAGTTCAGGACAAATAACATTGCAGATTTTTCCTTGGATTTTATCAAGAATCTCTAAATACATACCAGAAGCATCAGAGCAGATGTGACAGTAATATTCAATGCAAGGACTTATAGACAAACAAGAAAGATTCTGGTTAGAAAACTCGTCTGGCACGACAGAGTGAACCAACTTTCCTAGCAGCAGATCTAGCAATTGATTCAATGTGAGTTTCTATTTCGTATCAGCGGAAAACATTATGTCGAGAAGGCGCAATGAGATATTCTCCCGAAGGTTAGCATCGGCTATGCTGATAGAAGGTTAAAATGGTTCTCTCAGACGATTAAAACTTTCGTTGATATTAACAAGTCATTTCTTGCCCCAGTTAACAACAGGTCATTTTCGAGGTTATCAGACATACCATTAAGATATTTTTATAAATTTGAATTAAAAATAAATAACATATATTAAATGATTATTATAATATGCTTTTAAAAATTGTTATGAAAATTAAATGTTATCGCTTATGTTGTAGACTTGTAATATACAGTGCTGTTCGATAAAAGTAACTCAACTGATTTTTTTTACTAAAAATATTTTTTGTCTATTTTTGGGGGGTTAAAATAATTTTTAATCTTACTAATATAAAGACCCCTTCCCGACCACCTAGTTTATTCACCCTAAGGTATTCTATTGATAATTATAAATTTGGATATAAATGAGATTCAGCAAAAAAAAGTGACTCGGATATCGCATTCTAATGATTAAACTGGTAAATTTAAAGATCTTTTCACAAAATATTGAAAGCTATTTTACAATACACTCAGAACAATATTCTAGAGAATTCTAGCACAGCTTGAATTAAATTCCAGAAAGCCCCATACAGTATAAAAACAGCTTGAAATAGCCACTCAGAACCACTTAAGGCATCTATTATTGCCCTCTCAAAGGGCAGAGAAATTGCAGAAATTGCTATAACCTCGCAATCAACTGTCTCTCAAATGCTTAGGGCACATAATGATGCCACTCCTGCTCCAAGGAAGGAAACAAGGGGACGTAATAAAAAGATTGATGATAGAACTGGCAGGGTAATCAAGAGAGAAGTTACGAAGAATAGGACTATAACTAGCCAAGAAATTGCAGCCAGTCTAAGCGAAGAGCAAGGTGTTAGTCTTGCCTCTTCAACAGTTCGTCGGTGGCTGTTAGAACAAGGCTACAAATCTTGTACACGAAGGTTTAAGCCACTAATAAGCAACGCCAACAAAGCACTAGAGACTTGAATGGGCTCACTATTACAAAAATTTCACCGTAGAAGACTGGAAGAATGTTCTCTTCTCCGATGAAACGAAAGTTGAGCTAAATTCAAAGGATAAGCGATCTAAAATCCGAAGAAGAAGCTTTGAAAGCTCTTTGAATTTAGCAGTAAGTACTGTCAAGTATCCGTTCAGTATAATGTTCTGGGGATGCTTTTCTTTTCATGAAACAGGTTTCTTAAAACCTATTGAAAAGACACCCAGGAGCGAGCAGTACAAGAGAATTTTAGTGTCTTGTCTGCTTCCTTCTGCTGAAAGGGTGCAAATCGACCCCCACCAAGCTCATTTTTATGCAGGATAATGCTGCCTATCACAAATCAAAATTGATGAAGGAATACTTTGATGAGAAGCAGGTGAGTGCTATGACATGGCCGCCCCAATCTCCTGGCCTCAACCCCATAGAAAACTTATGGAGCATTATAAAGTACAGGCTCTCAAGAAAGCAGTTGAGCAACAAAGGATTTGATGGTGAATTTCATATCCGAATGGAATTCAATGCTTGGAGATGAGATTTGCCAGAACCTAATCAAGTCAATAACAAAAAGAGTTGAAAAGGTTATTCAAAATAAAGAAGGACCCATAGATTATTAAATATTTCGAACTATATTACCTATTATAAATAAATTATACCTCCATTATTCTTTATTTAAAGCTGTTCAGTTATATTTCTTGAAGAAGACAGACATTTAAAAAAAGTAAAAAGGCCTCATGTTTAGAAATCTTCATCTTCTTGACAACTTGTCTTTGAGAATAATTTTCTTTGAAGAAAATTTCAATTTATGCCCTCACCTTCATGTCCTCGCCTTTAACTGCTTTGATTTTGCCATTTTGTGCAAATTAATTTAAAATTAAAAAATAAATTAAAAAAACGATAAAAATACTATCGTAATGGCACAATCTATTTTCTTCTTCGAACAGGGACAGCCACATGTTTTGTTTCCAACATTAATCAGTGATGAGTTAACATTTAGAATCTGGATTAATATTTAAATTACTTGAAAATTTGGATAATCTCAAAAGGTCTCGAGATTAATGATGAAGACAAAATATATTTTTTCTTATACAAAATATTCATAATTTAGCAAGATGTTTTGTTTTTGTGATGTCAACGACATTCGTTGCCACTTTTGTAATGTCAACGAAGACTCGTTGTCACATTCGTAATGTTCGTTGTAGAAGTGACTTTGTGATCTCAGATACTATATTAGTGACGCCGTTGAACAATGCTGGTGTCACACGCCTTCGAATAACATTCACACTAATAGTACTTACTCGATAATACTCGCTCGAAAGTAACCATCAAATAGAGAATATCGTAGAGAAGAGAAAAGCGATCCGTCTGGCAATAGAAGATAGACTAGAAATGGCGTTCCATCTAGTAATGGCGGATAGACTAGAAATGGCGATCCGTATAGTAATAGAGTATAGACTAGAAATGGTGATCCGTCTAGTAATAGAGGATAGACTAGAAATGGGGATCCGTATAGTAATAGAGGATAGACTAGAAATGGTGACCCGTCTAGTAATAGAAGATAGACTAGAAATGATGATCCGTATAGTAATAGACGATAAACTAGAAATGGTGATTCGTCAAGTAATAGAGAATAGACTAGAAATGGCGATCCGTCTAATAACAGAGGATAGACTAGAAATGGCGATCCGTTTAGTAATAGAGGATAGACTAGAAATGCTGATCCGTATAGTAATAGAGAATGGACGTTAATTCCCATATATACATTTCCTTTTCGATCACGTGGTCTACTTATTAGGAATGGAATTACCTGTGTTTGCTCACTGGTGATCTGTGTTCAAACTCCAGTGTCGGTAACGACACTTTATTCCTATTTAACAATTGTGGACAGACTAATAGTGAAAAATAAAAGCAAATACACTTTAGTTACTGAAATTTTATCTTTTACTTTTTAAAAAAAATGTATAAAAGTATCTGATTTTAAGATATTTTTAAAGAAATACTGGGTGACTGCAAATGTTGCCTATAGCAGACACACCTACTAATTAATATATATATGCATACACACATTTTATATGATAGCTACCATCTTGATATCCTTTATGGCTGTCAGAAGACATAATTAATTTACATAGGAATTTTTAAAATTGAAAAATCTTTCGTGAAACTTTTATTTTATTTTTTAATTTCAAGCTAATAGATTAATTTTATATTTCCAATAAGCAAAATACTTTGCGCTATTTCAAAAACTAATTTAAATTGATTAGAAGGATTTTTTTGTTGTTGCTAAAATAGCCAATTAGGGTATTTTTTTTAATTGTCTTTCATCGCAATGTAATTCTCTTCATTAAAAACATCTTCGAAAAATAAAGTAAGCTTTTCTGTAAATTTATTTGAGTAATATTCAGTGATTTAAAGTACAATTAATCTGATTTAAAAAAAATGCTTTAAGTTTGAAATAACACAGAAATATATTTTTAAAAGAAAACATATTTTATGTCAATGATGTGGTGTTGACAGGTTTGGACATAATCATTGTTGTTCCACGGAAAATTTATCTGTTAAAACATGGTTTAAAAAATGACGCGAGCGCCTTCTTTATATAATTTTTAAGTACTCAGTAATTGTTGTGGTGTCCTCCCTCTAAAAGTCTACGTTAGACTCTTCCGCCTACTACAAGTTTAGTAGGAGAGAAGGTTCGCGGATCAGTGAACTGTGAATAGATTGAGCGCAAGTTCATTCGATAGACTCTTTGTAGACGTGAAATACTCTTCTGCTGTACTTAACCATTTACTTGGTCACAACATCTTGACGACGATGAATTCGAAGAAACGGACTTTAAGTTTAAAATATAGCAGAAATGCATTTTTTAACCTAACAGTAGTTGAGTTTTTAATCTGGCTGTAATTCTTTTGATGTGCAGACAGCCTGATGACAGGTCTAATATTGTTCTACGGAAAATTTATCTATAAAACATGAAAAAGAATAAAATGACGTGAGCCCTTTTTTGTATAATCAGGGAAATATCCGACTCAAATGAATGAATAAATATTTTACTGAATAGGTTATTTTATTAAAAAAATAAAGCTTGGGGGTAAATATTTATTTGAGATATTTTTACCTCTCCTTTTTGATATTGCGTGATATATATATATATATATATATATATATATATATATATATATATATATATATATATATATATTCCTCAGATGGGAGGGATCGTTAAATGTTTTTAGTAATATAAAATAAAAAGAAATTCCTGAAAATATTATTTCTTGAAAAAAAATGTATATCGGGTGGGAATAAATGTAAAATTCGGCCCGCATCTTGCTAAAAACAATTCACTAAAAAAGTAAAAAATTATTTTTTTTTTAAGAATTGGTACTTACTTAATTTAATTTTAATAAAACATAATTTTCTTTCACACTCAACAGAAAATTACATCTAAAAACTTTTTAAAAAATTACTTGTAATTTTCGGTGCAATTTTGAAATTAATCCCGCTGGCGTTCGTTACAGGAGTTTAAAGATGTATTTGAAGATTTAAAAAAAATGTAAATTGTAAAGTTTAATGTCATTTTCAAGTGTGAACCTTTTTCTAAAAGAACTTAACTTAAAAAATAAAACCATATGCACGTATATAACTCTGGATCCAGAACATTCATCTAAGGAATATTGGTCTAACGATTAATCATTAGTCTAAAAAATTCAGCACCCTGTTTTAAAATATTTGCCAAAAATCAGGGAGTTATCGACAATTAAAGTTTAAACTCAGTCGCGCGCTAGCTTTGTAAAGAGCATGATTATCTACAAAATAAAATTAAAAAATAAAAAAAAAATGCTAGAAACGAAATAATTAATGTGCAAACTTTGGAAAGAGCATGATTTTTGATTTACAAAATAAAAAAAAATGTTAGGAAAGAGTATTTCTTTTTATTTTGTAAATAATCATGCTCTTTTCAAAGTTCCTGCCAACTTAATAATAATTAATTATCATTTGTTTTATTTTTAATGTAAAAAAAAAGTCTTATTTTATTATTTTTTTTATTTACAAAGAAAGATTGTCTATAAAAAAAACACTTGTCATCGCTTTATGACGTAACTTAAACGCGGAGTAATTTTAAACGAGTTATTAGGTTGGTGCAAAATAGTGTCGTTTTTTCACATATGTTACTATGTGAGAAAACGACATTATTTTTGCACCAACCTAATAATTCAGTTAACAGCAGTAAAAAGGCTCTTAATTAAACCTCCGCGCGCTAAATGTTCCGCATCGAATGTAGTTAAACAAGGCCAGTAATGGCCGACAGCTGAACGCGACTGAGTTCGAAATTTTATTGTCGATAACTCCAAAACTTTAGGTTTCTTCATAATTTAATTGTTAATTTGAGTTCAGCATGTACATTTAAACGGAATTATGACGATTTGGGAACATATTAAGAAATATTTAGAGCGGGTGTTAAAAAGCAAATTTACCATTTAATTTTAATAAAACGTAATTTTCTTTCAGACTCGACAGAAAATTACATCTAAAAACTTTTAAAAACTTATTTGTTGGTTTGGTTTGTTTTATGGCATATCAACCACAATGGGTTATTTAATTGTCGACATCTTTTTTTCCTGGTAATATTTTGTTTTGTCAAAAATCTATTTCTGGTAATATTTTTTTCCCTGAAAAACGTATAGCTGGTAATATTATTTTCAAAAACCTATTGCTGGTAATAGTTTTTTTTCTTCAAAAATATATTTCTGGTAATGACTTTTTTTACAAAGTATATCTGGTATTGAAACGTATTTTAACACTTTTTTATAATGCTCTTTAGCTCAGTTTCAGGGGTTAACTATTTGCCCATAGCTAGGACCCTAATAGGTGCTACCACCCCGGGCCATGGTGGACCTGGGAACACCAGCAATTAAGAGGTGCTTTCATGTTCCTCAAAACCTCCTGATCAGAGGCTTTGCTGTTGGACGTAGTTTATCGTCTTACCTTGGAAGCGGATGTAGTTTATAGTCATACCCAGGACAGAAAAAAAATACTTATAATTTTCGGTGCAATTTTGAAATTAATCCCGTTGGTATTCGTTACAGGAGTTTAAAGACGTATTTGAAGATTTAAAAAAATGTAAATTGTAAAGTTTAATGTCATTTTCCAGTGTGAAACATTTGTAAAAAAACTTAACTTAAAAAATTGTCATATTCCGACAATCCTCGTCAGAACTGTTATATTCCGTGCTTAAGGGAATAAATACTTACCACCAGTCGGATACTAGAAGAAAAGTTTATTGTACACAACAAGTATAATATGAAATACGGTACAGTTATACACACATGTTAATCTAGTAGTGACTGCCACTAATTGTGTGTATATATATATATATATATATATATATATATAATTATTTATTTAAAAATATGATTCCAACACGCTACATAAGAGGTCTCATGTTTCAAAACAAGAGCCGAAAACTTCAATGTAATTATTTGAATTAAATTGAATTAAAGTAAGCTCTGTTCCATCTTCAAGCGAAATTTTTTTGGAATAACTTATTTCTGAAATTTACGTGTTTTAATAGTATATTCATAATTGAAATCAAGATTTCCATGGTAACAGCCAGGGCGAATTGTTTAAAATAGGTAGGGGTGTTGGGTGTTAATAATTTGTATCAGTATAGTGTTACTTTCATAGATGTCAAGTCAGGGTAAGGTGGGGGTGTCTAAATTTAAAACGGAAGATGTTTTCGCCTAGTCTGGTTTACGTGTCTATGGAGATTTATTTTTTTTATTTTATTTCTTTATGAAAGGGATTTGTGTATATAAAAACTGCCGTAAAATTTGTTTTTTGACGACTTCATAAAGGGTTATCTTTTTTGTAGGGTATTTAAACTATTTATTTGGACTATAGATTATAAAAGTTATTTTATTGTATGCTTGTTTTTAGCTAATTATTCAGTGCATAAATCTGATGATGTCGGCAGAAAACCGTTAACTCATGTCTATTGTTTAATAGATTTTTATTATTTAGAAACTTAATAATGTGCAGTTTCTCATGGAGGCACAAAGGACATGGGTCATCCCAAGTTTTACAAGTTCTAGTCCTATTTATAATTTTCCATTTTACTTTAGGTGTCCTGTTTATTTCCTTCAGATGCCAAAAATATTTTATATAGAGAAGTCTGATTTCTTTTATTTATATTGTTGAAAGAGCACTTATGCTGCCTCCATCTGACTTTAAATTCAATATATATATATATATATATATATATATATATATATATATATATATATATATATATATCTTCGTATCTTCGTGTCTCCCGTATGTGAGTGTGCGCTCATGTGAGTGTGTGGACACTCACAAACGGGAGACACGAAGATATATATATATATATATATATATATATATATATATATATATATATATATATTCGCATGTTGATAAAACAGGGGAACTACTCACGAGCACGTACACAAACGCCACACAACTTAGGAAGTACGTGTGTATGTATGTACGTATGTGTGTGTATGTGTGTTTGTGTATGTGTATGTGTATACTAGTTCCATGTAGCTTGAGAAGTATATGTGTGTATGTGTGTGTGTATGTATGTGTGTGTATGTACTGATTCCTTGTGGTGGGACGATGTGTGTGTGCGTATGTGTATGTATGTGTGTATGTGTACAAATGAGTTTACTAATTCCTCATAGTAAGACAATATATGTATGGAGGGGGAATATACGCACGCATATATACACGCATGCTGACAGAAATACACAAAAATGGAAACAGATCCAAGAACACATAGGGGTCAGTAAAACATTAAAAGATAAAATCCCGATAAGTAATTCATCATTTCGCTTGGACCAAGCTTAATTGTTTTATGACCCTACGCGCAGAACTCTTCACTGCCAATTCAAGAAAGACATTCGGGTTAGTAACACAAAAACATAGAATGTCTCATATCGAGAATATTTAACACTGAAAAACATAAGGAAAAAATTAATTATTTTTAATATGTGGAAATCTCCACTTTTACCTGAAGACGGTCGCGAGACCAGAAACTCGTGTTGTAAAATTATGGAAAATAAAGCATATTTTTTCTAAAAAAACACGTTACAGCCAAAAACGTTTGCGGCATCTCTCTTCTCTTGTTTTTTAATATATATATATATATATATATATATATATATATATATATATATATATATATATATATATATATATATATATATATATATATATATATATATATATATATATATTTTTGCGTGTAGTGTATATCGGCAAAGCATTTAAAATGAAAGCGGTGTAATGAGGAAAATTGTCCTTTTGATCTTATTGCGGTCACGATGCGCCATGTTTGTAAGAGATTCGACTAGAATTCGAACTCGGCTCTCCGATTCCTTAATCTGAGCCGCTATTCATTACTCCAACCTGTCTCCCGCTTACACATTTATAAATTTACTATTCGTCCTTAAATTGAATATGGCTGCCATATCTGGTCTTGTGCTTCTGCATTATACCTCAAGATTCTTGACAAAATTCAAAGAAGCGTTTGTAATATAATAGGTTCTTTCCTGGCATCTCGGCTTCAGTCATTTTCCTACCAATCTGGCATAGTTTCTTTTCTATTAATACCATCATGCTATCATCACAAAGCAACTAGGAACAGGAATCATCGAACCATACCCCCCCACACACACGACGAAAATGCTTCTGAAGTCCAATTAGGAGTGTGACGAGCAGATATGTTCTGCTGGTACTGAGATATCAGGGTTAACAGGAGCACATTGGTGGCTCTTCTGCTCCGATATCGCTTCGAAGCTAAAGAATGTTGAACAGATCGAGTGGATATGCTTCTCCTATTTCTTACCTTGAAGGTGGATATGATTTGAATGCAGTTAAACGTCCCTAGCCACGATCATTAAGGATCCGTGGACTGCGACTGAATTGCCTTTCATCAGGTATTTTGGGTACACATGTGGCACCAGAGGTCGGAGTATATCAAATACACGTCCACACGGTTTTAGAAATGGAATATACCATCCACCTGTCATCCTCTATCATAAATAATCATATCATATCCTCAATCAATCTCTATCATATGTTCTATCATAAAGATCAGCGTCACTTTGCCATGAGCAGTCTAACCGATATTCACAGTGACTCACCAGATAACTTAGTGACTTTTGGCACGTCAGGGTATTCTGTTTTTTTTTCTTGGATACATAAGTAAGAAAAAGAGATATATGCCCAATGTAAGTGAGGTTCAAATTCAGATTTAATCTGGTGCGTTTACTTTCGCACAAATGCTCTTGAGAAAAGAATGAACTCACCTCACAGCTATACATTAAATAGGAGGGTACCCATCAAAAATTTTGATTAACAACAAATAAAGACAACGGAAATCTACTCCACTATCTTTCCAAAGAACTCATGACAAATCAAAGATTATAAAGAAAAGGAATCTGTGGAGAGCCACGATCACCTTCGCCCTGAAGGGACCTGGAATTAAAAAAATATTATATGACGCATAGAATATTCATTCTCATCGTAGATCTCATAAAAGACAACAATAATTAATAATAAAATAGAACAATTATACCAAGAGAATGTAATAAAAGTTATGTGACGGATAGAAGATTCGTTGTTACCGTAGATCGTATTAGACACAATAAGAGATTAACAATGATTAATAATAAAATAGAACAATTATAACAACAGACGGTAATAAAAGTTATGTGACAGATAGAAGATTAGTTCTTACCGTAGATCTTATTAGGCAAAATAAGAGATTAGCAACAATAACTAATAATAAAACAGAACAATTATAACAATAGACTGTAATAAAAGTTATGTGACTGACTGAAGATTCGTTCGTACAGTAGACTTTATTAGGTACAAAAAGAGATTAACAACAATAAAAATATAACAATTATAACATATATTATTGAAAATATCATCCATTTCCTTATAAGGAAACACACTACAAAGAATTAAATAGCAATATTAATGCAATTAATGGCAAAATTACTTCGCTAACAAGTTAATGTTTCATTAAGTCTTGTTAGCGAAGTGATTTCGCCATTAATCACATTAACATTGCTATTTAATTCTTTGTATAAATTGTTTCTTTATGATAATAAAATATAAGCTGAATGCTCTATTATATTTACAACATCAGATCCACAGCACAGTAATAATCAGATTCTTATATTCTGTGGAAAGCTACTATGACATTTTTAACTCTACTAATTGGATTAGACTTAAGTCTAGATAAATACATATAAGAAAATTTCGTGGATTTATATCTTTTTAAAATTCAAACAAATTTCTCACTTGATCGATTTGAGCAAGAACTGTAGCGCCGCGGCATTGCACTCTCCAAAACTTATATCCAACTGTCAATAAATAGCATAATTTAAAAAATAACATCTTTCGGTCTACACATATTTCATCTTAGTGTTTGCCTATGCATAGGAAAAAAATTGCGTTCTGAAGATGACAATTTCAAAGTGCTGAAAGTCCTTAATAGGATAAATTGGAAACAAAAACTTTTTTCCAATTTGACATATACATACATACATATATATATATATATATATATATATATATATATATATATATATATATATATATATATATATATGTTTTATGTTTATACATTCTTTTTTATAGATACAAATATTTAAGTAAATGTTCTGTTTATAATAAACAGTATTAATCAACATTTACCGGCTTGAATTTTCTAGAAATTGACATAGAAAATATGCATCCTACGACAGAGTCCGACAATTATTTTAAGACATATTATAAACAGAGCATTTACTTAAATATTTGTATCTATAAAAAAGAATGTATAAACATAAAAATATCTTAAAATAATTGTCGGACTTTGTCCATTTCATAATATATATATATATATATATATATATATATATATATATATATATATATATATATATATATATATATATATATATATATATTATTATAAACAGCGGATTTACTTAAATATTTGTATCTATAAAAAGAACGTATAAGCATAAAAATCTCTTAAATAATTGTCGGACTTTGTCCATTTCGTAATGTGTGACGTCATTTGTTTACATTTGGATGCGAATCGAGCAGATATGAATGTACATGAAAAAATCAGGGAACATTTTAGTTTAAAAACAGTAAAATCGACCTGGCTAACCAAAACGCTCCTCTGTCGGCCAATCGGTAAAAGCACGTCAGGCTATATGACGATTCCGTATAGGATGCAGGTTCGATTCCTGCCGGAGGACGCATATTTTCTATGAAAATTTCTTGGACATTCAGCCCTGTAAATGTTATTAATACTGTTTATTATAAACAGAGCATTTACTTAAATATTTGTATCTTTGAAAAAGAATCTATAAACAAAAAATGTCTAAAAATAATTGTCGGACTTTGTCCATTTCATAACACACGCACATATGTGTGTGTGTGTGTGTGTGTGTGTGAGTGTGAGTGTGTGTGGAGATGCTTATCCATATATAGAGATAGATAGCGAGAAAGGAAAGAGGAATAAAATAAATGTAGAATAAAAAGCTTTGGTTAACCATTATTTCAGATAGATGGAAATAGATTGAAACAGATAGATAAGTAAAAACCGATTGATAGATAGATAAGTAGATAGATATAAGTAGCTTAAGTTATGTAACCAGAATGAGATAGAAACAAAAATATGGAACAACAGATATATACGAATAGATTGGGAGATGAAAGTAAACATGAGCAGACTAATATATATATATATATATATATATATATATATATATATATATATATATATATATATATATATATATATATATATATGTATGTATGTATCAGTCAGACAAATAGATTTGATTTCAATCAAATGTACAATCCCAAGATATCATATGATTTTTATATTATTAAAATCTTCAGCTGTCTGTGTTATTTATATATTTATCTAACAATTTAGATATTTTCTGAAAGTGTTTGACGCACATACTGTAATGAAACTAATATACTGATAAAGATTCACTCTTATCATAGATCGTAGCGACCATATACTATGTTTTTTTTGCTTCTTTTTAAGTTGAGATCGTTCATATTTTCACTTGAAGGACTCATTTTACAGCTTATGAATATTCGAATTGCCCGAATCATTAACTTTTGAGCTTAGGGATTATTATAAAGTAAAGCTTATGAATTGTTTATTTCTGGGGTTGATTGCATGCAAGTGAAAGTGAAATTGATTGTATGAAAGTGAAAATGAAAGTGAAAGTAAAATTGATTGTATGGAAGTGAAAATGAAAGTGAAAGTAAAATTGATTGTATGGAAATGAAACTAAAAGTGATTGCATGTAACCGAAACCAACATTAAAGAAAGGGGTCGGTATGTGTGAGATTGTCTATGGAACTTTATAAAATGTTGATATTTAGGAAGAAACAAAGAAGGAAAAAGAAACTGACATTAAGAGTGCGAGAAACTGTGAGAGAGGAAGAAAACGTGTAATTGGTAAAGGAAAATAAATCGCGAAAGAGAAGGAAATGGCGTAAGAGAAAGAGTTAGAAAGAAAGAGCGCTAGAAGAAACAGAAAAAGAAAGTATAGTAAAAGAGAGATGGAAGGAGAGAAAGATAGCAATTAACAGTAAGACTAAGAACGAGTAAGAGACATAATGACAGAGAGGGCACAAGACAGATACAGAGAGAATGAGTGAGAGAAAAGTGGGTAAACAGGAGAGTGTAAGAAAAACGAGAGAGATAAAGACAGGAATAAAGAGGGAGATGGAACAAGAGACAAAAAGAGACAGTGAAAAAATACGGGAGCGGAAAAGAAAGTGTAAGAGTAAAGTAAAAAGGAAAGTACGTGAGAGAGACGGAGAGAGAGAGAGAGAGAGAAAGAAAGAAAGAAAGAAAGAAAGAAAGAAAGAAAGAAAGAAAGAAAGAAAGAAAGAAAGAAACGAAAAGAACTGGAGAGAAATCTACAACAATTGAAATAAAAAAGAGAAGCATAGCGAGAGAAACGACAGATGCGAGTGGAAAAGAAGATATGGAGTGATTTATAAAACTAAAAGAGAAAGACTGAAAGTATTAAGTAAAGAGAGAGAGAGAGAGAAGTAAAAGAAAGAGAGAGGCAGAGAAAAGATTGTGAGCGAGAAAGAAAGAGAGAAGATAGAAAACAAAACGAATGAGAGGGAAATGAGAATGCCCTTCTCGTTCTATGTTCTTTTCCCACCATTTTCTCTTTCGCAAGAGAAAGACTAAGCACGATATATATGTAGAGATAGGCAAACAGACAGAAAGATAGACAGATAGCTAGACAGATAGATAGATAGATAGATAGATATAGAGAGAGAGAGAGAGAAAGCGAAAGAGAAATAGGGAGAGTGATAGAGAGAAAAAAGATGAATCAATATTGTACTGACCAGCAAATTGCATAATCTCGCGAGAATTTGCGTTATTGAACGATGTTGCAAGTAATGGTGGGAAAGGTTCTGCAATAACGTTTATTTATTTATTTTGGTTCTTGTGTATCTCATTATTTGATTATTTATTTATTTTTGATCAGCAGATGGTCGGCAATCTTATTGGATAGGGGTTCATATTATTATATTTTGGTTGTATAATGCGAGCCTCGAAGATTTAGGCGAAAGTGAAGCATGCGAAATGGTATAAAATGGAGCTAGATTGAAACAAGGAGAAAAAGCTAATGACGAAAGAAAAGGGAAAAGAAAGAAAGAAAGAGAGAGAGAGAGAAAGAAAGAGAGAAAGAGAGAAAGAAAGAAAGAAAGAAAGAAAAAGCTAATGTCGAAAGAAAAGATAAAGAAAAAAAGAAAGAGAGAGAGAGAAAGAAAGAAAGAAAGAAAGAGAGAAAGAAAGAAAGAAAGAAAGAAAGAAAGAAAAAGCTAATGACGAAAGAAAAGGGAAAAGAAAGAAAGAAAGAGAGAGAAAGAAAGAAAGAGAGAAAGAAAGAAAGAAAGAAAAAGCTAATGTCGAAAGAAAAGGTAAAGAAAAAAAGAAAGAGAGAGAGAGAAAGAAAGAAAGAAAGAGAGAAAGATAGAAAGAGAGAAAGAAAGAAAGAAAGAAAGAAAAAGCTAATGACGAAAGAAAAGGGAAAAGAAAGAAAGAAAGAGAGAGAGAGAAAGAAAGAGAGAGAGAAAGAAAGAAAAAAAGAAAGAAAGAAAGAAAGAAAGAAAGAAAAAGCTAATGTCGAAAGAAAAGGGAAAAGAAAGAAAGAAAGAAAAAGCTAATGACGAAAGAAAAGGGAAAAGAAAGAAAGAAAGAGAGAGAGAGAAAGAAAGAAAGAGAGAGAGAGATAGAAAGAAAGAGAGAAAGAAAGAAAGAGAGAAAGAAAGAAAGAAAAAGCTAATGTCGAAAAGCAAGCAAAAAGAAAGAAAGAAAGAAAGAAGAATTAATCAAAAGAGAAGGATGCAAAGTTGTTTAAAGGAAACAAAAGTGAAGATAAGGGGAAATAAGACGGATAAGAAAGAAAGAAAGAAAGAAAGAAAGAAAGAAAGTAAAAGCTAATGACGAAGAACAAGCGAAAAGAAAGAAAGAAAGAGAGAAAGAGAAAGAGAGAGAGTGTTAGAAAACAGAAATAAAGAAGAAAGAACAAAGGAAAGAAAGAAAAGAATGAGAAAAACAGAAAGAAAGATGAAAGAAAGAAAGAAAGAAAGAAAGAAGGGTAAAAGACAACCGCGAAGAACAAAGGAAAAGAAAGAAAGAACGAAAGAGAGAGAGAGAGAGAGAGAAAACAGAAATAAAGAAGAAAGAACCAAAGAAAAAGAGCGTTAGAAACAAATAAACAAAAAAGATAGAGCGGAAGAAAGAAACAAAGGAAAAAGCTAATGAGAAAGAACACGTGAAAAGAAAGAAAGAATGAGACAGACAAAAATAAAAAAAGAACGAAAGAAAGATAAAAGCGAATGACGAAGAAGAAAACGAAAAGAAATTAAGAACGAAAGCAAGCAAGCAAGAAAGAATGAGAAAGATAGAAAGAAAAAAGAAAGGAGAGAGTGAGAATGACAGAAATAAAGAAAAGAAAAGAAAAGAAAAGAAAGAAAGAAAGAAAGAAAGAATGAATGAATGAAAAACAAAGAAAAAGGAACGAAAGAAATAAGGGAAAAAGCTAAAGACGAAGAACAAGCGAAAAGAGAGACAGAGAGAGAGAAAGACAGAAATAAAGAAGAAAGATAGATAGAAAGAAAGAAAGAAAGAAATAAAAAGGAAAGAAAGAAGGGAAAAATAATCACAAAGAACAAACGAAGACAAAGAAAGAGAGAAAGAAAGAAAGAGAGAGAGTGTGAGAGAAACAGAAATAACGAACGAACGAACGAACGAAAGAAAGAAAGAAAGAGGGGAAAACGATAATCACGAAGAACAAACGAAAAGAAAGTAAGAACGAAAGAGAGAGAGTGAGAAAATAGAAATAAAGAAGAAAGAACGAAAGAGCGAAAGAAAGAAAGAAAGAAAGAAGAAAGTGAGAAAGACAGAAATAAAGAAATAGTGAAAAACAAAGAAGAAAGAAGGAAAGAAATAATAATCTCATGACGGACAACAAGATTGTATAAAGTAAGTGATAAAAACACATTGATTACTTCGTTTTTTACGGGTTATCAATCCTTTGCATGTTATTTAAAGCCAGAAAATATTTTTAGATTGTAAGAATTTCCTTGCCGCTTATAATGATCTAATTATACAAGTCTTACTAATTGACCCATAGCTGGGCGAGAAGAAGTGAATTCATGCCTTTCCTAAGGGTATTTGCGTGTAAGTATATGTAACGAAGCCAACGGTAATTTGACACCAAGCAAGGCGATAAAGCCACTAAGACAGAAAGGGTTTACTGAAAGGAAATCAGGAAACGTCAAGGCGGAGAAAGGACAATAAAAGAACAGGTACCAGAAAGACAGAAGATGGCGATTGATGTTGCATTTAAATTTCTGAAGAGTGTAGGTGACACGGAATTAAGAAAGCTGTTTGGTTTGGTTTGGTTTGGTTTGGTTTGGTTTGGTTTGGTTTACCGCATATGAACCTCAAAAGGTTATTTAATGTCGACAATATTTTCATTTGTGGTAACATTTTTTTTTCAAAAGTATTTCTGGTAATATTTTTTCAAAAAATTATTGCTGGTAATATTTTTTTTTCAAAAATGTATTAGTGCTAATATTTTTTCCTTGAAAAATGCATTGCTGGCAATAATTTTTTACAAAAACATATTGCTTGTATTAAAACCTATTTTTACATGTTTTGACCCCAGTTTGCGGGTTAACTATTTGCCCATAGCTGGGACCCTAACAGGTGCTACCACCCCGGGTCAGAATGCACCTTGGAAAACCAGACTCCTCAACATCTCCTGATCAGAGGCTTCTCTGCTGGATGTGGCTTATCGTTTTACCCAGGACGCGGATGTAGTTTATCATCTTACCCAGGAGGATCAAGAAAGCGAAAGAGAGTTTCACAAGCAAGAAGTGC
>OZ010611.1:61326551-61354051 GCA_963932145.1 Acanthosepion lycidas | reverse complement strand
GATGTTCAGGGTGCGTAAAAATTATTACTTACCTTGACTCTAGTCAATAGTTAGCTTGGAAATATACATAGAATAAACAATCCACTAGTTTTCTCTTTTTTGTTGAATAAAACCGTAAAGTGTGTAAAGATTATTACTTACTGATGTAATGGAATAACCTGTGACCCCCATGAGTGACTACACTATAGGTAGTAACTACTTATAAATACCTGTAAGTCAACAGACTACAGAAACTAACCAAAATCTTTTCGGCTAAACAGTCGAACTCTATGCCTTCGGGCAGAGAGGAACCCGGACGAGGCTCCGCCGAAGGGCAGAGTTTCGTTCGGGGAAATTGACTGCCACTGAACCCATTTAAACGGGTTCGAAAGGGAATATCTTCGGCCGAGCCTACGGGCTCGGAGAACCCGCATTAAACAGGCCTTGTGCCACATGTAACCCTGGGGGGTAGGTAAATATACTTTCGGCCTTTTAGTATCTGTCTATATTTCTGAGATGAGCTATTATGTACACGATTTCCATTATTCGAACTATTGTTTTCATCTTTGTCACTATATTTATTACAACGTTTCGGCCTTTCAGTACCTGTCTATATTTCTGAGATGAGGTATTAGGTACACTATTTACATTATTCGGACTATTGTCCTCATCTTTGTCACCATATTTATTACAACGTTTCGGCCGTTGTACGGTCCGGCCTTGTTCAGGTGGTTGAAATATCGAACTAAACCCTTTATTTTGCTCACTGGGATAGACTGTTCTAGTTCCACTTGCTGTGTTTAATGGGTGTCAGTTATCAGTTATCTCCTGATAATTCCCCTCTCCAAGTTCTCCGCTGCCTTAACCGGGTATTGAGCTCATACTCTTTGGGTCCTGTCACTGGATCTAACTAACGCCTTTATCCACTGTGCCAATATTGCATTCATTACGTTTATAATACCTAGAAATTCATACACAGATGCCCTCAAGGATTTTTTTTTTTTTTTTGGTTAAGCTAAGATAGAATGAAACGTATTTAAAGAAATATCAACCAAATAAATTTAAACCCATTTTTTGGGGGAGGAAAGTGCGAAAAACAAAACATAGATGAACATAGAATGGGTTCACCGCTTTGACCAAGAGATTAAATCATTAAAACAATAGAGACACAGTAAACTGTCGTCAGTCACAAAAGGCACGTATGCAGTTTCAGGCAATCAAGATCATGCATCCAATGCAAAAGAGTGTAATGCGCATAGATTGCCTGGACCACACATGGTAGAAAGTTATTGAAAGACGATGTTCTAAGTGCGTAAAAATTATTACTTACCTTGACTCTAGTCAATAGTTAGCTTGGAAATATACATAGAATAAACAATCCACTAGTTTTCTCTTTTTTGTTGAGTAAAACCGGGTAAGACAGAATGAAAGCTATTTAAAAAAAAATGCCAACAAAATAAATTTATATTCTTTTTTGGGGGAAAGTTCGAAAAAAAAGAAAAAAAAAAAAAGAAAGCAGATGAACATAGCATGGGCTCACCCCTTTGACTAAGAGATTAAGCAATTAAAAGCAATGGAAGCATAGTAAATCTTCCTCACTTACAAAAAGCACTTATGCAGCCTCAGGCAAGCAAGATCACACTCCCTATCGAAATGAGTGTGGTGCTCATTGACCACACATGGTAGAGATTCACTCAAAGACGATACTCTAAGGGCATAAAGATTATTTTATCTTGATCCGAGGGTCAAAGTTTAAGTAATTTACAGCGCATTCTGAAACCCCTTTTAAAATTAATAAAATTTAAAAAAAATATGTACTTGATATTAGTTATCAGGAGTGCTAACTGAATAGTAATATGAAAAAAAAATACCAGAAATAAATGATTATGGTGTGTTTCTGTAAAAAAAAAACAAAAAAAACTTTTCATATTTATTTAATTTATGAAATTATTATTTCTGGTTAAGGCAGTTTTTGTTAAGAGAAAATGGCTAAGACAGAATAAAAGCTTTTTTTTTTTTTTAAATGCTAAAAAAATAAATTTACATCCGTATTTTGCGGAAAAACAAAATAAAATATATTAACATAGCATGGGATCACCACTTTGACCAAGAGATTAAGCAATTAAAAACAATGGAAACACAGTAAATCTTCCTCACCTACAAAAGGCACATATGCAGCCTCAAGCAAGCAAGATCATGCTCCCACTCGAAATGAGTGTGCTGATCATTGTCCACACATGGTAGAGATTCACCCAAAGATGCTATTCTAAGGGCGTAAAGATTATTTTGTCTTGATTCGGGGATCAAAGTTTAAGTAATTTACATTCTGAAACACTTTTTAAAATTAATAAAATTAAAGACTTAAAAAATGTATTTGATATTAATTCTCAGAAGTGCTAAGTGAATAGTAATATGAAAAAAAAATACCAAAAGTAAATGATTATGGTGAGTTTCTGTAAAAAAAACAAACCCTTTTTATATTTATTTAATATGTGAAATAATTATTTATGGTTATATCTCAGTTGTTTGTTAAATGAAACCGGCTAAAACAGAACGAAAGATATTTTAAAAAAATGACAACAAAATAAATTTATATCGGTTTTATATGGAAAGTGCGAAAAAAACAAAAAACAAAACAGATGAACATAGCATGGGATCACCACTTTGACCAAGAGATTAAACAATGAAAAACAATGGAAGGATAAGAAATCTTCCTCAGCTACAAAAGGTATGTATGCAGCCTCAAGCAAGAGCACGCTCCCAATTGAAAAGAGTGTGGTGCTCATTGATCACGCATGACGGTATTCTAAGGACGTAAAGATTATTTTGTCTTGATTCGGGGATCAAAGTTTAAATAATTTACAGCGCATTCTGCAACCCCTTTTTGAAATTGATAAAATTTAAAAAAAATGATATTAGTTATCAGAAGTGCTAAGTGAATAGTAATATGAAAAAATTATCAAAAATAAATGATTATGATAAGTTCCTGTAAAAAAAAAAAAAAAACTTTTTATATTTCCTTAATATATGAAATAATTATTTCTGGTTATGGCGCTATATCATCTGGAAATGTTATTGGTCAAATAAAGAAGAATGATGTCATACAAATGGTGTTCATTTGCCGATTCGCTGTTGCGTGCCTTTTCCCATTGAATTTCCATGACAAGAGACAGTCCGCCTGGTTCCTTTGAACGAATTTCATTTCGTATGTTTCTCTTCAGCTTTTGAATATTACGAGGCTGAGTAATACCGGCGCAGTTTTTGTGGTAACCCCAAAGGAAAAAGTCAATGAGGCGAATTGGCTGGCCAGTTGAATTCGGCACTTCTTGAATTAATAGTTCTCTCCGGGGACGCATAGTTTCATTTTCTGTATGGGCAATCGCTCCATCTTGCTGCCACCAAAGCTACAGTTTCTCTTTAAATTGCTAGACTGACAAATTGTTCTAATATTATTCAGAATCAAGCAGCAGCCATTGTTATTCATTTGTCTCTCTCATCCTCGAAGACGAACTGGCCCTTATTCTTTGTGAAGTCACATCACGTCAAACTCGAACTTTGGGCAAGGAGCAAACTGACACTGATGGTCAATAATAATAATAATAATAACAACTCACACACACTTGGGATAACCCCAAATTTGCAGTCTGTGTTGTTTATTAAGGAAACCTTCTATTTGCAATATCCTTAAAGGACTTATGCGATTATGGCGAGAAGCTACATCCGGCAGCAAGAGATTGAGATTGAGAGATTGGAAATTTTAAGGAGCTTGGAACAACCTCTGAATTACTGTTGATCTCAGGTTCACCCTGACTCAGTTTGGTAGCACCTGTTAGGATCCCAGCTGTGAGCAAATAATGAACCCTCAAACAAAAACAAAACACTATAAAAGTATCAAAATACATTTTTATAGTAAAAATAGAAATTATCAACAATATCTGTTTATAGTAAAATAACCAACAATACATCAATCAGCTGTATTCTAAAATATAACTACAACACAAAACACACATATCCCTGCTTCTAATAATTATGTCCACACAACCATGTATATACCGAAAAGATGCGAATCAACTACTATACAGCTGCGAAAGTACGGTAACATACATCCATGTGCAAATTAATAGAAACAACTGCTTTAGTTTCCCTTGTTTCACCATAGGGTCAATTTTAGATCCACTGGGGTGCCAGGGTGTAATCGATTTCTATTTTTTTCACAGATTAGGTCATTTGCAATGGTGTGCAGTAATATGAATCTATTAGGTTGGTGCAAAAAATAATGACGTAATAATGTCGTTTTTTGACGTTAAAAAATACGTCAAAAAACGACATTATTACGTCATTATTTTTGCACCAACCTAATATTTTCGGCGTTTATGACGAAATTTGTTTGACCTTGAAAAATACTGCGTCATCCGTGATTGTTTTATCACGTCCAGACACTATTGTCTCAACTGTCGATTAATTGTCCTACAGCCATGGTCTGATATAGACGTCACTCCAAGGAAGCGTACGAAAATTCTAACACACTGGCAAACTTTAACAGTGAGCAAATCACTGTATTAGACTGACCCGGAAACTCTCTTGATTTAAATCCAATCGAGAATCTATGGTCAATCTGCAAAGAACGACTTCGTAGAATGGACATACGAAGTACTAACATGTGCACATGTTTCATTGGAAAAATACGAAAAAAAATGTAAATAATAACGGAATTATTCGTTTTGTTTCAATTAATTTACACACTTCTATTGTAATTATGTGAAGGGATTATCGGAAAAAATACAAAATATCTGTGGTCCATATAACATCAGGACGACCTTCAAAAGTGGTTCGACACTTTGCAGGCATCTCTTCTGCGTAAGACCCCACATAGAGGAGAACATTACTAAGGACTGTGTATACGACATCCCGTGCAGCTGTGGTAAGAAATATGAAGGGAAAACAGCCCCCCCCCTTAAGGTAAGACTGATAGAACATAGTAAAGCCATAACGTGAGGAAAAATCGAAAAAAATCAGGCGTATCTGACTACATATTACGGAAAAATGGAGATCGCCATTCCCTGTGAGATGAGGCTGAGATAATAGACAGAGAACTGGAAAATAAGAAAACTTAGGGAATCAGCACATATGCTTAGCAACACAAATCTCCTAAGCAAGCCCAGCATAAAAATGAATGGCAGCTAGTATTAGGTTGGGGCAAAAATAATATCGTTTTTTGACGTATTTTTTAACGTCAAAAAACGATATTATTTTTGGACCAAACTAATAATACGGAGTGCTAAAGAAATTCCAATCACCTGAAGAAGACCAGAGCGTATAATGGCCGAAACGTCGTGAATATAGCAATAAAGATGAGGACAGCAGTTCGAAAAATGTAAATAATGTGAAAAAAATAGTGATTTTAAAAATATTTAATTTATGTAAAGATTAAAGCAACACAAAATCTTTGTGAATTTAAAAAAAAAAAAATGTTTTAAATTTAGTTTTAAAAAAATCTCCAAAACTGTGAATTGAGGAAATCATTTTCATTTCTTCAAAATCCCGAGGAATCAGTGAAAGGATTTTTAGACGCTAGGTTTTGATTTTTAGACGCTAGGTTTTGAAGAGCTCAAATCAATTGAAGTACCGCGGCGTTTCTTCAATTCACTTGAAGTATTAGGTTGGTGCAAAAATAATGACGTAATAATGTCGTTTTTTGACGTTAAAAAATACGTCAAAAAACGACATTATTACGTCATTATTTTTGCACCAACCTAATACCATGGAGTTTGGGATTTGAAGAAAAAAAATTTCAGCCTAAATTTAACTTTCGGTGCAAATCGATCTTTTGGTCGGACCTGAACTTCTAGCTTGAATCAGAGTTCAAGTGAGGCCTTGAAGATCTATGGAGTGAACTGAGGAATTCGAAGTTATTGCTTCAAAATTATCATTGCTGTTTTCTAAGCTGGATCAGAGGTCCCTTTAGATTTGGGCAGGAGGCCCAATTAACCCTCAGCTGGAGCTCGACTAAAAATCTGCACAGAGTTCAGCTTTAATCTAGTTATATATAACAGAGAGTAGGTATCCATCAGTATTGGGACACTATGGAGACTGCAAGAGTAGCTCATTCGTGCCAGGTATATGCTTGTTTCTTCAACACTTAAAATGAGAAGCTTCGTTAAGTGAGGTTTTGAAGTTCCGCCAAGTTCGTGATTTGAACAAGTCAATTTTTAGCCTGAATTGAAATTCAGGCTGAAGTCGGAGTTTTTGGCCAGACTTCGACTTATATTCTGAGTTGAAGTGAGGTTTTTGAAGATTCATTGAGTGAATTGAGGAATTCAAAGTTATTTCTTCAAAATTATCATTGTTGTTTCTAAGCTGGACCCGACGTCGCTTAGTTTGGAGCAGGAGGTCCAGTTAGTCTTCTGCAAGAACTAGCTTAAATGTCCGCACGAAGTACGGCTTTTAAGCTAGCATATATAAAGTGTATTTAGACAGAAAGATTTCTTTCACAGACGGTTTTATTTAATAATAGTGACATGCTCTGTCTGCTTAACTTTTTATTTAGTTTTTCCAACTTCCGAGTAAGTTGTGCTATGCCAAAGTTTATAAGATGAGGACAATAGTCCGAGTTATGTAAATAGTGAAAAATTGATTCGGCCCTTCAAAAGTGTAGATGGTCCTGCACGAAACCTTCACCACTAAAATCAATTCTCATGTACTGATGTCGGTTTGTCGGTTTCCTAGAAACTCATCTGCTTGACCCTCTTACGTCGAATTCGACGGGAGAGTCGAGTATATTTATCTATGTATCTATATGCATCCATATATCTATATGCATCTATGTATTATCTATCTATCTATCTATCTATCTATCTATCTATCTATCTATCTGTGGCATCTGAATCGATTATATATCGTATCTATATATCTTTGTATGAAGAAAAATATACGGAAAAAACAAACAAAAATCCTTATATGCAATTATGCTGTTTTAACGTTAATATAATGTCAACGTCGGACGTTTCGGTCTAATAAACCATCTTCAGGACATATTCATAAAATATAATTAACATTATCAATTCAACATGACAAAGACGATGGACATAAGACGTGAAGACAACGTGACCACGTTTAAACGGAACGCTGATCATATAAAACTTTCAGTTATCTGTTTGGATAAGTCTTGTTCTTATGTCCATCTTCTTTGTCATGTTCAATTGATAATGTTAATTATATTTTATGAATATGTCCTGAAGATGGTTTATTAGACCGAAACGTCCGACGTTGACATTATATTAACATTAAAACAGCATAATTGCATATAAGGATTTTTGTTTGTTTTTTCCGTATATTTTTCTTCATACTGTCGGATCTATATCCATATATTTGCTTACATATCTTTGTATATATCTGTGTATTTCAGTATCTGTATGAATCTATGTTACTATATGTACTTATGTATATATGTATTTAAATATCGTATCTATGTGTCTATATTTATCTATGCACCTATCTGTATCTATATGTATCTATGTATCTTTATATCGTATCTTTGAGAAAAATCTCAAGGTATTTCATAAAATAAGGAAATAAAAAAATTAAATAAAAATGCCAGTTGGATTGTAGTGTATCCTAAATAAACCAAACTGTGATGACACGTTCTCAATTAAAGAAGCCAGTCTCAACAGACAGAAATTTCAAGCCCACACATAACCGATACTTACTTTGTAAGCGTAAATTATACTTGTATCTTCATTTATTAAAAAAAACCAGCACCCCCTTAAAAACAATTTTAAATTCTCTTTCCCTACCAAATTAAACTATACAATAATTTAGCTTATATAAAGAGTAAGGCTTTTTTTTCGAAATTTATTCAGCATCGTTTGAAGATGAAACTAAACTTTAAATTTTAAGTTTAATTTAAGATTTAGGTTTTGGTTTCGAAACACGGTAATTTTTGTGTCGCGATGAATAAGTAATTTTAAATAATGATTATAATATAATAGTATTGTATCTATATATCTATAAGTAGGCCCACATTCGACTGTTTATGAAAATAAGAAAAATGAGAAAGAGAGAAAGAATAAAATAAAAAGTAAGAACACAAAAAAGAAAATTATTGAATGAAGTAAAAAACGGAAAGCAACAAAAATAAAGTAAAAAAGAAAGAAAAAGTTTAAATTTTTTAAAAACATCTGTAAGAAACAAAACGTAAAACAAAAAATATCACAAAAGAAAAAAATTATTCGTCATAAAAAACAAAAAAACAAAAAAAACATGGCGGCTAAAAAGCAACAGGAAGATATAAAAAGCGCCACGTTAATTGGCCCAAATTGTGTGAATAAAGCGAAAATTTATGTTATAGAAATTCCGTCCCTTTTATAAAGCGGCAAGTTTCGCAAATGGAACATTAACACGGTCAAAGGTAATTATTTACAGGACCTTAAATAGACATAATTATGAACGCATTCACAGGTCACTGTCTGCTTTTCTTTCTGTGATGTCCTGTCGGAGACGCTGTTGTATTCAGCATAGTTTTACCACCAATATCACGGGGCCGCGTAAATTGGCGTTTCTACTCAAACTTCATGGCAGACTAGATATTAGCGTTGTACATTTAGAAGAGACAGTGTTAGATACAGCCTGAAAGCTAATTGTCGCATTCATTGAGAAGTCAGTATAGTCACAGACTTGTAAAATACGTTATATTTGAAAAAAATCTATTATGACGCTACTTATTATCAGGAACCAAATAAAGTGTAAAGAATTCTTCTGTATCAGTTTTTATTACTAAATGTTAACTAGTAGAGGACAGGTCATAATGTCAACAGTAGAATAGGCCCCCTATATCAAATAATAATGCAATAAAGAAACAAATATAGACAACTGTTTAGTAATAAACAGGAATAAGAACTTTATAAAGTCATCTGCACACTTATTATATATAAAATCAAAGTGCAAAACTTTCACAGGTTTAAGGAAAGAACGATATCAAAAACAAAAAAAAATTAAATTTATATTATCAGTTTGTGCTTAAGACAATTCTCTCATTCAATCCTGGGTATATATTACCAGTGTCAAACTGATCAGGGTGTCAACTTGATTTTTCATTCTCATTTTTGCTTTCTCTATCAGGGGCCCACTTCCCTGATGGGAAGTGGGCAGCTGATAGAGAAGGCCGTCCATATCAAGTAAAAATGCAATAAAGAAACAAACAGCTGTTTTAGTAATAAAAATGAATAAGAATTTTATAAAGTCATCTGAACACTTATTAGTTACTAAAGTCCAATGTTAGAGGACGTTTTGAAAGCTAAAAGTCAAAAAGACAATGTTAGGAAATTTGCTATCTGAGGAGAATTTGGAATCATGCTTGTTACTATCCACTAAAAAGACTTTGTTAGATGAGATGCAGATGCTTTTATTGGCAGGTTTGCACAATCATCGAGTGAACACAAATGATTGCTCTTAATATGGTGAGCTGTGTGCAATGCATTATTGTGCTTTTGAAACTGTTAATGTATAAATTGTGTAATTAATTATTCAAATAACAACAAATTACGTAAAATTAAAAAAAATAATTATAACATTCTATTTACATTATTTCCATTATTCGGACTGTTATCCTCATCTTCATTGCCATATTCACAACGTTTCGACCGTAGTACACTCCGGCCTTTATGTCTATGTCTCTCTATATATCTGTCTATATCTCTGAGATGAATTATTATGATTACTTACATTATTTCCATTATTCGGACTGTTATCCTCATCTTCATTTCCATATTAACAACGTTTCGGCCGTAGTACTTTCCGGCCTTTATGTCTATGTCTCTCTATATCTCTGAGATGAGGTATTATGATTACTTGCATTATTTACATTATTCGGGCTGTTATCCACATCTTCATTGCCATATTCACAACGTTTCGGCCGTTGTACAATCCGGCCTTCTTCTTCAGGTGATTTGATCTCTGAGATGAGGTATTATGATTACTTGCATACTTTACATTATTCGGACTGTTATCCTCATCTTCATTGCCATATTCACATTGTATGCTCCGGCTTTTATGTTTATGTCTCTCTATATCTCTGCGGCCTTCTTCTGGTGAATTTATTTCTGAGATGAAGTAATCATAATACCTCATCTCTGAAATCCAATCACCTGAACATGGCCGCAGCCTTTTGACATTTTGTAAAATAATTGATTTCCTGTATCATAATTTGTTAAAAAAATATCAAAAAAAGGTTTTAAATCAGTTTATTTTAAAGAAAAAATATCATCTCCAGCACGAAATTTCTAAAATCGTCTATAAGTATAGTAGTATTATGGCTTTCTGGAGGATTCTAGAACCTTCTAGAACATTCTTGAAATCCTGGAGCCTTCTAGAACTTGTTTTTGTTTATCTGTTAGGTTGTAGGTTATGCTGTAGCTATAAACTGTTTAATAAGTTAAAAAATACATAAGTACTATTCAATTACATCATTAGCTCATTGAAAAATAAAACTTTTGAAATATCTTGATTTTTTTTACGCTTATTGCGTATATGGTAAAATCTAATTTACGATTTGTGGAGTGACCTTTTTCAAGAACTAAATCAAAATAGTGCCTTTTTCATTATTTTTTAACAAAAGTTCATCGATGTAGGGATACTTCAAATTCATTACACTAATGTACACTTTAATAACTAAGAAATACACATTTTCTCCACAAAAAATAATTGTACCCTTTTTTAAATATGGATGTTTTTAGTTTTATTCATTCGTTATGAAAATTAAATGATAGCATTGTAGTTGTGGGTGGGGCCTCCTTTGTCTCCTAGCAATCATATTTTTAGATCCAGACCACTGTCTGATGTTCACCAAGCTGAAAACCTAACAGTCACCCAAGGTAGAGGATTACAAAATGAGGTTGTTGTATGGATGCAGCAAGGAAAGGCTTGCAGATTTTAAAGTAGTAGCTCTAGGAAAGAATCTGTCCTAATGGAACTTCTTCCTTACTAATGGAATACGAAGGGAATGTGGATGGCTCACCACTGTGTATATTTGTAAATAACTGAACTGGTTGAACTGGGGAATGTAGATCGTCAGAGCATTTTTCATGGCTGTGTAGTGGGAGAAAGTTTATATGGTGGGAAATAATTCATCGCCTACAAGGCACTGTGATTGGGATACAAAAATAAACATGACTGTGGAAATAATAGCTGGAGAACAACAGTGGAGGATAAGTAAACTGAAAGATCAAGAGCACGTGTTCCTATCTGATAACCTCGTCAGTAGACCTAGTTAGAGATGGGATCCTCTGATAAAAAAGAAATGCTAAAGTGTACTCTACAATTCAATAATATTAGCATAGGATTAAGTTTATGGATCATAAATGTTATCAATGTAATTCATAACAGAAACATGACCTAGTGGTGTAACAATACGATTTCTCACACATCCTTAGGAGATAAATAGATATATTCTTTTTGCCTTTTAAGTCAATTTCATTACCAGAGTTTCTTAGGAATCTCGTCTCCATTACATCTTTTAAGTCAATTTATGACCAAAGTTTTCAGGATTCCTGTTTCCAGCACGCCTTTGAATTGGCAAACAAAAAATTGTTTTAGTGATTTTAGATAATCATAAAAGTAGAGTCCATTGTAATACTGGCCACCCATCCAGCTTTTGAGTCGTCTCCTTTTCCGGAACACAAGTGGACGGATAAGGGTGATGGGACCCCAGCCGGTGACCATAGAATGAGTAGTCAGTAATAGTCAGTCAGTGAGGAAGGGATCAGCGTGCAGTGAGCAGTCAGTAGTCGCCTAGACGGTCAGTAAATATAAGGGTATACTTTTCACCTCGTCGAAGCCGAAGGAAAATATTGCCGATTTACTGAGAAATCGTATTGTTGCTTTTTCCTAATCACGTTCTCACCAAACATTTTTCGTTAATCTTTGATTAGGGTCAAGGAGAATAAAACCTGTAAACATAGCTAGCTGAGTGTATATATGCATACCACCGACATTGAATACTATCACAGTTGTACAGTGACGGACGTGCGGAACACATCGTCACAGTAAATTAAAGCATTGGTCCATTGAGAGAATTGTGAGTTCAATCCATACGTAGGGTAGTGGAGAAAAGTCATATAATCAGGTTCAAAAAAGGTAAGCGTCAGTACTAATTGATATACCTTAAGCATCGAAAAGAGAAAAGGGTCAAACTACCCGCGTTGATTGAGGACATTCTTCGCTTCAGAATTCCGGAAGAAGACCGAAACATTGTGAGTATAACGACCAAGTTGAGTATACAATTGATAGAAGAATCTGCAATGTTATTGGTCATGACCTGACATCGCGACTTCAGTTTCTTTTGCTATAACGTAGCCTTTTCTTTAAATACTTTCATATTAATTTGTTTGATGAAATTTCCTCTTATGATACCTAGACTTTATGAATTTTAGGGCAGTACTAGGTTTACGGCAAGGTCTCATCATATTACAGTTGAAATGGCTAGATGTAACCGCAAGTTCTAGGCTAACAGTTTCTTCTATCGCACTTATCGTCTGTGGAACTCTTTTCAAGATTCATGCCTCACAGTTAACTTTGATCTTGAAAAATTTAAATGCTATGTCAATCGTTATCTTCTGTCTTCTTAATACTTGTTCTTTTATTATCTTCTCTCCTTAATAGTATTTTTCTAGTATTCTCTAACACTCGGTAAACCCTTGCGTCTTAGTGGCTTTATTGCCTTGTTTGGAGAAAACGATTAAAATTTAAATCCAATATCAATCGTTATCTTCTGTCTTCTTAATTCCTCTTCTTGTATTGTTCTCTCTTAATAATGTTTTTTCTTTTTCTCATATTCTTTCACACTCAGTAAACCTTTGCGTCTTAGTGGCTTTATTACCTTGTTTGGAGAGAAACGATTAAAATGTAAATACAATGTGAATGGTTATCTTCTTAATTCTTCTTCTTTTACTGTCCTCTTTCCTTAATAATGTTTTCTCGTATTCTCTAACACTCGGTAACACCTTGCGTCTTAGTGGCTTTATTGTCTAGTCTGGAGAAAACGAATAAAATTTAAATCACAATGTCAATCGTTATCATCTGTTTTCTTATTTCCTCTTCTTGTATCGTTCTCTCTTCTTAATAATGTTTTTTTTCTTTTTCTCATATTCTTTCACACTCAGTAAACCCTTGCGTCTTAGTGGCTTAATTGCCTTGTTTGGAGAGAAACGATTAAAATTTAAATTCGATGTCAATCTTTATCTTCTTAATTCTTCTTCTTTTATTGTTCTCTTTCCTTAATAATGTTTTCTCGTATTCTCTAACACTCAGTAACTTCTTGCGTCTTAGTGGCTTTATTGCCTTACGTTGAGGTGGAATGATTTTTTTAAAAAGCTGTGTATATTAATATTAATTCCTCATCTGAAAAATTCTGACAGATCTGTAGTTATTGGTTCCATATTTGGAGTAAAATCTGAAAATAAAATAGACGTGCCAAGTAATTGATACGCAAACAAACTCACGAATCAATAAAAGAATTTTATTCTCTGACAAGGAAGCTATCATGACATTGTATCTAAAATACCATTAGAAATATACACGCTTAAAAGCCACTGGAGTGGCCCTTAAATCAAATGGCAAATCATTTCCTATTTATAACTGGCAATTGAATTAGAAAATGTTTAGCGTTTCGTCTTTGGAAAGATTTCAGTCTAATAAAGTTTTTATTGATGAAGTCATGTAAAGGGCACAATGGATAAATTGTCGCCATTTTATATTTTTAATTTCGCGCATGCGCGTTGTTGTTTTTTGATTTTATCAAATGTACAGTAGAGTAGGATCAGTTGGATACCGTCTATGAGAAAGATGGCGACATGACACAATTCACTCCATCAAAAATTTGGAAACTGCATGCTGTACTGCTTGGCATTCGTGCCGGAAGCTCCGATACGAATATTTCAGAGTGCTTGAGTGTCAATCCGAAGACAGTGCAGAGGATTCGGAAAGAGTTGGATGAGTCTAATGCTGATTACAAAGGTACGGCAGCTCGGATAACTCACTCTGATCGTTCTGATAAGAAAAGAACTCTCGAATTTCTGGTGAGGACCTCCGACTCAGTATGGAGGCCTACATTAGGTGTCTTGGGAAGATAGTGCTTCCCTGGTCTCAAGAGTGTGGCTGTTGGATGACTCTATATCGAGCAACAGGACTCTGCACCATGTCACACAGGCAGAAGAACTTAGTCATGACTGTCAGACAATTTCTGCGACCACATCAACTCTCACATCTGACCACCTAACTCCCCAGACTGCAACCCTCTTGATTATTATGTGTGGGGCGCAGTTGAGCAAGAGAGCAACAAAACTCCTTGTAGCACCAAACATGAACTGAAGGCAAGGATTATGGAAGCATTCAGCGACAAGGTGACCGTCCAGTAGAGTTGCAGCTCGTTCCGAAGTCGTCTGGAGGTTGTGAGTGAAGCCAATCGCCATTTTATTAAATAAATTTACTCTTTAGCATTTCAAAATCGTTCTGTGTAATTTTGGTAAATATATCTATTAAAATGAGATGGCAGCGTTATTTTCAGTTTCGCGTTGTTTAGGCGACAATTTACCCATCGCACCCTGTATATCAGTTAAAATGAGATGTCAGTGTTATTTCCGTTTTCGCGTCATTAAGACGACAATTTATCCATCGCACCCTTTATATCTTTTAAAATGGGATGCCAGCGTTACTTTCATTTTGGCATCATTTAGACGACAATTTACCCAACGCAGACTGTACATATGTTAAAATGAAATGCCAGCGTTATTTTCGTTGCCGCGTCATTTAAGCAACAATTTACCCATCGCACCCTCGTATATCTGTTAAAATGAGATGTCAGTGTTATTTTCCTATTGGCGTCATTTAGACGACAATTTATCCATCGCACCCTATATATCTGTTGAAATGAGGTCCTATTTTCCTTTTGGCGTCATTTAGACGACACTTTATCCATCGCACCCTATATATCTGTTGAAATGAGATGTGCTATTTCGGCGCCATTTAGACGACAATTTATCCATCGCACCCTGTATATCTGTTCAAATGAGGTGTCAGTTTTATTTTCATTTAGACGACAATTCATCCATCGCACCCTGCATATCTGTTAAAAGTGAAAGAACAAAATATCACAAACGCCGGTAACAATTCTACATCGAGAGAATGCTGAAAATACGGGAAACCTTAAAATTTATGACACCTGATGCCTGCAGACTCTTCACATCAGAGATATCATACTGCATTCGTCTGCCTTTATCAATTTTGTTTTCAAATATCGCACATTGTACGAGGAGTATTTCTTTTAGGTAAGAAACTTTTTGTGTGATTCCGAATGTAAATTGGCCGTAGAAGACTCTGAAATTAGTGTACTTTCAATATATTTTCCCGTAATAAAATATGCTTAGGTTTAATCAAAAATTAAGCCGAAATTCGCTTATTACATTGAACATCTGATGCAGTATTAATCTATCTGAAACTTCACATCTATCTATCTGTTATATACCGTACCTATGAACACTAAGGTGGGTATATCCCAATCCTCATAAATACGTTGAACACTATTGTAAGTGGAGGGTAATATGCTGTCGAAGTAGTCCATCATTAGCAGTGGTTTACCTACTTCACGGCGCTGGCGAGTATTGTATTTTGTTGATGTCAAATAGTTTACTATTTCATTTCCAACCTTCGTTTTAGTTATTCCTCATTCAGTAACCCTTTATTGGTTACAAAAAATATATAAAATGAAAGAAAAAAAGAAAGAAAGAAAGAAAGAAAGAAGGGGCGTATAGACGAAGAAATAAAGAAAGAACAGGTTTGGAAGAGACATCAATATTGCTATATACCGTACCTGTGAACACTAATGGATATATCCCAATCCTCATATATACATTGGACACTATTGTACATGGAGATAATATGCTGGTTAAGTAGTCCACTACTAGCAGTGGTTTACCTATTTCACGACGCTGGCGAGTATTGTATTTTGTAGATGTTATAAAGATTACCATTTCATCTCCGTTTTGATTATTCATCATTCAGTAAACTTTTCTAGGTAACAACACTATCTATCTCTCTAGTTATCCTGACTAGACCTATTACAGTGAACGACTAATCAATTAGGTTGTTTTGTAAAAGGTCCCTTTTGTGCTTATATTTATTCTTTTATTTAAATTCCTAGATGTTTCCCCTGTATATTTATTGGAGCATTTGATACATCATAATCAGTAAAATCCTCGTTCAGTTGTTACGTTTTTGTTATTTTGTTTTGCATATTATTCGGAATTTTTATTGCGTATACTCGCATATACTGTAGGGTTGAATAAGTGATCGTAGACAAAATATTTCATATTTTTGTTTGTAACATATTAAATTAACAAAACGGGAATATATCTACTGTATCAGATTGCATATTAAAAATGTATGCATATAAAACTAAATAATATTCCATGGTTAAGAAAATATAGCAATATTTAAATTTTTAGGGGTTTAAAAAATGATCATACAGCAGAACAAAAACATGTTTTCTCCATTTAATATTTTGCAGCAAAGACTTTATAAAGTTCAACAGCAACCAATATCTTCCTGTAGTCTTTAATTAACGATTTGCATACTTTAGTAGGTATTTTGTCCCATTCTTCCTGAGTAATTGTCTTCAGGTTTTTGATGTTTCTTGGACCTCTATCACGTATCTTATTTTTCAAAAACCGCCATAAATTCTCTATTGGATTCAAATCCAGCGACTGACTCGGCCATTGTAAGATGTTAACGTTGTTATTAGCAAGCCAATTCTTTGTACTCTTAGCAGTATGCTTGGGATCATTGTCCTGCTGGAAGATCCAATCAGGAGGAAGCCCAAGATTCTCTACAGAAAGCGATAAATTTTCGCTTAGGATTTGTTGATATTTTTCTGCATTCATTCTACGATCTATAATTGCTTGTTTGCCAACACCTTGCATCGAAAAGCAGCTCCAAACTTTGATACTACCCCCACCAAATTTGACAGTTGGTATAGTGTTCTTGGGTGCGTATGCTTCGCCGTCTTTCCTCCATACATGATTCAGGGAATGGCGACCGAACAACTCAATTTTACTCTCATCCGTCCAAAGAACTCTTTCCCAATAAGAATTTTCCTTATCTTGTTTGCTCTGTCGCAAATTTCAACCTGTCATCTCTATGCCGTTTCAGAAGGAGTGGGGTCTTTCTTGGGGAGCACGACTTTATACCGTCTCTGCGTAGTTCATTACTAATCGTTTGCTTAGTTACGTTAATTCCTGACAAATTCATCATCATTATCGTCATTATCATTTATCATCGGCATAAAAAAAAAAACATCGTCACTGTCATCATCACAATCGTCGTTACCATAATTCTTCATTGACGTCGCCTTCATCATCGTCATCATAATTACCATCGGCATCAACAACAATGTCATGAACATCATCATCATTATCGCCGTCATCATACACGTCATAATCAGAGTAACCATCATCAGCATCAACGTCAATATCACACTCATCCTTATCATCATCAGCATTATCATCGTTGTCGTCGTCATCATCATTTAGCATCATCAAAGTCATCATCAGAATCGTCGCTATCATCAGCAATCATCATCATCGTCATCGTCATGATCATGATCATCATCATTGTCATTATCATCGCCATCATCATGACCAGTGTCATCATAATCATAATCATCATCGTCAACGTCATCATCATCATCGCAATCATTGTCACCATCATCACCATCATCATCATCACAATCGCCATCAGCATCATAATCGTCATGATCATCCTCATGATGATGATGATCATCATCGTCGTCATCATGACCATTGTCGTCGTCATCATCATTATAATCATCACAGTCATCATCACAATTATCATCACAATTATCATCATTATCATCATCATGATCACTATCGTCGTCGTCGTCATCATCATCATCACAATCACTATCATCATCGTCATCATAATCATCATCGTCATCATAATCCTAATGATCATCGTCATGATCATCATCATCGTCATTACCATCGTCCACTTCCACCTCTCATCATCATCATTGTCGTCGTCATCATCATCCTCAACAACAACACCCCAATAAATAGAGAGGTGAATATATAAACACAACCTGGTGGTCGTAGGGCCAAAGTACAGCTGAGCGCCTGACCAACTCCGGCCACATGTCCCGGTTGCATGCCAATGTCTAAATCTTTGTTAATGATCTTCAAGTCTGCCTGACTCTTCTTTTTTGCCTAAGTGGAAAGATTGTTGACTTTCATGACGTGGCCATATCGTTTCAAATTCCCTTTCTTAACATTGGCTATGAGGTCTTCGAATGAGCCAGTTGCTTGTTTGGTGGTGTCTCGCACTGAGTCATATGGCATTTTGTCTGCGTAAGAGATGTAAAAACTGGTTAAGTTTCTTCGCTGTAATCGTGTTGTTATCCAAGATTCGCAAATAAAAAGGCAATAAAGCCACTAAGACGCAAGGGCTTTTTCAGTGAGAAAGAATCTTATAAAAAAAACATTTTTACCGAGTGAGGATAGTAAAAGATTTCGTTGTTTTTGTTTAGCGGCACATCAACAACTCTATGGGTCATTTAATACCGAAATCTAAATATAAAAATTCAAGCTTTATAATTAATTCAAGTGAATAACATTATTTCATGCTTAAATTATAATTACTGATATTACCAAATACGAAGCCAGGGCTAGAATGGTCAGCGATTTACCGGAGTGCCTCATGGGCGTGGTATTCTGATGGATTGCTTTTGTCTGGGTTTTGGATATAAGCCCAAAACGGTGCGAATTCAACAGAGGGTCGCAAGAATTTCGAAGTGTCGATGTGCCTTACACACCCAAGTCAGCGACTGGTTAAGACCACCCGTCGATGGACGCTTAACCAACGTGCGACATACGTTCCTGTGACGTCATTTCTTCCGCTACTTTTTAGAGTGCAAACTGATACCACTCTCTGTTAAGAAAATGAATAATAAAAAGAAATGGTCCGTTTCTTGGGTACAATTTTATGTAACAGCTTGAGGACCATGAGACGGTGGAGAACGCACACTTAACGAAATATTCTTTAAAAATCAAACGATGAGTGAGAACGTGTTTCTCCGTAAAAGATTAATCACAGCTGGGACTCTAACAGGTTCTACCACCGCGGGTCAGAGTGCACATGGGAACAACAGGATTTAAGAGGTGGTTCCATGCTCATCATAACCTCCAATCTCCCGAGCAGGGGCCTTGGTGCTGGATGTACTTTATCGTCATATCCAGGACTACAAAAGGACAAGCCTGTTGAGAGGTACAAGGCATAGGTAGTTGTGGAGAACCAATGATCGCGTACGTCCTGTAAGGATATTAAACATGGAAGTAAAAGAAGAAGAAAAGAATAATAATAAGAAGGAGAGTTCGTTAATAAACTAGACTGACCGCAAATGAAGAAAAAAGAAGAAGGAGGAAAAAAAAAAGAAGTAGAAGAAGAAAAGAAGAAAAAGAAGACGAAGAAAACGAATACGAATTATACTAAGAAGAATTCGTCAATAAACTAGACTGACCGCAAAAGAAGAAGACGAAGAAGAAGAAAAGAAGAAGAAAAAGAATAATAATAATAATAATAATAAGAGTTCATTAATAAACTAGACTAACAGCAAAGAAAGAAAAAGAAAAAGAAGAAGAGATGAAAGGAAGACAGAGAAGAAGAAGAAGAAGAAGAAGAAGAAGAATCGGAAGAGATCATCAATAAATTAGACTGACCCCAAAGGAAGAAGAAAATGAATAAGATGAAGAAGAATAGAAGAAGTAAAAGAGGACAAAGATAAAGAAGAAGAAAAAAGATTAAGAAGAGTTCGTCAATAAACTCAACTGACTGCAAAAGAAGAAGAAAAAGAAGAAGGAGAAAAAAAGCAGAAAAAAAGCAGAGTTCGTCAGTAAACTAGACTGACAGCAAAGAAAGAAAAAGAAAAAGAAGAAGAGATGAAAAGAAGAAGAAGAATCGAAAGAGATCATCAATAAACTAGACTGACCGCAAAAGAAGAAGGAGAAGAAAAAGAAGGAAAATGAAGAAGAAAAGAAGAAGAAAAAGAAGACAAAGAAAAAGAAGAAGAAGACTTCGTCAATAAACTAGACCGACCGAAAAAGAAGAAGAAGAAGAAGAAGAAGAAGAAGAAGAAGAAGAAGAAGAAGAAGAAGAAGAAGAAGAAGAAATAGAAGAGAAAGAATGTAATCAATTCATTTATCAATTTTAAATGTAATATGATGAATCCTAGACAACTGGTCTGGGGACATTAACATGGTTTTTGAATAACTACTGGAATTTTTCGTATTAAAACAAAAGGTCAGAATTAATCTATCAGGTCATCCCATAAGTTCTGTCCGAATTGTGAATAAAGAAAACAAGTGACCAAATGTTATATTTAATTTCAGATTCAATCAACAATGTATTTTCATTGATTATCCATGACTTCCTTCCATCTATTAACAAGCTTACTAATTCCATTACTGTAAAATTCTTTTGGCTTTGATTCGAAGAACTCACAAATGTCAGTTTTAACCTCTTCCTGTGTTACAAAAGCTGTTCCTTCCAAATGATTCTGTAAGTTACGAAACAAATGGTAGTCTGAAGGAGCAAGATCGAGAGAATAAGGTGAATGAGAAATTTTCTCCCAACCAAGTTCTTCGATCTTTTGTGACGTGATCCTTGCTGTGTGGGGTCGCGCATTGTCCTGATGAAACATCACCCCTTTTCGATTCACTAGTGTAGGTCTTTTTTTCCTCAAAGCTTGGTTCAAACGCTCTAATTGCTGACAGTATATTTGAGCATTAATTGTTGTATTAGGTGGTAGGAATTAACAGTAGATTATTCCTTGGCGATCCCACCAGATTGAAAGAAGAACCTTTTGCCCATGAAGTTCCCTACTCGGCTGTGGCTGAGGTCCTTCCCCCTGACCAAGCCACTGTCTACGACGCTTAATATTTCGATAAAAGATCCATTTTTCGTCGCCAGTCACAAGTCTATCCAAAAAAGGTGAAACAAGTTGGCGAGAATGGAAAGAAGAGCAGATGTCAACTCGGGATTTGAGGTTGTTTTCAGACAATTCATGAGGCACCCATTTTCCAAGTTTAGGAACTTTTCCAAGTTGTTGAAGATGACGATGAACAGTTGTATGGTTTGAACTGAGAACCACTGCCAATTCCTCAACTGATAAAGCAGGATTTCTTCAAGGGTTGCTTCAAGAAGCTTTTCATCAAACTCAACTGGACGTCCGGTTCGATCTTCATCTTCAAGGGTGAAATCTCCACCTCTGAATTTTACAAACCATCTTCTGCAAGTTCTTTCCTTCACACATTGTTCTCCATAAACTGAGAGAATGTTTCTAGCCGCTTCGGCTGCTGAGTTTCCTTTCTTGAACTCATAAAGCATTATGTGCCTCAAATGATTCTTGGTTACTTCCATGTTAGCAGGGTTTTAATCAAACAAAATTTAATTTTATTGTTCTCTGAAATAACATTTGATCAGTTTAAATGCATCTAAACATAAAAATAATGTTCAGCTCCATTAGACATAAAATACTCTTTTAAAAAAAGGTTTTAAAAAAAAGTTAAAATTAAATTCGGACAGAACTTATGGGATGACCTGATAGAAATAATAATAATAATAATTTTTTTTTTTTGTCAGTGGAAAGTGTCATGATGCCATTTATAACCTTCGGTCTCTTGGCGGGACCGGCATAGAAATGTGTACACACCAGAAATCAAAGGAAATAATAATAATAATAATAATAATGTCCATAGTGTGCCTGTACCAAACACGCTGAAGTAGACAAACCTCGATACTCATCAGTGGTTACGTAATGCAGGATTAAAAGCTGAAATCGAAGGTTTTATTCTTGTTGCACACGACCAATGCTTTTCTAACTAGAAATTACCAAGCACGAAATTGTATTAACTTGAAATGCAGATTCTGTGATAAATATCCAAAAACAACTGATTATCTTGCATCGGGTTGCACAGTGTTAGCACACACTGAATATAAAACTCGACATGACTGGACCAATATCTTCACTGGAAAATAAACAACTTTTTCGGAAAGGAATCTACAAGAAACTGGTATGAATATCACCCAGATCCGATTACAGAGATAGGACTTGTAACGATTTTATGGGACTTTGCAATACACACAAACAGAACAATCAAAGCTAATCGCCCAGAGATTTTGATCAAAGACCACAAGAACAGAATGTGCTTTCTTATTGATATGGCAGTTCCTGCAGATTTTAATGTATCTTTGAAGATCTTCAAGAAACTATCCAAATACAAAGATCTCTGAAATCGAAATCTCCAAGATATGGCTTTTGAGGATTTTAACAATTCCAGTTGTAGCAAAGCCCTCAGATTAATTATACAACGGTTCCGATAGACTCTTTGAAGGGATTACTGGCAGTCCATGTTTTAATGAAATAAAAATGTTGTACTCACAAGTAGAGCTCACACATTACGTAAAGCTTTATCTCTGTAAAATGTGCGTCATCTTAGGTTGTTTTGCTTTTACAGAAATTATCAATGGAAAATGCCATGAAGCCATTTCTGACATTAGGTTTCTGGTTGGGACCCGGATGAATATGTGTATACAAGAGAAACACAACGATATAATAATAATAATAATAATAATAATAATAATAATATGAGAAAATAAGTAAATACTAGTACATCAAGATAGAAATCAGCAAAATATAGCATCTGAAAACAACAACATTGCCTACATTTCACAAAATTTCGAATATGTGTGAGCTTAGGTTTTTTCCCTCAAAAATGCTCAGTGGAAAATGTCATGATGCCATTTCTGACCTTAGGTCTCTGGTTGGGAGCCGGAGAGAAAAGTGTATCCACCAAATAAAATAATAACTTAAGTCAAATGAGAGAAGTGAGGGTTTCCGTGAGAAAGGTTATGGTGTATTCATACACCTTATTTTTTTTTTTTAAGCATTTCTCCCAAAGCAAGGTGGGTGTGCCACTAGCACGCACAGGGTTACAGAGAATGGGAGCAAGAGTAAAGAGACATGATAAAGGAAAGGATGAAGAGAAGGACAGGGAATAGATCAAGGCATCTGGAGATGTCGATTGACATTGTATTTAAATATTTGGAGATTATAGCTATCATGGAAGCAAGTAAGAGGAAGGGAGTTCCACAGACAGGAAGTGCGAGACATGAAGCTATTGGAGTAGAAGAGAGGGTCACATTTAACAGTTTTGATAGTGAAAGGGTGGGACTGAGATGCCAACCTAGTGGCATGTTTAAATTCATGCAGATTGGGAATTAGCTCGTCGGAGCACTTACCGTGAAAGTATTTGTAAAAAAGACAGAGGGAATCGACGGCACGTCTTTGAGAGAGCGACTGTAAACGAGATGCCAGATCAGAGTTAATCACATTGCATATCCGTCTCTGGATTAAGACCAACAGCAGGGTCTCCAGACCATATATGGCAGCAGTATTCCATGCAAGGGCGAATGGTTCATTTGAGAAAGTCCTTGAATCAGAGTCATACAAGAATTTACGACATTGTTCAACGAAGCGGATATACTGGCAAAAGATAAAATAGCATAAGACCCTATTATTTACTGACTCATCGTATCTTTGGCACAAGGATAGCGCAAAAGGAAGAAGAGAAAGTAAAACATTATGGAAGGTCAAGAGCGTTACAATTGTCACTGTTGCACTTGGTATGATGACTGACAGAATGAAAACGGATAATGAATTTCAGAATAAATGTTGTTCCATTTGTCTTTTGTTTTATCAGTTCTCTCATTAAAATATTCTCTTCAAGCCAAAGAGTTTTTGAACAAAGAAATACTTGATTCTGAGATTTATTGAAAGAATCCGAAAAAAAGGAAAATAATATATAGAGAGAGACTTGCAGAAATTAAAAAAAAAAACAACGTACACCCTTATGAAAATTAATTGAAACAAAACGAATAATTCTGTTATTATTTACTTTTCTTTCGTATTTTCCCAATAAAACATGAGCCAGTACACATATCAGTATTTCCTATGTCCATTCCACAAAGTCGGTCCTTGAAGATTGACCACAGATTCTCGACTGGATTTAAATCACAAAAGTTTCTGGGCCAGTCTATAGTACTTTGATTTGCTCACTGCTAAGGCTTGTTCATGCGTGTTCATGCAGCGTTACAATTTTCGTACGCTTCCTTGGAACAACGCCATCGCATACAATGGCAGTAGAACAACTAATCGACAATCGAGACAATAGTGTGTGGGCGTGACCAAAATCTGATGCAATCACGGATGACACAATGTTTTTCAATGCCTGACAACTTTCATCATACACCCGAAAAGTTAAACTGACTTAATCTGAATAAAAAATTACAAAACGATTACACCCTGTCACTCCAGTGGGTCTAAAATTAACCGTATAGCAAAAGAAAGGAAACTAAAGATGTTGCTTCAAAGAATTGGCACAAGTGTGTATCTACGACACACCCAAAAGATGATATACACCACAATTAAATGAAAAGAATTTATTTAGATGGAAAGTTCTTGAGAGGGCCGATCTCGAATCTTGGCAAAATGTTAGCCTGCGCCAGGATATTTTTCAAATATCTTCTTTCCTAAAAAAATATTCTTTTTTCAAGTCAACATACATGACCATAAAAATTATTAGACAAACGATTAAATCAAAACCTATTATTTAAAATAAATAATGTGTCGTCAAATTGATTATTTACCCGCTGCCCCACGCAGAAATATGTGGCACAAGGCCGAGTTTAAAGTGTGGTATCCGAGCCCGTAGGCTCGGGCAAAAATTCCTTATAGACCACGTAAAAAAGGAGTCAGTTTCCCGAGACAAGTGACCCTCATTTGTGACCCTTATGATGCCGACGTACTCACTGGATACCTCGTCAATGCCAACGTAGTAGAGACTTTGTAATCGGAAATGGCAATTATAATACGCCGTTGAGAAATACTCGTATCAGACGTCTTTGAATAATATTCGTACATGGCCACGTTCGCATTATGACAAATAGACCCGGGTTCGAATCTCACCATAGTCGATTTGGTCGGTAAGGAAACTTAATGATGTTATTGGACTGGAGGGGTCGATCCCAGCGTGCGGCACCTTGTGAGAGAAATTGGGCAGACGGAACCCTCGGGTTCCGTCGATAGCCGTGCCAGCAAGAAGTCTCATTGTGACCGAAGGTTTGAGCGTGCTGGCCCTGTTCAAATTGTTCACATTGTTAAAATCCAATGAGGCTGTATAAAAAAAAGTAATTTCTACTAACCCCACCCTGATACATTTACTATACATTGCTTTTGTTGTTGTTGTTGTTGTTGTTGTTGTTGTTCTTCTTCTTCTTCTTCTTCTTCTTCTTCTTCTTCTTCTTCTCTATTTAGACACAATTTCGTTGGGTTTGTTTATTTATTTTTAAAAAATAATATAACGTTCATTTTTTTTCAAAAAGTAAAGCGTAAAGAGGACATTTGGTTCAAAATATCCTCCTAATCTTTAATATATATATATATATATATATATATATATATATATATATATATAATAATTTATTTAAAAATTATAACATAAATATTCTATAAAATCACTACAAAAATAGCCATTTTGTTTCAACAGCTCAGGTGTCTTATCAGGTGATGATGTTGAATATATATATATATATATATATATATATATATATATATATATATATATATATATATGTCTATATATATATATATTCTTTTTATATGTATGTGAGTGCTTGTGTCTATATTCATCTATATGTTCGTTGCTTTGGTCTCGTGTGTGTGTGTGTGTGTGTATGCGTGCGCGTGTGTGTGTGTGTGTGCATGTGTGTGTTACTGCGCACGTCTATTTACAATTACCATCGTTTAACGGAATTTCAACTTGCCGTTAGTAAAAGGAACCAAAACAACTAAACTGGCATTCAGCCATTCAGCATGGATTTGGGGGGTAAGTAGGCGGGGGGGGGGGCAGCCCTTTTTCCACTTTTCCATTTCAAACAGTCATTCAAAGGTGTGTGTTGGTGTTGGGAGCTAGAGTGTGCTTCCTGTAGGTTCGAATGAGCCAACTGCGAAATCAATCAGTGCGAAATCAATCAGTGCGAAATAATGACCATCTGGTGTCGCTAATTCGCTGAAGCCCGTTCACTCGCAGAATCTCACCCCATCCCCCCTTCCCGCTGTCACCTTTGGGTTCGGTGAGGCAAGTAATCCATGCGCGAACGACGATGGCAACCTGGCGACTGCAGGGGGCGGTCGTCCGTAGTTTTAGTCGATATGGATCGATATCGAACTGATTATGTGAATAAAGAAGGTAGCCACACGTAAACATTCCATTACATGAACATGAATCAACACGAATGTGGACACACACAGAGACATAGGCACACACACACACACACACACACACACACACACACACACACACACACATATATATATATATATATATATATATATATATATATATATATATATATATATATATAAGCTATATTTAAGCATCAAGTATTCCTGCAAACAAGTTTTAAAAAAAAGGTATGTCTGGTTGATTTTCCTAAAAGGTATTGTAACCAGAATTGTGGATAAACTCTCCGAAGTTTGTTTTATATTCTTGATTCTCCAAATACTTCGACCGTTTTTGTCGTTTTCAAGAACCAATATGGTGTCCGTTTGGCTGACAGAATTCCTTTGTCAGGATCCTGGTATTCTTTGGTAAGCTAAAAGTCCGAAAACTAAAGTTATACATATATATATATATAAAAGTGAACATAGAAGTCAACACTTAGAGGCGACAGTCTGTTTCATGCTATATGCAATCGTTAGGCCACATGTGCCGTTATTTTTCTCGGCTATTTATATATATACGGGTCAGTGGTGCATTGTGGGAAGTCTATTATAGCAGTTGTTTTATCGGAAGTCGTTTATTTATTTATTTGGGTTAAATTATTTTTCTTGTTTTTATTTTTTGTTTCTTATTTTATTTATTTATTTATTTTTAATCGATGTTTTTATCAACGTAGTAAAAATTTGTTTATGTCACTTATTTAATAGTTTTGTTTTGGTTTGAGAATTTAATTAAAGCTTTTTATTATTTTGGCAGGAACAGTTTTTAATTTATGTTTATTTTGGTTGATTATTTTTATTTGTGTTTTCTAACGGTAACTTTATCGGGATTGGTTTGTTTATTTATTTACTTGGATGAATTTAGGTTAATTTATTTTACTTGTATATTTTCTCTTTTTCGGTTTTTCGATTTTTAAGTAACGTAGTATTTATTATTATTATTATTATTATTATTATTATTATTATTATTATTATTATTATATAACAGTTATAGGTATTTTTTTCGTCCAATTTTTTTGGTTCGATTTTTTAGTCTAACTAATATTTTGGTCATAATGGTTTGCAAATTTGTTTATTATTTACTTTATTTATTTGGGATCATTTTTTTTTGTTATTATAATTA
>OZ010611.1:61314051-61321551 GCA_963932145.1 Acanthosepion lycidas | reverse complement strand
TTTCAGAAATCTCCTTCTCTCTGTCCATTGAAAACGGATGGCAACATCATTTCTTATAATTATTGCTGAGTTCATCAGTATTATTTCCAAACAACACTCCTCGTTACACTGCCACACGTGTACTTATTAGTTTTGCCGATCGAACATGGATATTAATTCGATCACACAATATAATATCAACAATAGAAGGTTTTAGCATAGATTCTAAAATTTCCGGTTTCGATCTAAACGATGTGGTTAAACTTCGGCTGAAATAATAATAATTATAATAATATAATGTGTACAATTTTGGTTCACTGCGGTTCGGACTGTGGAATCGGAGAGCCGAGTTCGAATTCCAGTCGAATCCAGTATAATTAACTTACGTGCTAATACCCTTCGGAAAGGTATGGATCCTCTTTTTCTCCACCCCCCAGCTATGGGCAAATAGCAGGACAGACCAGGCTCTATAGCCTTGGATGGCAACTCGTCTATTGCAAAAAGATATGGCAACCTACTGCGTGAAAAAAATTCTGCCTCGTCAGTCATATATCGAAAGATACATAATCGGCTAAGGTTGTATCACGCATAGTACATAACTGACTGAATACTTAAGGAAGGAGGCACTGTGGAGTAATGGATAGTGGCTCGGATTGAGGAATCTGAGAGCTGAGTTCAAAATCTAGTCGAATCCAATATAATTAACTTACGTGTTAATACCCTTGGGAAAGGTAGAATCCTCTTCTTCTCCCGCAGCTATGGGTGAATAGCAGGACAGACCAGGTTCTATAGCCTTTGATGGCAACTGGTCTACAGCAGAAAGAAATGGCAACCTACTGCGGGAAAAAGTCTGCCTCGTCAGTCATGTATCGAAAGATACATGATCACCTAAGCGTTTTTCAAGCATGTGACATGGAAGACAATTTTCTCTTGAGAATCTATCTTACATATCTATAAGTCTACCATTCGTAATGCTTAGAATATTGCTGCCACATATGGTCCAGTGCCCTGCTATTTACCTTGAGCGCCTTGATAAGATCCGGAGAAAAATCTGTAATATTATTGGTCCTTTCCCACCACTGTTGCCCCTCTCTGTCTTTTCTATAAATACTTTCATGGTAATTGTTCGGATGAGCTTTTCGCATTGGGGTCTACATTTTTAAAAATTGTTATTCTATTCCCCTCCCCCAACAGACTAGTTATGATTTTCTTAGGGACATGAGGTATTACGGTGCATGTTGTAAGAATGTTAAGTAAGAATGCGTTGTTTTAGTGTAAGGAATATTTTTGTATGTCTGGCTCAGTGTTTGTGGCTAGCTAAGTTTAATGTCAAGACAGAAGAAGACCGTCCTTTTCCCCATTCCCCATTTTGACCTTGTGCCACATTTTTTTTGTAAATAAGCGGAAATAAATATGGTTCTTCATTATGGTACCCAGACTTCTTGAATTTGAGCGCAGTAATAGACTGGCGTTGAGATGTCATCAATTTACAGTTGAGGTGGCTAGTATTTTTGTAACCGTAAATTCTATGCACGCATTTCTCGCTTGTCGAACTCCCTTCCAGCTCCATGCTTTCCAACCAAATTTCATCTGCAAAAACTTAAATGCAATGTCAATCTCTATCTACTGTCCTACTGATTACTCTTTCCTCTTCCCGCTCATTATTAATGTTTCTTTACCTAATTCTTCCACACCCTCTAACCCCTCGTGTCTTAGTGGCATTACCGCCTTCTGATGCCATTTCTGACCTTAGGTCTCTGGTCGGAACCCCGAAAGAAATGAGTATACACTAGAAATCAAAGGAAATAATAATAATAATAATAATAATAATAATAATAATAATAATGATAATAATAATAATAATAATTAGTCAATCGCAAATTGCATTTTGACATCCAAGTTGGACGTCAAAATAAAATTATGGCATGGCAAATGTGACAAGACCTTATTTCTATAGTAAAAGCTATCACGCATATTCAATATTACGAGAGGTAGAGATACTGAAATAAAAGAATTTGAAGACGAGGAGAATGATACATAATTAGGTATTTTAGAAGCAGAAGTATTTAGACATTCATTAATGAGAGAAAAATTACGAAAGAAGTGCTACTGTAGAGTAAGAACAATTCTAAAAGCAGAACTGAATGGAAACAGAAGCCATAAACATATTAGCCATGTTTGTAATCATGTACAGTTTCAATATTGTTATTAATTGCTATATTTCATACACCCTTGTGCAAATTAATTGAAAGGATCGCTTTAGTTTCTTTTCTTTCACCATAAGATCAGTTTTAGACCGACTGGAGCGAAAGGATGTAATCGATTTCTATTTTTTCATCAAATTAAGCCATTTGCAATGGTGTGCAGTAATATAAATCTATTTTCGGAGTATATGATGAAATTTGTTTGGCCTTGAAAAATATTGCGTCATCCGTGATTACATCAGACTTTTATCTCGTCCAGTCACTATTGTCTCGACTGTCGATTAGTTGTCCTACGGCCATTGTCTGCGATGGGCGTTACTCCAAGGTGGGATACGGAAACTGTAACACTCTGGAAAGCCTTACGAGTGAGCAAATCAATGAACTAGACTGATCCGGAAACTCTCCTTGTTTAAATCCAATCGATAATCTATCGTCAACCTGCAAGAAACGACTCCGTGGAATGGACATACGAAGTACTAACATGTGCACTGGGTCATGTTGCATTGGAAAAATACGAAAAAATAGTATATAATAACGGGATTATTCGTTTTGCTTCAATTAATTTGCACATGGGTGTAATTTTGTTATTTAAATGCTCATAAAAAATTAAATTTCGGCTTTAAATGACCCATCAGGATTTGATATGTCGTTCTCACAAGCTCGTCATGTAGGTGGTCCACTGACTCCATGTTCCTCTTGGCATCGGTATGAAATTTGAGTGTCAAAATTTCCAAGCCCTTTCTTTTCATTATTTGTCGAAGAAATTTCACCCGTCTGTTTCTGATTTTAAGCGCGACAGAGAAGCCCGCACAGTTGGCCAGAAGTGCCTCCCAGGGGATTGAGACATACGAGCTCTGTCACACCTGGTTGCTTGGTCTGTCAACTGTGCGCGACGAAGAAGCCCGCACAGTTGGCCAAAAGTGCCACCCAGGGGATTGAGAGATACGATCTCTGTCACACCTGGTTGCTTGGTCTGTCAACTGTGCGCGACGAAGAAGCCCGCACAGTTGGCCAGAAGTGCCTCCCAGGGGATTGAGACATACGTGCTCTGGCAGACCTGGTTGCTTGGTCTGTCAACTCTGCGCGATGGAGAAGCCCGCACACTTGGCCAGAAGTACCTCCCAAGGTATTGAGACATACGAACTCTGGCTGACCTGGTTGCTTGGTCTGTCAACTCTGCGCGACGAAGAAGCCCGCACACTTGGCCAAAACTGCTTCGCTCGCGGTTTAAAAGTGATTGACAAAGGCGAACTAGGTTGAACCGGACTGACGGATTCTTCGTCTATCAAGGTCCATCTTAGTTACGACAGTCCGACTGGCGCTGCCCTGCCCCGCCAGTTTGGTCGTTGGGATCGTCGGGGTTTGGTCGCGTTCAGTCTGGTCCCTTCTTCTCGACCTTACCACTATGAGTGGCCCAACAGGAGTTAGAACTCTAGACGGCTTCGCTCTTGAGCTCACTGAGACATACAAGCCCTCTACCATAATATATTTTACATTGGATGTTGGAGTGAGCATTTCGTTATCAAATATATCACTTTGACTTATTACTTTACTGATAATAATAGAAACTAATCCATAAGAAAAGAATAAAACTAAAAAGTTATAAAATAATCATTAAATATATGAAAATATTTTGCATTATTGTCGTTGCTAAAAACGTCAATATTTGAGAGATAAATAATAAAGGAAGAAATTCACTACTGAAGAAAATAACTTTACGACTCGAAACCCTTTTCTTACACATATGAAAATAGGTCATCGCCCATAAAAAAAAATGTTATTTTACTCCAATCAGTAAATAAGAAAAGGATAACAGAATAAAATTATTGGCAAATGTTGTTAAAATATGTTTGAATGATAAATGATAGGGATGGAAAAAAGATCCCATGGGAGACCCTATCAAATTTATGAGTGGAAGATTTGCCACATTTTTAACTTCAAGACCATTTCTTTTCCCAGAATATATTATGTTCATCACAGAAAACTCCCAGCCTCAGCAGAACTTACGGGAATTTAGCTATTACATATCGAGTACTCACATATCTGCTACTCACATATAAGATTATTTTCGAATAATACAACAATTGGTTCGCTAAGCTTTTATCATTTGAAGAATCGGTTCGCGCGAACTGGTAGGATGCCACCACTGTATATTGTACACCATTGTGCAAATTAATTATACAAGATGTGGAGAGCCATCATCACCTACACCGTTGTGCAAATTAATTATACAGGAAGATGTAGAGAGCCATGGTCACCTACACCCTTGTGCAAATTAATTCTACATGAAGGTGTGGAGAGCCATGATCACTAACACCCTTGTGCAAATTAATTATACAAGAAGATGTGGAGAGCCATCATCACCTACACCGTTGTGCAAATTAATTATACAGGAAGATGTAGAGAGCCATGGTCACCTACACCGTTGTGCAAATTAATTATACAGGAAGATATGGAGAGCCATGATCACCTACACCGTTGTGCAAATTAATTATACAGGAAGATATGGAGAGCCATGGTCACCTACAGCCTTGTGCAAATTAATTATACAAGAAGATGTGGAGAGCCATGGTCACCTACACCGTTGTGCAAATTAATTATACAGGAAGATATGGAGAGCCATGATCCCCTACACACTTGTGCAAATTAATTCTACAGGAAGGTGTGGAGAGCCATGATCACCAATACCCTTGTGCAAATTAATTCTACATGAAGATGTGGAGAGCCACGATAACCTACACCCTTGTGCAAATTAATTTAAAGTAAACGAATAATTCCATTGTTATTTATTTTTTTCGTATTTTTCCACACAAACAAGACCCAGTACACATGTTAGTAGTTTCTATATAAATACCACGAAATCGTTCCTTGTACATTGACCAGAGGTTCTCGATTGGACTTAAATCAGTAGAATTTCCGAGCCAGTCGATAGTACTTTAATTTGCTCACTGGTAAGGCTTGTCATTGTGTTTGTGCAGCGTTACAATTTTTGTATGCTTAGGACAACTAATCGACAGTTGAAACAATAATGTGTGATGGAAATCTGATGCGATGACGCAATATTTTTCAAAGTTAAACAAATTTCATCATACACGCTGAAAATAAATTCATATTACTGCACACCACTGCAAATGACCTAATCTGAGAAAAAAAAAAGAAATCGATTACACCCTGTTACTCCAGTGGGTCTAAAACTGACTATATGGTGAAAGAAAGGAAACTAAAGCAGTTGTTGTAATTAATTTGAACAAGGGTGTATATCCTAACGATGTTTTTATGAATTGTTTTTAAGTTGTTTTTTTTTTGTTTTTTGTTTTTTTGTCAAGGAATTATCTGGTTAAATTCTTGTCCAGTTTAGGCAGGGTCTTGAATATGTTAAAATAGAAAGCGATCATTAATTTCTTTATTTCTTTGATCAATTTCTTGTTACTGTGTTGGCTCCGAATATTTTTCCTTATTCTTGTCAGGTGTTCCTTTGAAGACTTCATCTTTTAAATCTATTTAATTGAATCCGCTTCTAACATTCCGACATACCTGTTCATTCCCGTTGCACGTCCGGTTCATTTCCTGGTTTGGGAATTCAATTCTATTTGTTGCTTAGCGTTTTTTTTTTTTCTTTTCTTTCTGTTATACATCAAGGGAATGACATGTTTCCCGACTCCGAAATCCATTTCGCTATCAGGGTTGAAGGTCTTGAACTTTCGCATTGAGATTTCCATTTACATTTTCTTCTTGACAAGGATTTTGATTTATCCATAGAAATAGGAAGGAGTAAATTTCCTCGGGATTTCGCATGTCTTATACACATTCTCTTAAAATTGTGTAAAATATTACACAGCAGCATCATTGTTTCGTTATTAATATTTACTAGAAACAGCCATGAAAATTAGACGGTTTTTCTGTTTGAAATTTCTGATAAATCTTAATTCTTTCGTTAATTACTGAATAAGCTAATAGCGAGTTCTACGACAATAAATGGTCTGTAGATATTCCCCTATGGCATCGTTAAATACTTGGGCTTAACAACTTTAACATAATATTGCAATAGCAATCATAAATATTAATGCTGGTGGTTATTTTAAGAAGTAAGGGGGTACAAAAGAAGATATTGGAAATTAACAACTGTTCTCCATTTCTCGAAAAAAGACGTTAAACAATTTTTGTCTTTCTTTCTTTTTTTTCTTTTTCTCAGTGAAACCAAGTGGCACCTAAGATGCGTCTTTTCACGCGATCAAAACGGAATAGTCCATTATTTGTGAGGTATTGGCAGGAGATGTTAAATACTTATATTTCCCTTTTCTTTTTTTTTCTTTCTTTCTTTCTTTCTTTCTTTCTTTCATTTTTTCACTGAAACCCAATAGGGTATTTGATATGTGTTTTTCGTCTTTCCACACGATCAAAACGGAATAGTCCATTATTTATGAGGTACTGACAAGAAAGTCTAATAACTTCTTTCTTTCTTTCTTTCTTTCTTTCTTTCTTTCTTTCTTTCTTTCTTTCTTTCTTTCTTTGGTACGAACAGAGTATTGACACTAATGTGTCTTATATTGCCATCGTTTCTGTATTTGGTAGATTGCCTTTGCCTTTTCTTTCTTTCTTTCTTTCTTTCTTTCTTTCTTTCTTTCTTTCATTTTTTTCACTGAAACCCAATAGGGTATTTGATATGTGTTTTTCGTCTTTCCACACGATCAAAACGGAATAGTCCATTATTTATGAGGTACTGACAAGAAAGTCTAATAACTTCTTTCTTTCTTTCTTTCTTTCTTTCTTTCTTTCTTTCTTTCTTTCTTTCTTTGGTACGAACAGAGTATTGACATTAATGTGTCTTATATTGCCATCGTTTCTGTATTTGGTAGAATTGCCTTTGCTTTTTCTTTCTTTCTTTACGTTCTTTTCCACTGCAGTAGATGTATTATTGTTTATTTGCACTTTTTCAACAACTTGAAGCTCCATTTTGAATTTGTTGGCTTACTTTAATACTGGCTCAAGTTTCTTATTTTTCTCATATTTTTTGACACATCCAGTTTTCTCTTGATTTCTGTTGCACACTCATTTCTTTCCGGGTCCCAACCAGAGACCTAAGGCCAGAAATGGCGTCATGACATTTTCCACTGAGCATAGAAAAAACAAAAACAAAACACCCCCCCCCCCAAATTTTTTTTTACTTTCGTAAGGTGTGGGCTGTATTCGTGAGAACAATTTTTTTCTATTTCTTTAAGGCATGGGCTACCAGGAATGCTTTTAATGAGCCTATCGAAATCTTTTCTAATCAATCCGAGGGCTCCAACTACAAGATGAAGTATTGATGTTTTCACGT
>OZ010611.1:61306551-61309051 GCA_963932145.1 Acanthosepion lycidas | reverse complement strand
TTCTCAGACCACATGAATTTGAGCGAGCTACTAGGTTGGCATTTCGGTCCCACCTTTTAAGTGTCAAAATGGTTTAATTTAACCGTCTCTTCTTCTCAAACAGCTTTTTCTCGCACTTACAGTTTGTGGAATTCTCTTCCTTTTGCTTCCCCGATGGCTATAATTTTCAAATATTCAAGCGTAATGTCAAACTGATACTTTGGTCTTGTTCCCCGTCCTTCATTTTGTCCTCTCAGCAAACACACCTCTTTACTCTTGTTCTCAATCCTCTGTAACACCCTTGCATGCTAGTGTCACTCCCGATTTTTTTTGGGTGAACTGCTTTAAAAAAAGACTGTCTTATCGAACAAGCTCCCCCTTTTCACGAAAACTAAAACACTATCGTTTTGAATATTGGTGCTGCTACGATATATTTAAAGATTCTTGATGAAATCCAAAGAAGAATCTGCAATGTTATTAGTCCTGACCTGGCATCAATCACTGGTAATGTCAATAGACATCTTCTGATGCCTTCATTCTAATCCCCGTCCTTCTCTATATCCTTTCCTCAAATACGTCTCTTTACTCTTACTCTCACTCTCTGTATCCACTTGTGTGCTAGTGGCACTCCTGCCTTGCTTTCCTGATGCTTTGATCTTGATCCCCGTCATTCTCTATATCCTATCCCCAAACAAGCCTCTTTTCTCTGGTTCTCAATCTTCTGTAACCCCTCGCATGCTAGTGGCACTCCAGTCTTGCTTAGTGTTATGGTCCGGTTCCTTGTACCATGGTGATAGTCCAAGGTAGAACCAATAAAGAAGAACTCGAATACGGATATGGAATAACACAGATATATTACCAACAGGAATATATACTGAGAAGTAGAAAGTGTTAGTACGAACAATCAGGTTTAGTAGGGAGAACAATGTAGTCTCGACCAGTAGCACTATTCCAATATCTTGCAGTAATTGTCTGAACGCGACTCTGTTTCGGACTGCCTCTGACTCGACTCTTGACTCGACTTTAACTACTGACTCGACTGACAATATATAGTCACCTCCCATCTCACGTGGGATTCATGTGGCACAAGGCCGGTTTAACGTGGGATCTCCGAGCCCGTGGGCTCGGCCAAAAATATGCCCATTGAACCCGTATAAACGGGTTCAAGTCGGTTTACCTCCTCGAAAGAGAATTCGCCCTTCGGCGTAGCCTCCTTCGGTTTCCTCCCCGCCCGAAGCGAGAGAGTTCAACCGATCAGCCGGTCGACCGAGATCGACTTGAACGACTGACAATATTCAGTCACCCCCCCCCACTGGGGCATCATGTGGCACAAGGCCGGTTATTTAATTTAATGTGGGATCTCCGAGCCCGTGGGCTCGGCCCCAAAATATGCCCATTGAACCCGTATAAACGGGTTCAAGGCCGGTTTACCTCCCCGAAAGAGAATCCGCTCTTCGGCGTAGCCTCCTTCGGGTTCGTCTGCGCTCGAAGGCTGAGAGTTCAACCGATCTGTCGTTCAAGAGTTGAGCGACTGACGATATTCAGTCACCCCACCACGAGGGCGTCATGTGGCACAAGGCCTTTTTAACGTGGGATCTCCGAGCTCGTGGGCTCGGCCAAAAATATGCCCATTGAATCTGTATAAACGGGTTCAGGGTCGGTCTACCTCACCGAAAGAGAATCCGCCCTTCGGCGTAACCTCCTTCGGGTTCCTCCCGCCCCAAGGCAGAGAGTTTAACCGATCTGTCGTTCAAAGGTCGGTTTACCTCCCCGATAGAGAGTCCGCCCTTCGGCGTAACCTCCTTCGGGTTCCTCCCGCCCGAAGGCAGAGAGTTCAACCGATCTGTCGTTCAAGAGTTGAGCGACGGACTCCCGCTACTGACTGAGGTGCAGTATTTATTAAGTATGAAATAGTCCATTATTATTATTATGGGTAAGATTCCATAACACTTAGGATGAAATGCTTAAAAAAAAAAAGGAAGTTCGGATCAAGATAAAAAAAAAAAATAAACCTCTTCATTAGTCATCATCGTCAGTCCCATGACCGGATGCGGTAGAAGTGTTACTGCACAGCTGGCCACCTGTTCAGTTCCTTCCGCATATCTGGACTGAAAACTGGAGAATTATTTGTTCTTTTTAAATCATTTCACTCCAAGCAAGGGAATAAACCCACTAAAGACATAAGATGTTGCTGATAGGTAATAAGAGAACAAAACTTATTAAGAAGTGAGGGCAATTAACCAACAAGATAACGATTTACATTGCATTTTTTGTCATGACAGCGAACACTCGTTGCCACTTTTGTCATGTCAACGAATACTCACTGTCACTTTCATAATGTTCGTTGTAGTAGAGACTTTGTAATCGCAGATACAAATTATAGTAACGCCGTTGAACAATGCTGGTGTCAGACGCCTTCGAAAATCACTCGCACTAATAGTGTTAGGTTGGTGCAAAAATAATGTCGTTTTCTCACATAGTAACATATGTGAGAAAACGACATTATTTTTGCACCTACCTA
>OZ010611.1:61291551-61301551 GCA_963932145.1 Acanthosepion lycidas | reverse complement strand
ATATATATATATATATATATATGTATATATTAGTTTGAGCGATATATATATATATATATATATATATATATATATATATATATCAGTTTTGGCTATATATATATTAGTTTTGGCTATATATATATATTTATAAGTTTTGGTTATATATATATATATGTATGTATGTATAGCTTTGCATTCAATGGTCAACATCCTTTAGCTTTGCACTAGTTCAAAAAAAGATTCAACCAACATCAAAGCTCATTTAGGATAAATAAATATAACAATCAGACATCTCTATTGAAATACTTCTGGCACCTAAAAAAATCAAATAAAACACCTACAGTAAAATGGAAGTTAATAAGAAAAGCTAGAATATGTAGGTCATTAAATGACCCATGTAAAAGAAAAGCTAGAGGATGTGGACCATTGAATGACCCATGTCCTTAGTAATACATAGTTTCACCTGTATGTACAAAGTTTATATTTAAAAAAAAATAAAAATAAAAATAAAAAAAAATAAATAAAAAAAAAATATTTAAATATAAAATTTTAAAAAATGGTAATATACTCATACTTGATATAGAAATTAAATGAAATATAGTCTATAAAAACTAACAATGAAAATATTTTAAAGTTGTAATTATAATTGTAGTTAATTAAAATGAATTCTAACCGAAACTTCTTTTAAATTGAAATTAAATAAATAAATTAAGTTTACAAATCAGTGAAATGAATTAGCTATTTTTGCCATAAAAAAAAAAAAAAAAAATTACTTAAATAATATTTAAATATAAAATTTTTAAAAATCGTAATATAAATATACTTGATATAGAAAAATAATTTTACTTATTGTAAGTGATACAAATATTGGGTTGGTACAGAAATAGTGGCGCAGTGATGTCGTTTTTTGACGTATTTTTTAACGTCAAAGAGCGGCGTTATTGCGTCATTGTTTCTGCCCCAGCCTAATACATTTACTTCTATTAAATAAAATATAGTCTATAAAAACTAATAATGAAAATATTTTAAAGTTGTAATTAAAATTGTAGTTCATTAAAATGAATTCTAACCTAAACTTCTTTTAAATTGTAATTAAATAAAAAAATAAAGTTTACTAAATCAGAGAAATGGAAATTTTACTTAAATAATATTCAAATATAAAATCTTTAAAAAATAGTAATATAGTTGATGTGATAATAATTCTACAAACTGTAAGGGATTCTAATTACATTTAATTGTTCTTGAAAGAAATATAGTATATTAAAAATTAAAAGTAAAAATATTTCAAATTGTAGTTAAATAAAAAGTATTCTGACGTAGACACCTCCCAAAAATCTTTAAATATACGAACGAAAAAAATGCCGTAAGAATTTTAGCCGTTAACAAAAAAAAAAAAAAAAAAAATCCAGACGACACGCTTTTAACGGATGTTAGATTTCAGATTTCATTGAAAAATACATCCCTACCCACTACCAAAACGCAACAATAACTGATACATTAAAATATAGACAGATTGAACACCCAGACACCCCTAGTCTAGCAAAATAGATTTATCTGTAACCTTGGAAACATGAATTTTGTTTTAGCTGTGTATTTAAAACCCAGTAATTTTTAAAGTTATTCCAAAATTCGCTTGAGGATGAAATGGAACTAATGTCTTTAATTTAATTACAAAATTAAATTCGGGGCTTTTAGCTTCCATTTTTGAAACATGGTTGGAACTGTGTAGCGAAAAACCATATTTTAAGTCTATTAATTTATAATATTAATGCTCTGTAAATTTACATTGAGCACTGTTTTGTAAAAATAAAAATATCTATAAGAACACCGGATTATATATCTTACTGTTCTTTCTTTTTATTATATTATATATATATATATATATATATATATATATATATATATATATATATATATAACTTTTGCCAATATATATATATATCTATATATATATATATATATATATATATATATCCGTTTTGGCAATATATTATATGTATATATGTATGATTTGGCAATATATATATATATATATATATATATATATATATATATATGTCATTTTTGGCTATATATATAAATATATATATATGTTTTGACTACATATATATATATATATATTAGTTTTGGCTATATATATATATCAGTTTAGCTATATATATATATATATATATATATATATATATATATATATATATATATATATATATAGAGTCAAATCTGAGAAAAACAAAAAGGCGAGAAAAAATTCATTTTGTAGACGAAAACAGTATTTTTCAAAGATTTTACTTGAATTTTTTGCGACATATTTTATCCTTTATTTATTTTCATGATATTTTCCATATTGTTTTAATATTATATTTCTTAATATTTCTTAAGGTTTTGGATTTTTCTATCTTCCGGAAAAAAAAAAAGAAGAAAAAAACGCAGTGGGATGTCTTCCAGAAAGAGGTGAAAAAAAAAATATGATCGGGCGAAGGTGATAATCCATAAATGTTTGATGAGACTTGTTTGTGCCAGAATAACTGGTCTTATTTTCCCCGACAGTTATCTTTACAGACAGACAAGATTGTTTTTCGACTTGGGTGAACCTGAAATAAGAAACATAAAAACAATAATTTGCCATTATTTTGCTTCTATCGCGAAATTACTGGAAGTGTTTGTCGGCCAGCCACACTAAAAATGAAATCGGCGATACGGGTTCAAATATTAGCTGAAAGTTTATCTTTCAAATTAAAACACTTTTCCAAAACGATGAATTCATCACTTTTACCTCACGGCTATGGTATAAACCCAAAATGAGCTCTCTTGGTTGACAACCAGTCTAGGAGAAGAACATTCCAGAATTCAGTATCGTCTCGTTAGAATCTCTTTTAGATATTTTAACTCTACTATTCGTCCTTGCTTTTAATATTATTGCCACATCTGGTCTAGTGTTCCTGCTATACATATAGAGAATCTTGGTAGAATCCATAAAAGAATCTGTAATGTTATTAGTCCTGACCTGGCATCTCAGCTTCATCCAATACCCCACCTCCGTAATGTAGCTACCCTGTACCTTTTCTATAAATACTTTCATATAATTGTCATGATAAACCTTCCGTTATGCTATCTTGACAATAGTGATTTTAGCGCAGTACTAGACTGGCGGCTAGATCTCATCATTTGACGGTTGAAATGGTTAGATTTAACCGTAAGTTCTATGCTAATAGTTTCTTCTATCGCACTTATCCCTTGTGGAATTCTCTTCCGGCTTTTTGCTTCTCAGTCAGCTTTTATCTTCAAATATTTAAATGTTATCTACTGTTTTTTTTTTAATTATTGCTCGTTTACTGTTCTATCTCTTTCATTGTGTTTTTCTCTTTTTCAAATTCGCTAGCAGATTTTATTAACTTGCTAGGGGTGAAATGATTATATATATATATATATATATATATATATATATATATATATATAAACGAACGCGTGTATAGCAACACCGTCGATGTTGCTGCTTTCCCAGTTGTAAGTTCTAGAACTTACAACTGGGAAAGCAGCAACATCGGTGTGGCTGCGACCGGTTGATTCATAATTACACCATAAGAATAATCTATCTATCTATCTATCTATCTATCTATCTATCTATCTATCTATCTATCTATCTATGCCAGTCTGCTCATCTCTATCTATGCCAGTCTGTATATACCAATCTGTTTATATCTATCTATCTATCTATCTATCTATCTATGTGAATAAAAATGCACCATTTGTGTAAATGAATTAAGCGAACCGCTTTAGGTTTCTCTCTTTGTTATAGTACCTATTCTATTGTAATGGACTCTCCGGCAGATAATAAGAAGCAGTGGCAAGTTCGGCTCAGTGGTGTTGAGCTAGTGAGACGATATCGGACATTGAAGTACCAACCATCACAACTAGATTTGCTGCGTCATTAACTCTTATTTCCAAGTTCCTAACGTTTTGTACGTCGAACCTAATTTAAAACGACTTATTAAAATACAAGCCTCCACTGTGAAAACAACTCTACAACATTTTGGCGACGAAGGACTCGTAATTGACACGGGAAAAGAAAAAATTTCGGTTACTTTACTACAACATTTTGGCGACGAGTGACTCGAAACTCACACGCAGGAAAGAAAAAAAAACTTTTCGTACGCCTTACTACAACATTTTGGCGACGAGTGACTCGAAACTCATACGGAGGAAAGAAAAAAAAACAAACTTTTCGTACGCCTAACTACAATATTGACGACGAGGGATTCGTTTCTCAGACGGAGAAAGAAAGAAAAAATTTTTCGTACGTCTAACAACACCTTGGCGATAAGGAATTCGTAATTCATACGGAAGAAAAAATTTTTGTTCACGCTATAACAACTTGAGCGACCAGAATTCTAAATTCATACGAAAAAAAAAAAAAAAAATTCGTTTCGCTATATACGACACTTGGCGACGAACGTATTTTGGTTTCATACGGAAAAAAAAAATTGAGTTCACTCTACAAAACTTGTCAACGTGGATTCGTAACTCATACAGACGTAAAAAAAAAAAAAAATTCACCCGCCATAATAAACGTGGCGTACGTGGGATTGCGTTTCATACAGTGAAAAAAAAATTCGCTCACGTTATTTAGTGACGAAATTCGTGTTTTATTACGGAGGAAAAAGAAAAAAAAAATTTCTCGTCAAATTTTCGACGACAACTCGGATTCACATATAAAAAAAAAACTTGGCAAAGTTTTTTTCGAAAGACAAAACGTCAACTTACTGACGAAAAATCAGTCGTATTCTCAACTGAGAAAAGACAGTTTGCTCAAATAGGTCACGAATTACAAATTCATTTTGGACTCCCCCCTCTACAATATTTGTGTAAACTTTTTGCGAAGATGGAGGAATGCAAAAATATATTCCAGGAATTTTTTAAGTTCCAGACGGAACAACAAAAGACGATATTGGAACAGCAGAAAACATTCCAGATGCAACTTCAGGAGGAAACCTTTAATAGACAAATGCAGTTTCAACGAGAAATGGAACAGATGCATAAGGAGTTTCAAAACAAAATTCTGGAAATACCTGAGAGGAAAGAGAAAAATCTATGAAATGATTCTTTCCCAGAGAATACAATATGGAATTCGATTGAAATATTCACGTACAGTCCAGACGAAGAAATAACTTTTGAAGAGTATTTTAAAAAATATACGGAGGTGTATAACGAGGACTGCCACACGTGGTCTGAAGGAAAGAAGGTTCGACTTCTTTTAAGCAAGTTAGGAACTGCTGAGCATAACAAATTGGTAAACTACATTTTACCGAAATAAACTAGCGAGTTGACTTTTACCGAGGCGGTAAATATATTAAGTGAATTATTTAGTAAAAAGACATCTTTGTTTCACAAGAGGTGGAAATGTTTGAATCTGATGAAAGAGGATGAACAAGACTTTATAACGTATGCAGTTAATGTGAACAAGCATTGTGAAGAATTCAAACTAGCAGAATTAAGCGCTGACAATTTTAAGTGCTTAGTATTTGTTCAAGGCCTAGTTTCAGAAAGAGATGCAGAATTGAAGAAATTGGTACTTTCAAAATTGGAAAACGAACCGATGATTTCGGTACAAAGTTTGGCAGAAGACTGCACAACATATGTTAGCGTAAAGAAAGACTCGAAAAAGATAGAACAGTCTGACGTTTCGCATGTAAGAAAAATACGCTACAAAAAAGAAAGTCAGTCTACCAAAAAGAATTCTAAAATTGCGGATTATCAAACAAAAAGTGAAATACCAGAGAAAAATAAACAAAAACTCCCGAAGCCATGTTTTGCTTGCGGTGAACTTCACTGGTACAGATATTTAAATTTTAGGAATAAAAAATGTTTCAACTGTGAAAGAGTGGGGCATAAAAGCTCGCACTGCAGGTCAAAATATAAAGACAATAAAATAAGAAAATTAAAGTCCGACGAAGTGAACGACGGAATAACTAGAAAATTTGTTACCGTCGAAATAAAGTAATAAAAAAATAAAAATGCAACTCGACACTGGTTCTGACCTATCTATCATAAATTTGAATACGTGGAAGAAGTTGGGGAAACCATCTTTAATGAAGACAAATAAAATCGCGAGGTCCGTGACAGGAGAAAAAATACAATTTATTGGAGAATTTGTTACAAACGTCACGTTAAATAAAAAAACGCGAAAAGCTAAACTATTTGTCATGAAAAATACCACGAACTTACTTGGTACGGATTGGATAACAGAATTTCAGTTATGGGATTTACAAATATTCTTTCTGTTACAAGGTTGAAAATTTAAACTACGAAGCTCAGAAATTAGTTAGGAAATTAAAGAGAACTTTTCCTACTGTTTTTTCTCCAGGTTTGGGAACGTGTACCAAGATGGAGGCAAAATTGTAGCCAAAACAAAACGCTCAGGCGGTATTCAAAAAGAAAAGGAATGTGCTGTTCGCTTCAATTGAACAGATAGATGAAGAATTAGACAGATTAGAGAAAACCGGTGTATTTAAAAAGGTTGAGAGGGTTACACCGACGATATATGTGAAAAACAAGCTCCAGATAGTAAAGATGAAGCCGACACCGAAAAAAAACTGAGGAACAAGTTACGCGCAACCAAGGACATGTAGTATTATTAAATGATTTAAGTCAACAAGAACCTAGAGAAACTGTGAGTCCATCTTTAAGAAGTTCAAAGCGGAAGGTTGTTTCTAGTAACGCTTTGGAGATATATATATATATATATATATAAAAAAAAAATAGAAAAGCGGATTGGTTATATGGCGTACTTGGTCAAAGGGGAAAAATTCACGTGCAGTAAACAGATCAGACGACGTTTTTCAGACGTGGTTGACAGCGGTCCCGCGAAAAAGAAAGAAAAAAAAAAAAAAACGCCGATGGAGGTGATTTTCAATAAGTTTGATCTAACAACCCCTGCAAATAATTATACCTAAGGTACGCCGACCCAGAAGAAAAAAAAGAAAAGAAAAAAGGCACCTGATCATTTAAAAGTGAATCAAAAAACGTAGCAAATAAGATACGATGTTGCTAAAAAAAAAAAAAAAAAATTTTTTCTGTAAAAATTTGAAAAATAAATTAAGAAAACTTTTTACTCCTGCGGAGTAAAGTTTTAGAGGGGGATGTTATGGTACCTATTCTATTGTAATGGACTCTCCCACATATAATAAGTAGCAGTGGCAAGTTCGGCTCAGTGGTGTTGAGCTAGTGAGACGATACCGGACATTGAAGTACCAACCATCACAACTAGATTTGCTGCGTCATTGACTCTTATTTCCAAGTTCCTAACGTTTTGTACGTCGAACCTAATTTAGGACGATTTATTAAAATACAAGCCTCCGCTGTGAAAACTACTCTACAACACTCTTTCACTATACGGTCAGTTTTAGACCCACTGGAGCGACAGGGTGTAATCGAATTCTATTTTTTTTCAGATTTGGCCATTTGTAGTGGTGTGCAGTAATATGAATCTATTTTAGGGTCTATGAAAAAATTTGTTGAAAAATATTGTATCATCCCTGATTGCATCAGATTTTTGTCACGCCCAAACATATTGTCTCGACTGTCGATTAGTTGTCCTACGGCGATTGTCTGCGATGGACATTACTCCAAGGAAGCATATGAAAATTGTAACGCTGCACGAACACACTGGCAAACATTACCAGTGAGCAAATCAAAGTACTAAAGACTGGCACTGAAACTTTCCTGATTTAAATCCAATCCATTATCTCTGGTCAATCTTCGTGGAATGGACATACGAAGTATTGGGTCATGTTTCATTGGAAAATACGAGAAAAAGTAAATAATAATGGAATTATTCGTTCTGTTTTAATTAATTTGCACAAAGATCTATCAATGTATCTGTATCTGGGAACTTACCTATAACGATAATGGACTCTTCCTGACACTATAAATACTGCGCATCTCAAGAGGTATAATGAATGAATGGTGTAACGAGTCGAGACAATATTAGTTCACTCTAAAGCAGATGGACGGTCATTACTAACAACTTCAACTTCTGTTGTAATATATCTTTGTTATTCTACTCTTGTGTTCGTGTTGTTCTTCCTTGGTTCTAACCTGGGACCATAACTGTGGTGCCAGGATATTGGACCATGACAGTATCTCAGTCTGTTCATATCTATCTATCTATCTATCTATCTATCTATCTATCTATCTATCTATCTATATATATATATATATATATATATATATATATGTATATATGTGTGTACGGAGTGATTGAAAAGTAACTCCCTATTTTATGTTTGATGGACTCTCTTCAGTATATATGATGGATTATTACTGCACGAACACACTAGCAATCCTTACCAGTGAGCAAATCCAAGTACTATAGACTGGCCCAGAAACTCTCCTGATTTAAATCCGATCGAAAATCTGTGGTCAATCTGCAAGGAATGACTTCGTGGAATGGACATACGAAGTATTAACATGTGCACTGGGTCATGTTTCATTGAGAAAATACGAAAAAATAGCAAATAATAACGGAATTTTTCGTTTTGTTTCAATTAATTAGGACAAGGGTGTATTTACAATAAAGAAATCACAAAACGAGGAGGAAAAGGCCATTGGAACAACTGCTATGAAAATATTTATAGAACAGATATCGAGAATACGTTATGGCAGTGAGAAAGTGACTGACGTCGAGATGTCGCGTCAGGACCGAGTACATCACATACCCTTCTTTTGAGTTTATCTATATTTTTATATTTTTTGTCTATATATTTATACATTTTCTTTGTTAACCCTTCTGACTGTTCGTCAAAGAGTGATCGTACTCTGGCGTTGGTTATTATTTCCGACGAGCGAGTTAACACTTTTTAATTTGTGGTGAAGCATCAAAAAATATCCCAGCCTAGCAAGAGCATTCGTGTCTTATTCGATACACAGTTAACCACTAAATGTATAAGATTTTATACGCGGGTGGCGACCAGAAGACGACTGTGAATATCAAAAACAGAGAAATGACTTCCACGCGAGTATCCCAAATCATCTACGGCATCCGTCATTTTAAGCACAGTCCGGTGACGATTCGATTGAAATCAAGAGAGACAGAACCCAGACACGGTTATCTTTACTCACACCCGTTCCTAACCAGCCCTTGCCAGATATCCATTGATGTTCCGTCCAGCGTGACCAATGGTCAAACTCGTTTTTATTACTATACAAATAAAATTGTACAATATTAATTAGGAATAAAATAAAAATTCATCAGTTTTATTAGGCATAAATATCCATGATATTTCTTACAATACAAATAAAAATATATGCTTATTAATATGCAAATAAAACGGTGTGCACAATTTATTTTTTACAGTAAGTTTCATCCTGTACAAGGTTAGGAAGCCACTCGAGGTAGAAGGTTACGTTAAGTAGTTTATATGGATAAGAGAGGAAGAATACAGTTAACTCTAGACTTGAAAAAGTTAAGATTGGGAGTCTGTTGCATGGGACAGAATGATTCGCGTCTTGCGATATGTCTGATTAGCTCAAAAAAGAAAAAAGAAAAGAAAAGAAGATAGGAGAGGTTAGATAGATATTGAGAGAGAGAATGAGAGCGTATGAATTTTTTTACAGTTTTGTTCATCCTGTACAAGGCCTGGAGAGCCACTCAAGGTAGAAGGCTACGAGAAGGAGTAGTTTCTATGGATAGAAGTGGACGATAACGGTTGACTCTAAAGTTGAATAGATTAAGATTGTAGTGATCGGGGAAACATCCTCTTGGGAGTCTGTACCACGGGGAAGTGATTCGCGATTTCGATATGGATATTAGTCTTTGATTATTTCAAAAAAGAAATGAGAAAGAAAAGTAAGAGGATAGAAAGAGAGGTTAGATATATAGTGAGTGAGAGACAGAATGAGAGCTTATAGCCTTTTTTTACAGTAAGTTTCACCCTGTAAAAGCCACAGGAGCCACTCGTGGTAGAGGTTTACGATAAGGAATAGTTTATATGGATAGGTGGGGGCGATAATGGTTAACTCT
>OZ010611.1:61266551-61281551 GCA_963932145.1 Acanthosepion lycidas | reverse complement strand
ATGTTTTTAAAATAACATATTTTCAGTCTATATTTCTGAGATGAGGTATTATGTACACTATTTACATTATCCGGACTATTGTCCTCATCTTTGTTGCCATATTTATCACAACGTTTAGGCTCTTCAGTATCTGTCTATATTCCTGAGATGAGGTATTATGTACACTATTTACATTATTCGAACTACTGTCCTCATCTTTGTTGCCATATTTATCACAACGTTTCGGCTCTTCAGTATCTGTCTATATTCCTGAGATGAGGTATTATGTACATTATTTACATTATTCGGACTATTGTCCTCATCTTTGTTGCCATATTTATCACAACGTTTCGGCCTTTTAGTATCTGTCTATATTTCTGAGATGAAGTATTATGTACATTATTTACATTATTTGGAATAATGTCCTCATCTTTGTCGCCATATTTATTACAACGTTTCGGTCGTTGTACGCTCCCGCCTTTTTCGGGTGGTTGGAATGTTGAACTGAACCCTTTATTTCGCTCACTGGGGTAGACTGTTCTAGTTCCTCAAGGACACATGGCACAGTGGATAAAGGCGTTAGTTAGACCCAGTGACAGGACGCAAAGAGTGTGAAGGCGGTAGAGAACTTCGTGAGGGGAATAAGCAGGAGATAACAGATAACTAACATCCATTAGACATGGCACATGGAACTAGAACATTCTACCCCAGTGAGCGGAACAAAGGGCTCAGTTCGACATTCCAACCACCTGAAATATGCCTAAGCGTACAACGGCCTCTACTGCGCTTAAAATTGGTCATTAAGAAACAAATTGTGACAGCTCTAGATAAGAAGTTTCAGCCTTCAAGTAATTCAAGACTTCTTCCCAAAGCTGTCTGCGTCGGGACACAAATAAAGGAGAACATAGAGTGCAAGGAATTCCGCAAGATGTGCTCATTAGGATGAATAAAGGAGCGTGGAACAACTTTGTCAAAAGTGGTTTGGGGCTTCCTGAGGAATCACAAAGCCGAATACTATGTGGTACTTTTTCAGACCCTGATGAAGTTCTACGGAAAAATGAGGCACAGGATGTCCCTCAAAGACCATATGCTTGAAGGCAGGATGTCCCTCAAAGTTCATATGCTGGAAGGCAGGATGTCCCTCAAAGTCCATATCCTTGAAGGCAGGATGTCCCTCAAAGTTCATATCCTTGAAGGCAGGATGTCCCTCAAAGTCCATATGCTTGAAGGCAGGATGTCCCTCAAAGTCCATATCCTTGAAGGCATGATGTCCCTCAAAGTTCATATGCTTGAAAGAAGGATGTCCCTCAAAGTTCATATGCTTGAAGGCAGGATGTCCCTCAAAGTCCATATCCTTGAAGGCAGGATGTCCCTCAAAGTCCATATCCTTGAAGGCATGATGTCCCTCAAAGTTCATATGCTTGAAAGAAGGATGTCCCTCAAAGTTCATATGCTTGAAGGCAGGATGTCCCTCAAAGTCCATATCCTTGAAGGCAGGATGTCCCTCAAAGTCCATATCCTTGAAGGCATGATGTCCCTCAAAGTTCATATGCTTGAAAGAAGGATGTCCCTCAAAGTTCATATCCTTGAAGGCAGGATGTCCCTCAAAGTCCATATCCTTGAAGGCAGGATGTCCCTCAAAGTCCATATCCTTGAAGGCATGATGTCCCTCAAAGTTCATATGCTTGAAAGAAGGATGTCCCTCAAAGTTCATATCCTTGAAGCCAGGATGTCCCTCAACTCCATATCATTGAAGACAGGATGTCCCTCAAAGTTCATATGCTCGAAGGCAGAATGTCCCTCAATGTTCATATGATTGAAAGCAGGATGTTCCTCAAAGTCCATATCCTTAAAGGTAGGATGTCCCTCAAAGTTTATATGATTGAAGGCCGTATGTCCCTCAAAGTCCATATGCTTGAAGGCAGGATGTCCATCAAAGTTCATATGCTTGAAGGCAGAATGCCCGTCAAAGTCCATATCCTTGAAGGCAGGATGTCCCTCAAACTTCATATGCTTGAAAGAAGGATGTCACTCAAAGTTCATATGATTGAAGGCAAGATGTCCCTCAAAATTCATATGCTTGAAAGCAGGATGTCCCTCAAAGTCCATACCCTTCAAGGCAGGATGTTCCTCAAAGTTCATATCATTGAAGCCAGGATGTCCCTCAAAGTCCATATCATTGAAGACAGGATGTCTCTCAAAGTCCATATCCTTGAAGGCCGGATGTCCCTCAAAGTCCATATGCTTGAAGGCAGAATGTCCCTCAAAGTTCATATGCTTGAAGGCAGGATGTCCCTCAAAGTTCATATGATTGAAAGCTGGATGTCCCTCAAAGTTCATATGCTCGAAGGCAGAATGTCCCTCAAGTCTATATCTTTGAAGTCAGGATGTCCCTCAAAGTCCATATCCTTGAAGGTAGGATGTCCCTCAAGTCTATATGATTGAAGGCTATTGTCGATAAATGCAAAGAGATCATAGATGCTAAATCAGAGGAGCAAGGTGGCTTTTCAACCAGGATATACTGGAACTTGAACGCTGCTACCAAAGATCGTATGATGGAAACATGATGGGAGACTATATTTGCTGAAAGTAAATTACAGTATAAGTGTAAATCCCGAAAAAACAACTCACTTCTAAATTTGTGGCCTCTTGTGTAATCCTCAAATAAATAAATGGTACTTCTGATTCCTGTGTCTTTTTCTTCCTATTTTGCATAAATGGCAATGTTCCTATTCGCCTGTATTCCCAAGGGGGAAATGGTGAATTTCAGAAATATCATTATCCTGATCACAAAAGCAAAGTTTGAAGGAAATATTAACCATTTTTCATATTTTGTAGAAGTAAACAAATAGGAAATGGTAATTGCTAAACAAAGACAAAAGTTTTGTTAAAATTGTTATCGATTCAATTTTGTCAGTAATTTCTTTTTTTTTTTTAATCCATGCCAAGAGTAAATATTTAATCTCTTAGTAAAATTGCTGCGCGATTTACTAATTTGGATTAATCAGCTAGCCAACTCAAGCCCTATTTAATTAATCCTTATTTTGGATTCTACTGCAAATTGTTGATTTTACCATTCTATACTTTGGACTGAATTTGCTAACACTTGACCCACTTTTATATTTAGAAATTATTTTCTTAATCTTTACAGGGACTGGTTTTCTCCCTTCTTTTTGCTGAACCAAAATATTGTACTTCTTCTTTTTTCCGTTTTTTATTACTTTACTTAGCTTCTGAAAGGCGTCTTTCTCTACCCAGTGCGCCTCCGAATTGCTACCCAAGGACAAAAATCGTGTTAAAGATTTTAATTGAAATGAAAATCATTTAGGGGGGTTCTAAAACGGAAAATGCCCGCCGGGCGTTATTGTACAAGACCACTATGATTTTCTTTCTGGATCTGCGATCAAAACGTATATTATGTTGTTCACATTGTGTCCACCAACAATAAATCCTGGTAGAACATCTAGGTCTATTAGAAACGCGTTGCTGTATAGATTAATTAAATCCGGTGTGAAGATGCATCCTTGTTTTACAACCATTTTTATTTTTTTGTTACACGCTCAATTCATTTTCTATGATTATGCAGACGTTTTTTCCCGCGTAAATATTCCATATGTTTGTGATAGCTTTCCCAAATATATAAGGTTATCCTGGCAGTTCAAATAAATCTTTGTGTTTTGTCTAATCAAATCAGTTGGGTAGTTTATTAAACATAGATTTACGTCCTTCTGCAATGCTCGCTCTGCTATCATTCTGGCAAGGAAGATTGTATATCTTGTTGCCATGTCTTTACCTTAGATACATTGTTCATATCTTATTTCCAGTTTAATTCTGATATGCCCACTGTTCACCAAAATCCGGATAATAAGTTTAAGAGGGATTAGTTCACTTAATCAGTTACTAAGTTTTTACGACAATGTAATCGGCAGTCTGCTGCTATTTCGGTGGAATTCAGCTCTGTCATAATAAGTATTAAAACGGATGGGTATACGTAATACAAAGCTAATGAGTTCAACTGTCCTCCCACCTGTATCTTCCCGCACGGGAAGCCATCTGGAAATATCGAATAACGCGCATGCGCACTGCAGGCTCTCAGTGAAAATGCCAATATCAGTGTCTTTACAATTTTCAGTTACTTAGCTTCCGTTAGCTGATTTAAATAATGACAATTTTTTTTTATGAGGCATCTTAAAAAGTTTAAAGCAAACATTTTTTTCGGGATTGAACTAAGCGAGTAAATATATATATATATATATATATATATATATATATATATATATATATATATATATATATTGACATGAGACGAGTTTGAAAAGCTTTCAGCAGATTGGATTTCATCAGAAGATACAATCTATCTATCTATCTATCTATCACAGTCTGTTCATACCTTAGTCACTCTGTTCATATCTATCTATCTATCTATCTATCTATCTATCACAGTCTGTTCATATCAAAGCGTATTCATATCTATCTATCTATCTATCTATCTATCTATCTATCACAGTCTGTTCATATCAAAGCGTATTCATATCAAAGCGTATTCATATCTATCTATCTATCTATCTATCGATCACAGTCTGTTCATCTATCTATCTATCTATCTATCTATCTATCTATCTATCTATCTATCTATCACAGTCTGTTCACATTTAAACCTATTCATATCTATCTATCTATCTATCTATCTATCTATCTATCTATCTATCTATCTATTACTGTTTGTTTATATCTAAGCCTATTCATATCTATCTATCTATCTATCTATCTATCTATCTATCTATACGTTTAATATATTTTAATAATACAGTTATCGCAGGTAAGAGTCAATATTTCTCAATTTTTATATATACTAAAGAAGACCCGAGTTTTATAGAGAACAGGGTCACACCTAATATTAATTTAAAATAAATAAAAAACAAAAGAAAACATATTTTACAATTGAATCAATTACATAATCTGCCTCTTATCGTTTCTCGTAGATTCGACCCAACTTCCTTAATATTACGTCTCTATTAATTACTTCAACGGAGAGCCGAGTTCCAACTCCAGTCAGGTTCGTTATATTCATTAAACTCGTGCAAATTGTGGAATATATGAATCCACCTCTTCTCCCCTCAGCTATGGGTTAGTTTGTGTTGTAGCATACTTACGGATGATAATAGGTATGTCCTCATTCACATAAATACAGTAGTAAATATTATATGTTAGTCCGCAGTTGGAGGCTCGTCTCCAGTTGTGCTGGTAAAACTCCCAGCCTCCGAGTCTATGTTGAAGGACAGAGACTCGCCTCGGGAAATAGCTACTCGACCCCGTTTCATACGGGGTCTACGGGGAATTTTTGGCCGAGCCTACGAACTTGGGTACCCACATTAAATTTGGCCTTGTGCCCCATCTAACCGCGTAGGGCGGATGGTAGATATCCTGCAGTTGGAGATTCATCTCCAGCTATGATGGTCAAACCCCCTGCCTCCGGGCAGAGAGGAACCCCAGCCGAGGCTATGTTGAAGGGCAGAGTCTCATCTCGGGAAACAGCTATTCGATCATATTAAATTTGGCCTTGTGCGTGGGGAGGTTGGTAGGTATCTGCAGTTGGAGTTACACCGTGATATTCACTTGACTCACTTCCAGCAGTTAACTATTAGTTTGGTGCAAAAATAATGACGTAATAATGTCGTTTGTTGACGTTAAAAAATACGTCAAAAAACGACATTATTACGTCATTATTTTTGCACTAACCTAATACTTCTACGCACTGCTGGCGAATCCTATATGTGTTGTTCTTGTCCTAAATATTATCATTCATTACCAACCTTCGTTTGATTATTCTATTCAGTAACCTTCCCTAGGTTGCAACAGTTATTAGCACTTGTATCTGTGAATCATTACTATCTTCAATAATTTCTTACAATCTTGTTATATTCCGTACTAAGAGAATATAAATACTTAACACCAGGTGGATAATAAAATAAAGTTTTATTGTACACAACCAGTACAATATGAAATACGGTACAGTTATACACACAGGTCAATCTAGTAGTGAATGCTACTAGTTGGAAGGTCGGACGTGCTTTCGTCTTCTCTCTCTCACTCTTAATATTTAACGACACCTCCACGAGGGATGTATGTGATACAAGGCTGAGTTTACCGTGGTTTCTCATAGGCCAAAAATATTCCCTTAGACCCTGCATAAGCGGATTCAAGGTCTATCTAACTCCCCGGACGAAACATTGCCCTTAGGCAAAGCCTCGTCCGGGTACCTCTCTGCCCCAAACAAAGAGTTCAGCAGTGAAGAACAGGATAGAGCACTATTTTCTTTCTCACTATTCCTTCAGTCTTTCGTAGACAGTTGACTTTATACAGTGTAACACGGATATAAGAGACCCTGATATAAGAGAGATTTTATCTGGTCCCAAATTAGAGCCATACTTACCTAAACAAAATAGATCAAAGCCGGATATAAGAGAAACCCGGATATAAGAGACTTAGCCGGTCTCTTATATCCGGGTTACACTGGAGGTACTTACTAACTATAGTGTAATCATGTGGTGACTGGTTATTCCACTACATCAAATCTAAAAATATTTTATGGCTTTAAATAACCTGCAAAATGTTGATAAGTATTATTTTATTTTGTTCTTTTATTTTTTTCCTTTTCTTATTGTGCATTAGAAATTTTGTCAGTTCCGTCTGTTTGGTATTTTCGCCAGGTACACATAATCATGACTATTTATTCTACATTAATTATAAAAATAACATTTTCTCCAGACAAACAAAAAAAATCGAATTTTCCTCATTTCTAAGGCAGATGTCTACACGTATGATCTTCTGCGGTCAATAAAATAAATCAACTTAATTTTTTTTTTCATTGTGCGGCCCGGTTATAATGAATTATATCTCATGCGACCTACTGTTAGGAAAATTGTTGTCTGTTTTTAATATTGGAGCATCATGGGAAATTTCCTTGTTTACAAAAATTTCATTTTTGACAATCTCATGAGTCTTGCGTTTCGTTCTTCGGTGTTAGATGATCTGTAACCCACCGAACACAGCGCCGGCAAGAAATAAAGTGTAATTACGTGATTTTTGCCCTCGTGACGTCCGAATTTTAAAATTTCATGCTTAATAATGGGTCGTTGTAAATAGACGAATAACTTATGTAAAGTTCTCGTCTGTAAAAAGAAAAACATATTAAGATGTTGTGTCAGCATCGCACAGAACATGACTTCGAAAGGGGAAAAGAAAAAAGGAAAGAAAGAACAAACGAGAAGGAAAAGAGAAGGGAGGAAAAACAAAAAGAAAAACAAGAAAGAGGAAAAGAAGAGAAAAAGAAACAAGAAAGAAAGAGAGAAAAAAAGAAGAGGAGAAAGAATCAGAAGAAAAATAAAATGACTTAAGTAAGGTAAAAAGAAAGAAGTAAGTGAGAACGAGGGGGGGGGAGAAAGAAAATTTAAAGGAAATGATGAAGAAGAAAAAAGGGAAACAATAGATATATTGCAGGGAGAAAAGAAAGAAAGAAAGAAAGAAAGAAAGAAAGAAAGAAAGAAAAAAGAAAGAAAGAAAGACATATAGGAAATGAGATAAACAAAAGAAAGAAAGAAAGAAAGAAAGAAAGAAAGAAAGAAATGAGATAGACAAAAGAAAGAAAGAAAGAAAGTAAGAAAGAAAGAAAGAAAGAAAAAAAGACATTCAGGAAATAAGATAGACAAAAGAAAGAAAGAAAGAAAGAAAGAAAGAAAGACAGATATTCAGGAAATGAGAAAGACAAAAGAAAGAAAGAAAGAAAGAAAGAAAGACATTCAGGAAACGAGATAGACAAAAGAAAGAAAGAAAGAAAGAAAGAAAGAAAGAAAAAAGAAAGAAAGAAAGAAAGAAAGAAAAAAGAAAGAAATTCAGGAAATGAGATAGACAAAAGAAAGAAAGAAAGAAAGAAAGAAAAGAAAGAAAGAAAGACATTCAGGAAATGAGATAAACAAAAGAAAGAAAGAAAGGAAGGAAGAAAGAAAGAAAGAAAGAAAGCCATTCAGGAAATGAGATAGACAAAAGAAAGAAAGAAAGAAAGACATCCAGGAAATGAGAGAGGCAAAAGAAAGAAAGAAAGAAAGAAATTCAGGAAATGAGATAGACAAAAGAAAGAAAAAAAGAAAGATAGAAAGAAAGAAAGAAAGAAAAAAAAGAAAGAATGAAAGGAAGACACCGAATAAATATGCAATAGAAGATGAAGTAAAAAAGAAGAATTGAAAAGAAGAGAGAAAGAAAAGAGAAAGAATGAAAGGGAAAGAAGTATTCTTTATGGAAAGAAAACGGAATTAATCCAATATAGACACTGACTGAGAAGAATACAAGTAGCCATTCCTGGAAGCGATTATCTACACTCGTCTCTCAATTGACAGAAGAAGCGATAATTGTTGGTATCTCAAAGTCGGCCATCTTTAATAACATTCGCGAAAAAGCCAACGACTAAGCAGAAACATTGGTAATTCTTGGACGAAATAGCAGGCCATCAAGTAGCACAGATGCTAAACACATTAGAAATTTCATTTTCTTCTTGACGTGACTCGTACACTGTCTATCCTTACTGGGCACAGCACATTTCTGGCGTTGTAGGGGACTAAAATACGCTTACATTGTTCGAAAGTAAATTGCATATATAAATGTTGTTTAAAATGGCCTGTTTTTATGGAGACGAGTGCTCATTATCGGGAACGTTTGAATGTTTCAAGACATACATCTATGTCTTTCCGTCTGTCTGTCTGTCTCTGTCTCTCTCTCTCTCTCTCTCTCCCTCTCTATCTTCGGTAAATGGAATCTTTGTGTTTATCTAAAAATTAATACGTTTAAATTCAACTTCATCCTTGCTGTGCGCCAACGGCTTAGGGGTAGAATCTTCGACTGACGGATTTCGATCCTAGCTAGAGGTAACCGGACGTCTAGCCACACTGATGAGCTGTGATACAGCGAAACAGTCTGTCTGTGGATGACAATATATATCCTCCTGAAAAATTTATTTCGGTTGAACTCTCTGGGGAGGAAGTGTGGGTTTTTAAACAGTGACTATTACGGCTAATAATGCATGACGCTTGGATAAATCGAATCGAGTTCTCTCAGTCACTGTGTGTTTATATAAAAATAATTACGCTTAAATTCACCTTCATCCCTGTGCTTATATAAAAATAAATACGCTTAAATTCCCTTTCATTCCTGCTGTGCGCCAACGACTTAGTGGCAGAATCCGCGACTGATACCAATTCAGTCGGGTTTCGATCGTACCTATAGGCAACCGGACATCTAAACACACTGATGAGCTGAGATAGAGCGAAACAGTCTGTCTGTTGATGTCTCTCTCTCTCTCTCTCTCTATATATATATATATATATATATATATATATATAATGATGAAAGCAGAGACTTTAGAACTTTTTTCAAACATAAGAGAGGAATATATGGATTTTAAAATAAGGTTTTAAAATGGGGGAAGAGAAAGTGAGAGAGAGAGAGAGGGGGAAAGGGGGGAAAGAGAGAGAGAGGAAAGAGTGAAATAATGTAATAAAGGATAAGGAATATGTTATATCCGGTACCTGTCCCAATCTTTATAAATATGTTGAACACTATTGTAAGTGGGGGGGGGGGTAATATGCTGTCTAAGTAGTCCACCACTAGCAGTGGTTTACCTACTTCACGCCGCAGGCGAGTATTATATTTTGTTTGTGTTATAAAGTTTACCATTTCATTTTCAACCTCTGTTTTGGTTATTTCTCATTCAGTAACCCTTTCTAAGTTTCTAATATATATATATATATATATATTAGGTTGGTGCAAAAATAATGACGTAATGATGTCGTTTTTTGACGTACGTCAAAAAATGACATTATTACGTCATTATTTTTGCACCAACCTAATATATATATATATATATATATATATATATATATATACACGCACTACATACAAAAAATTTTTGAGCCTCGCCGCATTTCTTCATAAAACCCTTTAAAATAAGATATTCTTTGCTTTTTTTAAAGTAAAAGATAAAGTTTCAGTAAATAGTTTATTTCCTTTTGTTTTGACGAAAAATAAGCGCATGACTGTAGAAAATTATCATACAACAGCATCATATTTTATTTTCCTCAATAACACGACCATCTGTCTTCATTATTGCTTTACAAATTCTTGGCATTCTGTCCAAAATGTTTTGAAAAAAAGTCGTTGACAGACATTCTTATTTGTTGTTGATTATTATTATCATTATATTTACATTTGTTGCATGTGCTTTCGTAGTTTATTAATTTCTTCATTATTTACCTAATTTGTTTACTTATTTATTGATTTTGATTTTATGACCATAATGCACCATTGACCAGCATATATAAATAGTCGATCCAGCACACTACACACATGGCCTGAAGATTGCCTTTAAGAATCATACAAACTATATATAAAATATAATTATTTATGATATACTACAACATATATAACAAGGAGACTCACGTTACATCTCTGTAGCCATAGCTCAACTGGGTTTCATTTAAATATACATTTTTTTATTAAATGTCAAGGTTTTTGTGTACGTGTCTAAAATTGTAGGAATGTTTTATTTTCCGATCACGGTCAGCACATTGTCACCGTCTTCGTAATTAATGTTATTGAGTGTTGGCTTTTTCTTTTTTATTATTGTGACTGGCAGTATATTTTAATCTTTTTTTTTTACATGTAGATACATATTTAGTTAAAAATAAACATTGCCCTTGATAATGGCTAAAAGAATAGCCGAAAGCGCCTGGATATGCAGAACATTTGGACAGTTTTTTAACACTACACTTGTACGAACAAAAGAAAAATTTTAAAAAAAGATTAATCGCAGTACCTTGTCAATCGTCTTTAACGAAACATGTATAAAAGAGGGATTGCTGCCTATATGCATAATTATCACACACACACACACACATATATATATATATATGAAGAAATATAGTTTTTGCTATATTTATGGGATAAAGTGGTCAATATCACAGGTAGAGCATATGTAAATATAAAAATGAACATTGAATTCACCACCCAGAGGCGACAGGCTGTTTCTTGCTAGACGTAATCGTCAGGCCTGAAACAGCCTATCGCCTCTGAGTGTTGACTTGTCAGTCGTCTTTCACGAAACACATACACACACGCAAACACACACACATGTATATATATATGAAGAAATATAGTTTTAAGATGTGCTATATTTATGGGATAAACTGCTCAATATCAGAGATAGAGCGTATATAAATATAAAAGCGAACATTGAAGTCACCACGCAGAGGCGACAGGCTGTTTTAGGCCGGCCGATTGCGTCTAGCATGAAACAGCCCGTCGCCTCTGAGTGTTGACTTCAATGTTCACTTATATATATATATATATATATATATATATATATATATATATATATATATATATATATTATTTGTACACCATGAAATTTTTATTTAATATTCTTATAAATTATGAAAAAAATTAAAATCAATGCAATATTTATACACCATTGCATAATGCTGCAATAGGCAAAAAACAATTAGAAAACTTTGTAAGTAATCGTACAAAATATGTCTTTAATGTCAAAAGATTTAAGTTACCATTATTTACATAATTCATCATAAGATTTTGCTAGATTCTTCAAATTATGTTATTACCGGAAGAATCTAGAAGATTCCGCAATTCATTTCTTATATAAGGTTATCTCTGCACACAAATCATATACAGTAATTATCATCATGGGGAAAGGCAAGAAACTATCAAATTCGCAAAAAGAATTGATTATCCAACATTGGAAGGAAGACAAAAACTATAGAAAAATAGCAGATCTCCTGAATATACCATTTATTATTGTTAGTTCTGTTATTACTAAATATAAAAAGGTGAAAACTGTTGAAAACAAATCAAGATCTGGTGCACTACACAAGATTTCTCGAATATGAATGAGAAGAATTCAGTGTAAAATTCCAGAAAATCCAATGACTACTCAGAGAGAAATACAGGAAGAATTAAAAGCATCGGATATTTATTGTTACCAAGCGAACACTAAGCAATGAACTTCACAGAAGTCAACTAAGATCGCATTCTCCAATGAAGAACTCCGCTACTATTAAAGAAGCAAGGATGGCCGGTTAAAATCTGTTCGTGAGAATAAAAATAAACCTGAATGAAAGTGTTTTATGGAAAGATGAATTAAAAATTGAACTATTTTGGCGTAATTCAAGCCATCACGTTTAAATAAAAAAACAAAACAAAACAATCCCAACGGTGAAATTTGGTGGTGGCAATATCATGGTTTGGGGATTTTTTTTTCTGTTAATGTTACGGGCAATTTAGAGATAATAGATGGTAGAATGTATTCGAAAATATGCCAAGATGTTTTGGACTCTAATTTTTTTGGCTCAGTAGTGAAGCTAAGACTCCCAAATTTTGCAAAAAGATAAACATACAGTTAAATCTACGAAAAAAATGGCTCATTGAAAACAATGTCAATAAACTCGAATGGACATCACTGTCTCCAGGCTTGAATCAAATAGAAAATTTGTGGCGTTTATTAAAAATTCAAGTTAATAAAAGAACCCTGAAAAATATCCTGGACCTAAAGAGAATATATAAAGAAGAATGAAACAACTTACTAATGGAAACTTGCAAATCATTGATTGAAAGATACAGAAAGAGACTGATTGCTTTTGAAGGGAGTAAGGGAAATGCTACAGTATTAAATAGGTAATATAATTTTGTACGATTACTTTTTCGCCTCCAAATCTTTAAATTTCATATAATTTCATGCATATAACACATTTTTCAGAATTTCTTTTGCCTATTGCAACATTATGAAATGTTATACAATTATTGTATAAATTATAAAATGCTTTTATAAAATCTATGTTAAATAAAAAAAAAAATCATGCTGTACGAATATTTCTTTCCCCAATGTATGCACTATTTCTTATTTAACAATTAAAATATTTCAGCCTTGAAAATGGGTACATGAATAGCCGAAAGCGCTCGGAAAAAAGAACATTCAGACAGATTTTATATAATTTATCATCTGAAAAGAAAAAAAAATAATGGATCGCATGAGAAATTGTGTAAACAATGAAATCAAAGCACCTTGCCTGTCGTATTCAATGAAATGTGCACGAAAGAAGGATTGCTGCCTAAACACACACACACACACATATATATATATATATGCGTGTGTGTGCAAATATGTAAAAAATAGGAAAGAACACGTTAGCTAAATAATCCGAAGTTCTTTAGTATTTTGGTTTTTATTTTAAAAATACGATACTCAATACGACAGAAGAGCCTAAATTATAATTATATTTTTAAAAATATGATTCCTTCGCTACATAAGAGTTCTCATGTTTCAAAACAAGAGCCGAAAACTTCAATATAATTATTAAAAATTAAATTGAATTAAAGTATCAAGTCAATTTAATTCTAATAATTATATTGAAGTTTTCACCTCTTGTTTTTGAAACATGAGAACCCTTTACGTAGAGTAGGAATCGTATTTTTTAAATAATAATAATAATAGTGATATATATATTAACGGATTTAAAATATGGTTTCGTCGCTACACAGTAATAACCATGTTTCAAAAACTGAAGCTAAAATCTTCAAATTTAATTATATATATTCCAAAATTCTCTTAAAGATGAAACAGAACTAATGCTTTTAATTCAATTATATAATAAAATTTGAAGTTTTTAGCTTCAGTTTTTGAAACATCGTTATTACTGTGTAGCGAAGAAACCATATCTTAAATCAGTTAATTTATAATATCTATGCTCTGTACATTTCAGTGAGCACTGTTTTGTAAAAATAAAAATATCAATAAGAACACCTGATTATATATTTTACTGTTTTTTCTTTATATATATATATATATATATATATATATATATATATATATATATATATATATATGAGCAAACTCTCAATGGAGTCTCTTATAGAGACGCCCCGGAGAAAATGTATTCAGTGCCATATTAACTGGTAGACCCTTAACATATAAAGTATAAATATTATCATTCTGTCAGTTAATGTGGTATTGAGCTCTCTTTCTCCGGTATGCTTCCATGGCAGACTCCCTGGGGATTGCTTACTTTATTGAAATTATATGCTCTGTTATAGGGGCAGGGACGCTGAGTGTACATTATCGTTGAGTACAATTTTGCTTTTAGCATTTTGATCCTACTGTTTCCAATGATATCGAAGACGGTTGTGAATTTTTCCTGGTTTTCTTCCTTTTTCTTTTCTCAAATAATGGTAATTTTTCGCCTTTTTTTATCTTAGCCATATGATCATTTCACTCCATCTTGGTGAATATGGTTGCGATGCGCATTGTACACTTTGCAACATCTTGAACTTGCCAAAGTAGCATAAAAGCCCTTTTCTTTTTATATGCCGTGTCCTTCCAAAACGTAGGCGATCATGGCCCTCCACTTCCCCCTATTCCTTGTGGCTCTTAACAGGTTTTGTGTTTCTGACAACTCTTCCAGACCACGCACCGCCATCCATCTACCCAAGTCCGCCAGGTATTTTATGCGCTGCTTTCCCTTGTCTATTTTCCCTCTATTCGACCTGTGAGTATCATCTGCCTCTTCCTTATGTTAAGCATAAGCTTCCTCCCTGTCTGCATCTTCTCCAAGACCTCATCGTTGCTCACATGCTCGGTCCATGATAACCTCAGCATCTCTCTGTAGAATGACATCTCTGCCGGCTCAAGTCTCTTCTTCATCCTTGAGGATATCGTCCAACATTCATTGCCGTATAAAAGGACAGACGTCACGGAGTAGCTCAGTACTCTTTTCTTTGTCACCATAGAAATTCTCCTGTTTCGCAGTACTTTGCCCAATTTCTGGAATGCACCTTTGGTCATCCCAATCCGTCTTCGTATCTCAGCGTCGCACTTACCGTCCTCCGTCAAAACACTTCCCAGATACGTAAACTTCCGCACATGTTTGATTTTTGTCCCAAATAAAAATGTTTACCGGAAATTTA
>OZ010611.1:61161551-61261551 GCA_963932145.1 Acanthosepion lycidas | reverse complement strand
TAAAAAGAATATATAAACATAAAAAATTCTTAATATTGTCGTCTAAATTACGCAAAAATGAAAATAACACTGACTTCTTATTTTAAAAGATATATAACACAAAAATATCTTGAAATACTAAAGAATCAACTTATTCAATAAAATCGCCATTGGCTTCTATCATGGCCTCCAGACGACTTCGGAATCTCCTGCAACTCTTTTGGATACTGTCTTTGTTTAAGTTGATGAATGCTACCATACTCCTTACCTTCAGTTTATCATTGGTGTTACAAGAGATATTGTTGGCCTCTCGCACAACTGCGTCCCACACATAAGAATCAAGGAGTTTGCAGTCTGGAGATTTAAATCATCAGGTATAAAGGTCGATGTGGTCGCAGAAATTGTCTGATAAACTGACTGGGTTCTCTTGCTTGTGTGGCATGCTGCTGTGTCCTGTTGCCAGATATGGGATCTTCCAGCAGCCACCCTCTTGACCCAGTGCAGCCCTATCTCCTCAAAGCACTTGATGTCGGTCTAAGACCCTGTGGGAAGATGAACGAATACATAAATTTGCCATCACTAGTGATCACGCCAAAGACCTTCGTAATCACAATTAGACTCATCCAACTGTTTTCAAATCCTCTTCACTGTCCTCAGATTGACTCCCAAATTCTCTGAAGTGTTTGTATAGGAGCTACTGGTGCAAATGACAAGCACTACAGCATTCTGTTTCCAAATTCCTGGCGAAGGCATATCGTCATGGTGCTCTTTTTCTCACAGACGGTGCCTATCTGACACTACTGTATTGCTTCCGTTGACAAAATTAAAAGCAAACAAAGCGAAATTAAAAATATAAAATGGCGACTGTTTACGTTCATACAACAACGCATGCGCACGAAGGAGAGTTGCTGGGAATTTTAAAGTCTTTTTTTTTTAATGTTTTCGGATTAAAACATTTTTCATTTTGTCATACTTTTTTCCATCTAAAATTGTTCTTGATATTTAAAAGAATTATACAGGGTGTTTCAAAAAGAATACGCCAAAATCATCACGTGATGTGTCAAAAACGAAAACAATCACAAACCTCTAGTATGAACACATGTGTTGTATATACATTCAAGTTTCATTTCATGTTTTATAAGTGCTCAATATGGCCACCATTGGCAGCGCGGACAACATCAAGCCGATATGAGAATTCCTCCCAAACGCGCCTCAGCATGTCACGGTCCACCGTGTTGATTGCAGCTGTTATTCGATCTTTCAAGTCATCGATACTTGCTGGAAGTGCTGGAATATAAACTTGGTCTTTAACATACCCCCACAAGAAAAAGTCACACACAGTGAGGTCCGGGGATCTGGCAGGCTAAGCACAGAGGGCAAGGTCTTTAGCACCTCTCCTCCCAATCCATCGCTGAGGCACGTTTTCATTCAGATGAGCTCTAACCCCAAGATGCCAATGGAGTGGTGCTCCATCTTGCTGAAAAATGAAGTCATTCGAATCTGCCTGCGCCGTGAAAATGGCGTTTGTTTTCGCGAACTCAAGCACGCAAAACGCCTCTGCTGAGGAATCGCCATTTTGATTGATCTTCCCACAATTCAGCTGCACCGGAAGTTATACTAACGACAGCGGTGAAACTGACACCTAATCAAACTTTGATAACTACTCTATCAAATAACCACTGACTGAGTCCACTACAATGCTATAGACCTGAAAAAACAGCGCAATAATTTTGGCGTATTCTTTTTGAAACACCCTGTATATCGTTATCCCATACAAAATTATATACGCATCATGAAATATCAATTATCTATGAATTATAATTATCATTAAAATAATATGTCCGAATAATAAGTCATTTTGTTACAGTTAATCATGTTTTTATAAAATCCATTTTATATTTGTGTGGATATTCGCTTTTATAAATGTGACGTCCCCCCAGGTGTCGCTGCGCCAAATGTGACGTCTGCCTAGCCGCGTCCGTCGTGCTATCCTGTCCTGTGACGACCAACTGGCTTGGTATTGGTCGCGGCACCAAATGTGACGTTCTAACCTTTTGGTGATTCACGTTGTGAATTGATCTTAGGCAGACGAAATCAATCAGTCGCCGGGCCGTAATGCAAGCCGAGTTCGATCAAGGGTAACACCGCACAAGTATATGTAAAAGAAAAAAATAATAATAACTCGAAAAGTTCAAATGTGTTAAAAAAAGGATAACAATATTTTATATCTGGTTGCTGAATACAGTACTGCGTCTTCTTCCCAACCCGCTATATGGATTCGTGACACTTTGTGTTTGTTAGGCGAGTCTTAACATCTTAAGTTGTTTTTTCTTTAAGAAACTGGTTCTTGGTGTATCTTCAGGCGATATTCGTAAAACTTGTTTTGGTGGTATGAGTCGTTCTTCAAAAATAAATTGTTCTTGGCTAGAAGTTGAGGTCGTGATGCCTGTAATCTTTCAAGTCAGCTATCTGCGAGGCGGGTGCAACTCCAACTGCGAACTTCACTCAACTGCCTCTCAACTGGAACTCGAACTGAACTGGTTTTCACTCGTTGCGACTCTGCTTATATGGACGCCGACCAAAACCGGGGTGGGCTTGTCGGGGTTTGAGGTTCCTTGATAATTCTAAACCCACAATCCACTTCTTCGTTTTCGTTTAGGAAAATTTTATTATTTTCCATTTTTGGAAGTCTTTCGTCTTCCCATCTTCTTCTGTTCTCATAATGGTATCTCACCATGCCCTCAGAGGGTGTCAACGGGTTTCCCCTCTCTCTCAGTGGCATCTCACACCTATCCGTTCAGGGGGCGCAACAGACCTCCCCTCCTTCTTCACATGATTACCTCCGCCTAACGCTCATGTCACCATCCAGCCAATGGGCGCTCAGCAGCGTGGGTGAGGCCAGACTAGCCTCGGTTTGCTAAAAAAAAAAAAATGATCTTCCCCTTTTTTTTTTTCTCTTCTTTCTTTTCTTCGAGGAGACCTCACACTCTAGACTCTTATCTTAACCGAATCACCTGGAATTCATCAATCAGATTTTCGCCAGCAATCAAGTTGGTGGCCATTTGGACGTATTTGCATTCTTGGTGCCAATTACTGACCCGATAAAATAGTTTCGCTATCATAGCCAGCCCTGACGACAAACAGATGCTCCTCTCAACGATATTCTGCATATAGACAAAGGCTTAACCTTTCCTTCATGGTGGTCAGCGGACACTTTTGTTTTTCTCGGACAGTGCGTGCTTAATTAATTTTAATTTTTATCTCTTTAGAATTCTGCGACAGGTAGCTTGTCCAACTTGAAAAAATCTTTTTTTTATCATTGCCATGGGCAGATTGGATATATCTTACTCGCCGCCCCGTAACATAAATCAGATTAAATTCTGTGTTTTACCTTCTCGACAATGGAAATAAAAATCTTACCACTTTTCCCCGCCAGAAAACAACACCGCTCATGTCCTTTTCGCGATGGCTTCTTATCACCTAAATTTAATTCTCGCCTTTCTTTTTTCTTCTTTCTTTCTAGCGACGTAAATAGTGTCACATAAATAATGAGACAGGAATTTTAACTTGTGAGTATTTTATGCATCAGAGTGAAAAAACAAAAAAACAAAACAAAAAAAAAAACGTTTATTCGAATTGTAAATCGTTTATTAAATTAATCGTTAAATTAATCGAATGGTTTATACTAAATGATAATTATTCGAAATGCCTATATTTGAAATATGTATCTGGTGTTGCGTGAAGAGGGTCGATGTGGATTTACCTCGAACTAATAGCACCCTTGGAATATAGTATAAGGCTTTTTACAGCAAGTTTCATCCCATCATCCCACAATATGGAAATTCTTAGACCCTGTTAAAAGAGAACAGGACGTGCAAGAAATTCCTATTGCAAAAGTAAGAGCAGGTTGCCAAAATATCAAGAACGCAAAAAAAAAAAATGGAAATGGAAAACTTAGTTGTATTTAGGATGTATTTTACTCACATTTAGTCGGCATCATCTAACAAGTAATCTTCAGTAGCTGACTATTTGCCTGCAGTCTCATATTACTTAAGGTTATAAGGATTTTACTTCCTAAATTGTTTTATTAACAATATTTGTAGTTCGAATAATTATCATTTGTGTATTTCCTCTTTTAATTGTGACATTTTTATTGCAATAAAGAATTTTGCATTTCAAATAATTATCATTTAATATAATTGTCTTTTCGATTAATTTTTATTCAAACAATTTACAATCCGAATAAATGTTTCCCGAATGATTGTTTTGAAATAATGTTCACGTAATCGTTACAATCCTTATTATTCAAAATATTTATGTTTGAAATACGTATGTGGTTTGCTTTGAGAAAGTCAATGTTGATTTATCTTGAACTAGTGGCGCTCTTGAAAGATGGCATAGAACTTTTTTTGTTGCAAGTATCATCCCATCATCCCACAATATGGAAATTCTTCGACGCTCTTAAAAAAGAACAGGTCTTGCAAGAAATTCATATTGCAAAAGTAAGAGCAGGTTGTCAAAATATCAAGATCGCCAAGAAATACCGCGACGTAAATGGAAAACTTAAAAAATTAGTGGCTTTCTTTAACGAGTAAACATCAGGAGTTGACTATTTGCATGCAGTATTATATAACTTAAGGTTATAAGGTTTTTTTTTTTTATTAATAACTTGTTTTATTAACGATATTTGTATTTCGAATAATTAAAATTTGGTATTTCCTTTTTTAATTTTGACATTTTTATTGCAATAAAGAATTTTGCATTTCGAATAATTATCGTTTAATATAATTGTCCTTTCGATTCATTTTTATTCAAACAATTTACTGTTCGAATAAATATTTTCGAATATTTGTTTTCGAACAATGTTCACATAATCAATACAATCCTCATTGTTAGCATCTACTAAGGGAAAAGGCCAGGAAAGGGATCCTGTTTTTAATGTTGTGTTCATAAGTAAATTGTTGAGCGAAGTTAATTTCAAATTTTTCTTTATGTAACAAATGACAAGAAAACCTACGAGAGAATGTGGTGGTCTGTATGCAAAGAAAGTCAGGTAGGTGTCATCACTTATAACGTTGGCTGGGAAAGCTGGCCGCTTGCTGGCAAAATAGTTACTCTTTTACGGCGCTTGAACACCTCAACTCATCTCACCTCACACTCTACCACTTTAAGAAAGTTATCAATCACAGTTCCCTGCCCACACTCGTCCCAGGCCAAAATATAGGCTCCCGAAGTGCTTTTAGTTCTCATACCTAGTCAAAGGACTATTCTTTCACTTTCACTTCTAGGTCGTTTAATGAACATAAAGGTATATACCTACTAAGATATCTGTCTATATTTCTGAGATGAGGTATTATGTACACTATTTACATTATTCGGACTATTGTACTCATCTTCGTCGCCACCTTTATCACAACGCTTCGGCCCTTCAGTATCTGTCTATATTTCTGAGATGAAGCATCATGTACACTATTTACATTATTCGGACTATTGTCCTCATCTTTGTCACCATATTTATTACAACGTTTCGGTCGTTGTACGCTCCGGCCTTCTTCAGGTGGTTGGAATGTCCTCAAGGACACATGGCACAGTGGATAAAGGCGTTGGTTAGATCCAGTGACAGGACCCAAAGAGTGTGAGTTCAATACCCGGTTAAGGCAGTGGAAAACTTTCAGAGGGGAATTAACAGAATATAACTGACATCCATTAAACATGGCACGTGGAACTAGAACAGTCTACGCCATACGCGAAATAAAGGGTTCAGTTCGACATTCCAACCACCTGAAGAAGGCCGGAGAGTACAACGGCTGAAACGTTGTAATAAATATGGCGACAAAGATGAGGACGATAGTCCGAATAATGTAAATAAAGCCACTATGATATAATTAAAAATCGGTAGTCACCCGTTTTAGACCTTGAAAATTTGTAATTGTTTTCTTAGCTTTGCATATTTTGGTAAAATGTCTTAACTATGAAGTAGGGTGAGAACACATCTTGTTGGCCATTGAACCGTAACCATTATTCGGTTATATGTCGGCGTTTATGTCGGCAAGAGAAAACCAAAAACCATGACCAGAAGCATTAGGTCAACACCTTAATTTTGCTTGCTTGAATTCTGCCGGAATGATGGAGTAGCAAATGGTGTAGAAAATAGAGAAATTACAACTGATATTCGTCATTATTTGCTTCAGCAAACGTTCAGTTTTCGGATTATCGCTCCTGTAACCTATTCGCCATGATAGGACGGAAGTTGGTTAGCTGGTGAGAATTTGCGGAAAATTGCAGATTGATTTTTAGCGGAGCGACCGAAATCTTTGAGCCTCCAGTACAGGGTTCATTTATAGTTTGGATTAATCGAGTTTGTGTTCGCTGTGTCTTTCAAATTTGGGTGATAATTCCAAACCCATTCTTCGTATTTACAAACTTAAAGCGAATATACTAAAAAGATAGGTTGTAATCTTCAGATTTTAGACATGAACAACATGAAAAATGCAAGTATATGCACTATATAAAACACAGATAAAGTAACACTATATACAACGCAGATAAAGTAACACTATATACACTGCAGATAACATAACACTATATACAACGCAGATAAAGTAAGACTACATACAACTCAGATAATATAATCATACTTATTATAAAACCCAGGTTGTGTGTGTGTGTGTCTGTTCGTATATATATGGGATCGGATTTCCTACATTTTTCAACCGATTTCAACAAAACTTAACTTTGGAGGGGGGTCAGGTAGTGTTTCTTATTGTCTTGCACACCTTTTTCTTTATTTTTACATTCAGAATGTTTTAAAAATTCCATTTACAAGACAATTAATTTATAATAAAATTCTATTCAATCGATAGACTCATAACGATTGAAAACAATGTTTTTGCTTAAGTTTGGGTTTGACCAATTCGTAAAAAACAAAACAAAGACAAAACAAAACAAAAAAAATAAAACTAATTAAGACATGCGTGTCCGTCAACCTTAAACAATAATCTTTGTCAATTTTATTTTTCAGCCTTTATGATGGTCAATACTTGATCTATCTCTTACTGTTACATCCCCGGGCAACGCCGGGCTCTACTGCTGGTTCTATATAAAACGTAGATAATGTAACACTATATACCACGCAGTTAATGTAACACTATATACATCGCAGATAAAGCAAAACTATATAAAACGCATATACTGTAACATACTTTAGACGAAGGCAATACTTTAAACAAAACAAGAAAATCAACGCCGAAAAAAATCTAAATAAATAAATAAACGAGTTAAGTAAATGATAAACAAATCAATGAAAAAACACGCAAACATACGTATAATAATAATAATAATAATAATAATAATAATAATCAACAACAATTCATTAAATAATCAATAATAAATAAGGAATATCAATAGGAGTAGATAGGTTTGTCAAACGTCCGGTTCACACACCTCTCCGGTCTTTTAAACAAGAATAGAAGTTTATCCATTTTCTTGTTCAGGATTGAGTTTCCGCGTCTACTTCAGCTTTATACTCATAAGGCGTATCCTTTCATACGCTAATGTAACTCCACAGAGTAACCCTCTCCCTTGAGTGGTTCTTGAGCCTTGTATAGGGGGAATATTAGTAATATATATATATATATATATATATATATATATATATATATATATGTATATATATATAGAGAGAGATAGATAGATAGATAGATAGCTAATATGTATATATATATATCTTTACAGATAGCTAATATATATATATATATATATATATATATATATATACACACACACACACACATATATATATATATATGGATAGATGGATAATAAATGGATAGTTATGAAGAAAAAAAGAGAGATATATAAATAGACAGACAGACAGTCATACAAACAAATAGATTGCTAGCTAGCTACCTAGACAGATATGAACAAAGACAGACAGACAGACAGATAGATAGATAGATAGATAGATAGATAGATAGATATTAGGTTGGTGCAAAAATAATTTCGTTTTCTAACATATGTTACTATGTGAGAAAACGAAATTATTTTTGCACCAACCTAATAGATCCAAGCAGACTTAGATAGATAGATAGATAGATAGATAGATAGATAGATAAAAGGAGAGTTAAGCAGATAGATAGATAGATAGATAGATAGTTCTATGCTCCTAACATTTGTTCTTTCCTACGCTAATATAACTCCACACAGTAACCCTCTGCCATGAGTGGCTCTTGGACCAAGTACTGGATGAACATTAGTAAAAAAAAAAAAAATGACTAATTGGATTCATATCTTAATCTCAGATAATGTATAATAACATAATGGACTATTCCATACGTAATAAATACTGCACCTCAAGAGGAAGCAGGGAGTTTAGTCAGAAGTCGGGCGACCGGCTGATCGGCTGATCGGCTGAACTCTTTGCCTTCGGGCGGGGAGGAACCCGAACAAGACTCCGCCAAAGGGCGGAGTCTCTTTCGGTGTGTGTGTGTGTGTGGGGGGGGGGGGTAAACCAACCCTGAACCCGTTTATACGGGTTCAAAGGGCATATTTTTGCCCGAGCCCACGGGCTCGGAGGTCCCACTTTCAACCGGCCTTGTGCCACATGATGCCCTTGTGGGAGGGTGACTAAATACCGTTCAGTCTGAAGTCGGGCGACCAGCTGATCGGCTGATCGGTTGAACTCTCAAACTTCGGGCGGGGAGGAACCCGAACGAGGCTATGCCGAAGGGCGGAGTGTCTTCCGAGGAGATAAACCAACCCTGAACCCGTTTATACGGGTTCAAAGGGCATATTTTTGACCGAGTCCACGGGCTCGGAGATACCACGTTAAACCGGCCTTGTACCACATGATGCCCTCGTGGGGTGACTAAATACCGTTCAGTCTGAAGTCTGGAGTGAGGTCCGTCAGAAGTCCGTCAGGAGTCTGTCAGTTAGTCAGAGCGAGCGAGTCAGTCAGTCGAGTTAGAGGCAGTCCGAAACAGAGTCGCGTTCAGACAATTACTACAAGACATTGGAATAGTGATACTGGTCGAGACTACATTGTTCTCCCTACTAAACCTGATTGTTCGTACTAACAGTTTCTACTTCTCTGTATATATTCCTGTTTGTAATATATCTGTGTTATTCCATATCCGTGTTCGAGTTCTTCTTTATTGGTTCTACCTTGGACCATCACCGTGGGACAAAGACATGGACCATAACAGTTAATCAAGAGAGGGATCAAGGAGCTCATAACTTTTGCATTTCTTATTTTCGTGGTCCTGAAACGTTCAGGTCTGCCAATCTTCTCTTACTAAGCAGCTACTACATTACAATCATAAATGATTAGATTGAAAGTACATTGTCAAATACCTACAGTGTTTGAGTAAAATTTATATAAATACCTTGCTTAGCTTTTGGAAGGCATCTTTCGCTATTTAAAGGCGACTTCGGATTTCGGTGTCACTTTGTTCGTCCTTTGCAACATGTTTAAATTTTTGTACTCGCTTGATTTAGATTTCTTCAATTTGTAGTTCTCAACTTGGGCTGATATTTTTGCTCACAACCATAAAATCTGTATTCTTGCAATTGATGCTTAGGAAAAAGTATATAAATACTTTGCTTAGCTTTCGAAAGGCATGTTCCGTTATGGCAAGTCGCCTTTGGATTTCGGTGTCAGATTTTCTATCCTTGGTTTAAACATTTATCATGTTGTTGCACTTGACTCAGATCGATCGATCGATCGATCGATCGATCGATAGATAGATAGATAGATAGATAGATAGATAGAAACAGAGTGATATATATATATATATATATATATATATATATATATATATATATGGATAGATAGAGAGATAGATATGAACAGACTGAGATAGATAGATAGATAGATAGATAGATAGATAGATAGAGAGGAACACACACACACATACGCACACACAGATAGATAGATAGATAGATAGATATTAAAAAGACTGGGGTAGATAGATAGATAGATAGATAGGTAGGAACACACACACATACGCACGCACACACACAGATAGATAGATAGATAGATAGATAGATAGATAGATAGATAGATATTAAAAGGACTGAGATAGATAGATAGATAGGAACACACACACACATACACACACAGATAGATAGATGGATAGATAGATAGATATTAAAAGGACTGAGATAGATAGATAGATAGATAGATAGATAGATAGATAGATATGAGTGGACTGAGATAAATAGATAGATAGACACGAAAAATTGACATGGATAGATAGGAACACACACACACATACGCACACGCAGATAGATATATAGATAGATTGATAGATAGATAGATATGAGTGGACTGAGATAGGTAGATAGATAGATAGATAGATAGATAGACAGACACGAAAAATTGACATGGATAGATAGCGCAAACTGCAAAATTGTTGTGGCCTGTTTAGGAGCCAGAAATAAAGACACGAAAGACGAAGGTAGGTTGAAAAAGTGTATTAAAGATATATACAAAACAATAGTGTTAATAATAATACGTCTACTCGACTCCACTTCACCCTCTTCTACCCTATCCGACTCTCGCAGTTGTATTTATGAGAGAAGGAAGAGTTCATTATACTGTAGGAGGGTATACCACAACAAATAGATACGAACAAACTGAAATAGATAGCTATATGACTACAATCATCCATGAATCTCTCACGTACATTCATATCTGCTCATGGCGTATCCAAATGTAAACAAATGATGTCAAACATTATGAAATGGACAAAGTTCGACAATTATTTTAAAACATTTTTATGTTTATACATTCTTTTTATAGAGTAAATATAAGTAAATGCTCTGTTTATAATACATACACACACACGCACACACGCACACACACACACACACACACACACACATATATATATATATATTAAGATAGATAGATAGATAGGAGCAGAGTGGGATAGAGAGAGAGAGTGAGAGAGATACTGAGACAGATAGATAGATAGATAGATAGATAGATAGATAGATAGTAATTGACTAGGATATAATGAGAGAGACTTAGATAGATAGATAGATAGATAGATAGATAGATAGATAGATAGATAGATAGATAGATAGGAGGAGAGTGGGATAGAGAGGGAGAGAGTGAGAGAGATACTGAGACAGACATGACAGATAGATAGATAGATAGATAGATAGGAATTGACTAGGATATAATGAGAGAGACATCTATAGACTTAGATAGATAGATAGATAGATAGATAGATAGATAGATAGATAGATAGATTATAGAATATTAAGAACTGCTGAGGGAGCGTCGGATAGAATGTGAGGGTAACCAAACGGGTATCCACTTGCCGCTGCTACTGCTGCTACTGCTGTTACTGCTGCTGCTGATGATGATGACTGAAGGTCAAGCTGAGGCAAGGAATCTCCGCCCATTCATTATTTGGATAAAGAACAAAAACTATTTAAAAAAAAAAATCTCGATTTCCATGGGAATTTGCTTAAATTTTTACGAGCTTTCAAACAATGAACGTTTTTCTTTTTCAGATAATTATCACTTGATGCATTATGAATGTCCAAAGCCGTCACTATTAATTGATCTATCCATAATAGCTCAAATTGATCCAGGCTCATTAACTATTTACCATTCACTGTTTGAAAGCTTGGTCTTTGTCTAATTCTTATCACCGCAGCAACACTGTAGTTTTTGTATTAAACAAATGAATGCAGCTCGCTATTGATTCAATTGCTATACTGGTATGATATGTCTTTACTGCGAGTATTGTGTCTTTTTCAATTGCCGTTAAAAACTGTGACAATTAAATGTTTTCAGAACAATGATTGGAGGTTTTGAACGTATCGACATTGGTCAAAACTGTATATCGTAGGTACCGTATTTTCTGAAGTACAATACGATTTGTCTTACATATTCCGATGCTAAAGAGCCCCCTTTTTGAATTCATAAAGCGTTTGATATGGGTCTGATGTAAAAGCATTTTAAACGCCTGTCGTGTTCATAAAGTGTTCTACCATACATACGGACGATAATGGGTATGTCCCCATTCATATAAATACAGTAGTAAATACTGTATGTTGGTCTGCAGTTGGAGGTTCGTCTCTAAGTGTGCTGTTCAAACTCCCTGTCTGCCAGACAAGGTGATGTCGAAGGGCAAAGTCTCGTCTCGGGAAACAGCTACCCGACCCCGTTTTATACGGGGTCTACGGTGAAATTTTAGTCGAGCCTACAGGCTCGGATACACCACATTAAATTCGGCCTTGTGCCACATCTGACCGCGAATGGTGGCTGGTAGATATTCTGCAGTTAAAGATTCGTTGTGGAATTCACTTGATTCACTTCTAGGAGCTGACTACTTCTTCCATGCGCCGCTGGTGAATCTTATATGTGCTGTTCTTGTCCTAAGTATTATCGTTCATTAACAAACTTTGTTTGATTCTTCTATTCAGTAACCTTCCCTACGTTACAACATAAAAAAATATATAATTTAATTTTTTTAAATCGATATGGGTAACCTCCATGGAATTCTGAATTGAACACGTTAATTGTCCTACAATGGTCTAGTGGATTAAATCGTTGGCTTGTGAATTTGGTGACATATTGGTTGTGAGTTTGATCCCTGGGTCGGGCAGTGTGTTTTTACAATCAGTGGAAATGGGTGAGCAGCAACTGAGTAGAAGTAAATAAAAATAAGACATCGAATAGCCCCCTCTTGTTGATTAAATAAAGGGTTTAGTGGAAAATGGATACAAGGGTATGATAACGGTTGACTCTAAATGCTCGTTACTATACAAATAAAACGGTGTGCACAATTTATATTTTACAGTAAGGTTCACCCTGTGCAAGCCTCGGGAGCCACTCGAGGTAGAGGTTTATGTTAAGGAGTAGTTTATATGGAGAGGAGAAACAGATAACTGTTAACTCTAGACTTGAACAGGTTAAGATTGAGAGTCTGTTGCACGGAGCAAAGTGATTCGCGTTTTGCGATGTGTCTGATTACCTAAAAAAAAGAAGTGAAAAAGAAAAGAAGGTAGAAGGAGAGGTTAGATAGATATTGAGAGAGAGAGAGAGAGAGAGAGAGAGAGGGGGGAGAGAGAATGAGAGCTTATGACGTTTTTTTTTTTTACAGTATGCTTCACCCTGTACAAGTCCTGGAGAGCCACTCGAGGTAGAGAGTTACGTTAAGGAGCAGTTTATATGGATAGGAGGTGGCGATAACGGTTGCCTCTAGAATTGAACAGGTTAGAGATTGTAGTGACCGGGGACACATTCGCTTGGGAGTCTGTAGTACGGGGCAGGGATTCACGTTTTCCATATGGCTCATTTGTCTTTGATTAGCCCCAAAACACCCTGTCCAAGGCCCGATAGCCACTCGTGGTAGAGGGTTACGACAAGTTATTTTATATGTATAGCAGGGGAAGATAGCAATAAACACTAGACTTGAACAGGTTAAGATTGGGTTTCTGTTGCATGGAGCAGTGATTCGTGTTTGCGATATGACTCATTCGTCTTTGATTAGCTCAAAAAAGAAATGAGAAAGAAACGAGGATCGAAAGAGAGGTTAGATAGATAGTGGGTGAATGAGAGAGAGAGAGAGAATGAGAGCTTATAGCCTTTTTTTACAGTAAGGTTTACCCTGTAGGAGGCCTGGCGAATACTCGAATTAGAGGTTTACGTTAAGGGGTAGTTTATATGGATAGGAAAGAAAGATAAAGGTTGACTCAAGAATTGAACAGGTTAAGAATTGTAGTGATGGGTAAACATCCTCTTGGGAGTCTGTACAATGGGACAGTGATTCCCGTTTTCCATATGGCTCATTTGTCTTTCATTAGCACCCCCTCCCCCAAAAAAAGAATTTTGAAAAAAAAGTGATAGGATAGAAAGCGAGGTTAGATAGATAATGAGTGAGAAAGAATGAGGGTTTATAGTCTTTTTTTATAATAAGGGTCACCCTGTACAAGGCCCGATAGCCACTCGTGGTAGAGGGTTACGATAAGTTAAAGTTTATATGAATAGGAGGGGAAGATATTAATTAACTCTAGACTTGAAAAGATTAAAATTCGGTGTCTGTTGGACGCAGCAGTGATTCGTGTTTGCGATATGACTCATTCGTCTTTGATTAACTAAAAAAGAAAAAGAAATTAGAAAGAAAAGAGGATATAAAAAGAGGTTAGATAGACAGTGAGTGAGAGAGAGAGAATGAGAGATTATATCCTTTTTGACAGTAAGGTTCACCCTGTATAAAGCCCGAGGGCCATTCGAGGTAGAGGGTTACGTTAAGAGGTAAGTTTATATGGATAGGTGGGGAAGATAATGGTTAACTCTAGACTTGAATAGATTGTAGTGATCGGGGAAACATCTTCTAGGGAGTCTGTTCCATAGGGCAGTGGTTCGCCGGAAAAAGCTGTTTGAGTGGAACTTAGTTCTCACCGATGGAATACGGGGGGAATGTCGGTGATTTGATACTATGTAAGTGGCATGGCGGATCCTAACCGTGAAGGAGACCTAGTTGAACCAGGAGATGCAGTTTGTCCAAACACTTTCTATGGAAGTAACGATAGAGCGATGAGAGATTCATCATATCCCCCCTGTGAAAGACAGAGGTTGGAATGTGGAAAAATAATTCTTCCCCATCAAGTACTCGAAAGAGCTTTTGAAAACTAACAAGACAAGAAATTTCGGTCTGGGCAGCTCCTGCCCAAATATGGCAACAGTACTCTCGGATATAACACCAATACTCCATCTTTGCTCTAATCTGGGGTTTGTAAACATAGAACATTGTAGAAGGTGTCAGATGCTTACTGCTGCGGTATGAGAGACCGATCATATCTCCAGCATCTTTAGCGATGGATTGTATATATGAGTTCTACTTAAGGTCTGGCTGTGGGGGAGGTGTTGTAGCATAATATTACTGTACAGACAAACCTCTCATATACAGACCTCCCATCAGCGGACTTCGGATGCAACGGACAAAATCTTCAGGTAAAATGAAAAAAAAAATCTGCTGGAAAAAACAAAAATTTAAATCGTCAGCCATGTATTTCAAAATTTGCAGTCTTAGCGGAACGAGTCGCATTAGTTCTCAAAATGACCGCTAGGCGGCGCTGGTGGTCTTTTTAATTGTAGATAAAAACGGGTGTACAGTATATAAAGTACGATACATCAGCGCATGCGTGAGAAAGTAGCTGTGCGAAATATCGCATACAAGCCCGCTTAGACAAATTGTAACTTTTATATTTAAAAATATTTTCTCTAAATAAAAAATTAATTTAGATTTGTTAGGATTGAAATTCAGTAGAAAACTGTAAATCGTTAATGTATCTTTATGAAATATTTTGAGCTTTCGACTAAATTCAGCCATTATCAGGGATTGCCGTATATATTCGTGCATAAGTCTATTTCATATCGTGTAACCCTGAATTTATTTTTTGAAAAATCTGATTTTTTTCATATAGTTTCTGTATAATTCGACCCCTGCATTTGGTCAATACAAGCTTGGCTAGCGTAGCCAATTGAAGTATTGGGCAATATTCTGGATCTATTTTATCGCAAATAAATGGTCTTCTTTTTGTACAAAGCTATTCCAAAATGGCGAGAGAAATCACTTGCCATAAAATATCTGAAACGAGGACTAAGATACTGTACTTTCATTTTCGTTCATGCCTGACTACGGTAGCTCCTTGACCTTGGACCTGTCTCCTACGTAGCCGGAGTTTCTTCCCTTTTGTCGCTTCGTGAAGAGAGAAACTTAATCTACTATGTACTTCATTTAAAATCAACAAATCTACGTATATAATGTTGTAGCCTCTATCTGTCTGTTTGTTATCGAACTTCCCATTTTTTGGAGGATAGCCCTCCCATAATAATTTATATTCTGAAACTACATTACCCAGTATACTTGGATAAGCATATTTCATTTTGATCAAAGAAAGTCCCGGGGACATAAACTCTCACTGATTTTTCCCTTTGATATAAATTAAATTTAAATTTGAACAAGGGAATGACTCCTATTCAAAATATAGAAGGAGAAAGCCAGAAGATGGAGGTCACATTGGTAAGATCAAAATGAGGCAATATGGACGTCAGGTTGAGCAAGAAATCACCAATCAGTGGGTAGCGCCTTACAATACATATTTCTTTCGACAATGCAACCGTCATATCAGTGTTGGGATCTGCTCATTAATTTATTCAACTGCATCAGTTGCATATCAAAGGTCAGAGTCAGATCAAGCTGCTTTTGCACAAACCATTTTCCCTTTGATTTAAGTTAAATTTAGATTATGACAAGGGAATGATTCCTGTCCCAAATCTGGAAGGTGAGTGCTAGAAGATGGAGGTTACATTGGCAAGATCATTGAGTAATACTGAAATGCATTATTTTTCTCCGCAAGTTATAACAATGATTTAAAAATCAATCATCATTTTCCGTATAAGAAAATGTCTGACACGCAGCAAGGCGCAGGTAATTTGGCTAATACATATTATATATATATATATATATATATATATATATATATATATATATATATATATGTAACGGAAATCTTGGTAATCCATATGGATAATCCTAAAGAAGATGAAATCCGGGGAGCTCAATGCTAAGTCAGAGCGAATAATTTAATTTAAAGAAAAAACAGACGACTTTAATGTTCCATTAGTTATAATTTATTTCACCAGAGATTTTTTTTTATTTTTCTCTGGATCTTCAGACTTCAAATTTACACTTGTGAAGGAAGCCGAGTCATCCAACCTTTGCTGTTGTTTATCGTCGCGTTGCTGAAACAGAATCCGTGGCACCATGAATTATGTATCGCGGAAAGCCGAGACCCGCTCGCACGCCTGACCACTAAGAACACATATATATTGTAATTGTTATGGGATCTTACCCATAATAATAAGGGACTATTCCATACTTAATAAATAGTGCGCCTCAGGAGTAGGCAAGGAATCAGTAGTTCAAGTGGAGTCAGTAGTTCAAGTCGAGTCAAGAGTCGAGTCACAGGCAGTCCGAAACAGAGTCGCGTTCAGACAATTACTACAAGACATTGGAATAGTGATACTGGTCGAGATTACATTGTTTTCTCTACTAAACCTGATTGTTCATACTAACACTTCTACTTCTCTGTATATATTGCTGTTTGTAATGTATCTGTGTTATTCCATACCTGTGTTCGAGTTCTTCTTTATTCGTTCTACCTTGGACTATCAACGTGGTACAAGGAACCGGACCATAACAATAATATTTTCGTTAAGTATCACATTCATCTTCGTCTTGGAATTTTACCCGATATTACATGAAATTGAGAAAAAAGTAACATCTATGCCTGAGGATGTTAAATGTTTTTATCGAAAGTACTTGCAAGCAATATGGACCGAACAGATAATACATTATACAATTAATAAAGACAAGGATTGTGTCATTCAGCGAGTGGTCAGTGAGTTAATGCCTTATTTAATCGGTTTGCGAACTGAATTCGCCATTAATTAAATTAACATTATTGATTTATTCTTTGAATGACTATTTTACAATATTAATTAAGCTGCATTAATTACTAATATATATATATATATATATATATATATATATATATATATATATATATATATATATATATTATAACATATTTATGCTATAATTTTCGAATAAATGATATATATATATATATATATATATATATATATATATATATATATATATATGGATGATATATCTTCTTGGTCTAGGGCAGGTGATAGTATTACAAATATGTCTACACATTAAAAATGGCACACCTGTGGTTCCCGATTATTTTTTTTTTCTCTAGGCCGCATTTTCGGAATAAGAATTTGCTCACGAATCACTTATGTAATAAAAACTACTTCAAAAAAAAATCGGTGAAGAGTTTAGACATTATCTCTATCTATAAAAGGCAGGATGAGAGAGAGAGAGTGTGTGTGTGTGTGTGTGTGTGTGTGTGTGTGTGTGTGCGTGCGTGCGTGTGTAACGAGTGCACGGCCGCAATTTTCGACGGATTTGCACTAAAATTTACATGTTAGTGGGAAGGCCAAGGCCGACTTTGCATTTCCCAACTCCCATCGATAGTGGAAATAATCGATTTTTTCATGCTTCTACGTCAGTTTTCATGTAGTTTGCGGCCATTTTCTACTGGACAGAGTGAGAGCCTGTAGCTGGCTGCCACGAATAGGCATGAAGATTCTATTGGCCAGCATGAGAGCCAACAGCTGACTGACACGAATTTTAACTGGCATGCTAGGATGCAAAAAAAAAAAAAAAATCGATAGCTGCATTCGTCACAAGTGGGAAAGTTAAATCTGCATGGCACTTTACTCCAATTGGCTCATTCGCTTGATTCTGATGCCGCAGAACTGGGTTGGGTGTGAAAAAGTATTTGTTGTGAACATTCTTTTTTCATTAGGTTTTTCCAGTTACGAGTCCTTTTTTAAAGCTGATCGTTTTGTGTTCATTTTGTTTAGTTCTTTTTTCGTAAAAGATTTAATGTTTAGTATGGAGCTCAGAAAAAATTCGCAGTGTGAGATAGGCAAGAAGTAAGGCATGTAGCAACATCAGCACGGCAAAGCGCACCCCTTTAAAGGCAAGGGAGGGCTGTATGAGTCGTACGATTTTGGAACCAAGCATGGGCAACGCCGGGCCATGCTGCTAGTCATTGATGATCTCTCCTCCAATTTGTGGATCCTTGTTTCTATATTCTTAATAATTGATATAATGCAAAAATATCATCATAATAAACTCAGTCAATAATTATTTATAACTATTTATACTGGGACACATATATCTAATTACACGTAATTCATAATAATATTTTAAATTCTGAAATCATATTAATTTTGTCATGTGATTTTTTTTCAATTGCTTCTAAATCTTTGATTGTCTTTCAATCATTCCGCCTCACCTGCTATCCTTTTCCGCCTCACCGGCTATCCTTTTCCGCCGGACCTGTGTGACGCGTCGCACCATTTGGGAACCACTGCTATAGTGAGACATGGACAGATACGTTATGATAACGGCGACACACCCATATACAGATGTTGCAATAGCCATGCTCTTTCGAGCAGAAAGAAGGGAATTAGTTAGAAATTTGATCCTAACAGCAAAATCTAGAGTGTTAGAACTCGGCCGGAAGTGTCATGAAATGAATATTAAAACATCAATATATTTATAGAGATTCGGGAAATTATTCGAGTAATGATGGATATATTCAGAAATAAGCACGTATTTAAGAAGAGTTTCAGAGATTTTTTTAAAAACATTAATTCTACTCCCACGTATGAATGGATTCAAGAGAAGATATGATTTACAGTATTTCCATTATGCGGACATTTGTCCTCACCTTTGTCGTCATATTTGTCACAACGTTTCAGACAGACTCTGAAGATATGATTTCTTGCTATTAACATAAGATGATAAAACGATAACAGCTGGGATTAATGACAGAAAAGTGAATTTCTTTTACACCACGCAAGAGAACGGCTCTAGGAACATTCGCCATAAAAATATTTGCTGTAGGAAAATCCGACTCAGGAATTTTGACTGGAAAATATAGCTGTATAGAATTTGCGCCGAAAGACAATTTTGTCGCATTTGTTTTTAATATGTGAAACACCTTGTTAACTTCTACTCCACGTATGAATGCATTCAAGGGGAGACTATATTTTGCTGTTAACATGTTGGTAAATCGATAAGAGTTGTGATTGATGACAGAAAAGAGCATTCGTTTTACACCACGCAATAGAGTGGTTCTAGGATTATTCGCCGTAAAAATTTTTGAAGTAAGAAAACACGCCTCAGGAAATCTTACCTGTATAGAATTTTTGCTGTAAGACAATTTCGCCGCAATTTTGCTAATAATCAAAGTACCTAGTAAATTTCTACTCCACGTAGAAAAGCTGGGATTAATGAAAGAAAAATGCATTTCTTTTACAACACGTAGCATAGCAGTTCTAGAAACTTTCGTCATAAAAATTTTCCCGGAGGAAAACTCGCCACAGGAATTATCACCCTGGAAAACTTTGCTGTATAGAATTTTTGCCGTCACGCAATTTCACAGCATTTTTATTTAAAATGCGAAGTACCTTCAGAGTCTCTCTATATTTGTGAGATGAGGTATTATGTACATTATTTACATTATTGTCCTCATCTTTGTCGCCATATATATCACAATGTTTCGATCTTCTTCATGTGGTTGGAATGTCAAAGTGAACCCTTCATTTCGCTCACTGGGGTGGACTGTTTTAGTTTCACGTGCCATGTGTGATCGATGTCAACTATCAATTATCTCCTGTTAATTTTCCCTCTGAAAGTTCTTCACTGCCTTAACCGGGTATTGAACACACACTCTTTGGGTCTTGTCACTGGATCTAATCAACGGCCTTATCCAATGTGCCATATGTCCTTGAGGACATCTGGGTATGAATTTCTGGGTATTATAAAGCTAATATCTTCAGGAAACATTTTTATTAGTGCTCATATTAAATAAAGGGTGCAGTTCGACATTACAACCACCTGAAGAAGACAGGAGCGTACAATGGCCGAAACGTTGTGATAAATATGGCGACAAAGATGAAGACAAGGAAATGAGTAATGTAAATAATGCAAAATAACTTGTTAAATTCTATTCCACGTATGAATGCATTCAAGGGAAGAATTTATATGTTGCTGTTAACATATCAGGAAAGCGAAAAAGCTGGGAGTAATGAGAGAAAAAAGAGTTTGATGTACAACACGTAATATAGCGGATCTAGGAATATTCCCCATAAACATTATTGGTGTGACAAAAGACGGCCCAGCAATTTTTACCAAGGAAAGATTTGCTGCATAGAATTTTCGAGGTAAGATTTTTTTGCCGATTTTCTTTTAATATGCAAAATAACTGGTTACATTCTTCTCCACGTATGAATGAATAAAGGAAAGACTTTATTTGTTTACATTAACATGAATTGGTAAATGGCTCTCATGCAAGAATTAACGACAGAAAAGTGCTTTTGATTTAGTCTACGCAATTGAGTGGGCACGAGAATATTCGCCGTAAATATTTTTACCGTAAGATTGGGGGCCCAAGTAATTTCGGCCGGGGAAAACGTTGCTGTATAGAATTTTTGCCGTCAGACAATTTTGCTGCTTTTATTGCTAATATGCAACGTAAATTGTTAAATACAAATCCAAGTATGAATGGAAACAAGGGAATAAATTACTTGTTTTTATTAAAATAAGATGGCAAATCGCTTTACCGCAGGGATTAACGACAGAAAAGTGCCTTTGATTTACACTACGCAATTGAGTGGGCACGAGAATATTTGCCGTAAATAATTTTGCCGTAAGAATGGGGGCACAAGTAATTTCGGCCGCGTAAAACGTGGCTGTATAGAATTTTTGACGTCAGACAATTTTGCCGTTTTATTGTTAAATACAAATCAAAGTATGAATGGAAACAAGGGAATAAATTACTTGTTTTTATTAAAATAAGATGGAAAATCGCTTTACCGCAGGGATTAACGACAGAAAAGTGCCTTTGATTTACACTACGCAATTGAGTGGGCACGAGAATATTCGCCGTAAATATTTTTGCCGAAAGAATGGGGGCACAAGTAATTTCGGCCGCGGATAACGTGGCTGTATAGAATTTTTGCCGTCAGACAATTTTGCTGTTTTATTGCTAATATGCAACGTAAATTGTTAAATACAAATCAAAGTATGAATGGAAACAAGGGAATAAATTAATTGTTTTTATTAAAATAAGATGGAAAATAGCTTTAATGCAGGGATTAACGACAGAAAAGTGCCTTTGATTTACACTACGCAATTGAGTAGGCACGAGAATATTGGCCGTAAATATTTTTGCCGTAAGAATGGGGGCACAAGTAATATCGGCCGCGGAAAACGTGGCTGTATAGAATTTTTGACGTCAGACAATTTTGCTGTTTTATTGCTAATATGCAACGTAAATTGTTAAATACAAATCAAAGTATGAATGGAAACAAGGGAATAAATTAATTGTTTTTATTAAAATAAGATGGAAAATCGCTTTAATATAGGGATTAACGACAGAAAAGTGCCTTTGATTTACACTACGCAATTGAGTGGGCACGAGAATATTCGCCGTAAATAATTTTGCCGTAAGAATGGGGGCACAAGTAATTTCGGCCGCGGAAAACGGGGCTGTATAGAATTTTTGCCGTCAGACAATTTTGCTGTTTTATTGCTAATATGCAACGTAAATTGTTAAATACAAATCAAAGTATGAATCGAAACAAGGGAATAAATTATTTGTTTTTATTAAAATAAGATGGAAAATCTCTTTAACGCAGGGTTTAACGACAGAAAAGTGCCTTTGATTTAGACTACGCAATTGAGTGGGTACGAGAATATTCGCCGTAAGTATTTTTGCCGTAAGAATGGGGGCACAAGTAATTTCGGCCGCGGAAAACGTGGCTGTATCGAATTTTTGCAGTCAGACAAATTTGCTGTTTTATTCTTAATATTCAACGTAAATTGTTAAATACAAATGAAAGTATGAATGGAAACAAGGGAATAAATTACTTGTTTTTATTAAAATAAGATGGAAAATCACTTTAATGCAGGGTTGAACGACAGAAAAGTGCCTTCAATTTACACTACACAATTGAGTGGGCACGAGAATATTCGCCGTAAATATTTTTGCCGTAAGAATGGGGGCACAATTAATTTCGTCCGCGGAAAACGTGGCTGTATAGAATTTTTGCCGTCAGACAATTTTGCTGTTTTATTGCTAATATGCAACGTAAATTGTTAAATACAAATCAAAGTATGAATGGAAACAAGGGAATAAATTAATTGTTTTTATTAAAATAAGATGGAAAATCGCTTTAATGCAGGGATTAACGACAGAAAAGTGCCTTTGGTTTACACTACGCAATTGAGTGGGTACGAGAATATTCGCCGTAAGTATTTTTGCCGTAAGAATGGGGGCACAAGTAATTTCGGCCGCGGAAAACGTGGCTGTATCGAATTTTTGCAGTCAGACAAATTTGCTGTTTTATTCTTAATATTCAACGTAAATTGTTAAATACAAATGAAAGTATGAATGGAAACAAGGGAATAAATTACTTGTTTTTATTAAAATAAGATGGAAAATCACTTTAATGCAGGGTTGAACGACAGAAAAGTGCCTTCGATTTACACTACACAATTGAGTGGGCACGAGAATATTCGCCGTAAATAATTTTGCAATAAGAATGGGGGCATAAGTAATTTCGGCCGGGGAAAACGTGGCTCCATAGAATTTTTGCCGTCACACAATTTTGCTGTTTTATTGCTAATATGCAACGTAAATTGTTAAATAAAAGTCAAAGTATGAATGGAAACAAGGGAATAAATTACTTATTTTTAATAAATGAGATGGTAAATCGCTTTAATGCAGGGTTTAACGACAGAAAAGTGCTTTTGATTTACACTACGCAATTGAGTGGGCACGAGAATATTCGCCGTGAATATTTTTGCCGTAAGAATGGGGGCGCAAGTAATTTCGGCCGCGGAAAACGTGGCTGTATAGAATTTTTGCCGTCAGAGAATTTTGCTGTTTTATTGCTAATATGCAAAGTAAATTGTTAAATACAAATCAAAGTATGAATGGAAACAAGGGAATAAATTACTTGTTTTTATTAAAATAAGATGGAAAATCGCTTTAACGCAGGGTTTAACGACAGAAAAGTGCCTTTGATTTACACTACGCAATTGAGTAGGCACGAGAATATTCGCCGTAAATAATTTTGCCGTAAGAATGGGGGCATAAGTAATTTCGGCCGCGGAACACGTGGTCCTATAGAATTTTTGCCGTCAGACAATTTTGCTGTTTTACTGCTAATATGCAACGTAAATTGTTAAATACAAATCAAAGTATGAATGGAAACAAGGGAATAAATTACTTGTTTTTATTAAAATAAGATGGAAAATCGCTTTAATGCAGGGTTTAACGACAGAAAAGTGCCTTTGATTTACACTACGCAATTGAGTGGGCACGAGAATATACGCCGTAAATATTTTTGCCTGATGAATGGGGGCACAAGTAAGTTCGGCCGCGGAAAACGTGGCTGTTTAGAATTTTTGCCGTCAGACAATTTTGCTGTTTTATTGCTAATATGTAACGTCAATTTTTTAATACAAATCAAAGTATGAATGGACACAAGGGAATAAATTACTTGTTTTTATTAAACTAAGAATGAAAATCCCTTTAACGCAGGGTTTAACGACAGAAAAGTGCCTTTGATTTAAACTACGCAATTGAGTGGGCACGAGAATATACGCCGTAAATATTTTTGCCTGATGAATGGGGGCACAAGTAAGTTCGGCCGCGGAAAACGTGGCTGTTTAGAATTTTTGCCGTCAGACAATTTTGCTGTTTTATTGCTAATATGTAACGTCAATTGTTAAATACAAATCAAAGTATGAATGGAAATAAGGGAAAAAAATACTTATTTTTATTAAAATAAGATGGAAAATCGCTTTAATGCAGGGATTAACGACAGAAAAGTGACTTTGATTTACACTACGCAATTGAGTGGGCACGAGAATATTCGCCGTAAATAATTTTGCCGTAAGAATGGGGGCACAAGTAATTTCGGCCGCGTAAAACGTCGCTGTATAGAATTTTTGACGTCAGACAATTTTGCCGTTTTATTGTTAAATACAAATCAAAGTATGAATGGAAACAAGGGAATAAATTACTTGTTTTTATTAAAATAAGATGGAAAATCGCTTTAATGCAGGGTTTAACGACAAAAAAGTGCCTTTGATTTACACTACGCAATTGAGTGGGCACGCGAATATTCGGCGTAAATATTTTCGCCGTAAGAATGGCGTCCCAAGTAATTTAGACCGCGGAAAACGTGGCTGTATAGAATTTTTGCCGTCAGAGAATTTTGCTGTTTTATTGCTAATATGCAACGTAAATTGTTAAATACAAATCAAAGAATGAATGGAAACAAGGGAATAAATTACTTGTTTTTATTAAAATAAGATGGCAAATCGCTTTAATATAGGGATTAACGACAGAAAAGTGCCTTTGATTTACACTACGCAATTGAGTGGGCACGAGAATATTCGCCGTAAATAATTTTGCCGTAAGAATGGGGGCACAAGTAATTTCGGCCGCGGAAAACGTGGCTGTATAGAATTTTTGACGTCAGACAATTTTGCTGTTTAGTTGCTAATATGCAACGTAAATTGTTAAATACAAATCAAAGTATGAATGGAAATAAGGGAATAAATTACTTGTTTTTATTAAAATAAGATGGCAAATCGCTTTAATATAGGGATTAACGACAGAAAAGTGCCTTTGATTTACACTACGCAATTGAGTGGGCACGAGAATATTCGCCGTAAATGATTTTGCCGTAAGAATGGGGGCACAAGTAATTTCGGCCGCGGAAAACGTGGCTGTATAGAATTTTTGCCGTCAGACAATTTTGCTGTTTTATTGCTAATATGCAACGTAAATTGTTAAATACAAATCAAAGTATGAATGGAAATAAGGGAATAAATTACTTGTTTTTATTAAAATAAGATGGCAAATCGCTTTAATATAGGGATTAACGACAGAAAAGTGCCTTTGATTTACACTACGCAATTGAGTGGGCACGAGAATATTCGCCGTAAATAATTTTGCCGTAAGAATGGGGGCACAAGTAATTTCGGCCGCGGAAAACGTGGCTGTATAGAATTTTTGCCGTCAGACAATTTTGCTGTTTTATTGCTAATATGCAACGTAAATTGTTAAATACAAATCAAAGTATGAATGGAAACAAGGGAATAAATTACTTGTTTTTATTAAAATAAGATGGCAAATCGCTTTAATGCAGGGATTAACGATAGAAAAGTGCCTTTGATTTACACTACGCAATTGAGTGGGCACGAGAATATTCGCCGTAAATAATTTTGCCGTAAGAATGGGGGCACAAGTAATTTCGGCCGCGGAAAACGTGGCTGTATAGAATTTTTGCCGTCAGACAATTTTGCTGTTTTATTGCTAATATGCAACGTAAATTGTTAAATACAAATCAAAGTATGAATGGAAATAAGGGAATAAATTACTTGTTTTTATTAAAATAAGATGGCAAATCGCTTTAATATAGGGATTAACGACAGAAAAGTGCCTTTGATTTACACTACGCAATTGAGTGGGCACGAGAATATTCGCCGTAAATAATTTTGCCGTAAGAATGGGGGCACAAGTAATTTCGGCCGCGGAAAACGTGGCTGTATAGAATTTTTGCCGTCAGACAATTTTGCTGTTTTATTGCTAATATGCAACGTAAATTGTTAAATACAAATCAAAGTATGAATGGAAATAAGGGAATAAATTACTTGTTTTTATTAAAATAAGATGGCAAATCGCTTTAATATAGGGATTAACGACAGAAAAGTGCCTTTGATTTACACTACGCAATTGAGTGGGCACGAGAATATTCGCCGTAAATAATTTTGCCGTAAGAATGGGGGCACAAGTAATTTCGGCCGCGGAAAACGTGGCTGTATAGAATTTTTGCCGTCAGACAATTTTGCTGTTTTATTGCTAATATGCAACGTAAATTGTTAAATACAAATCAAAGTATGAATGGAAACAAGGGAATAAATTACTTGTTTTTATTAAAATAAGATGGCAAATCGCTTTAATGCAGGGATTAACGACAGAAAAGTGCCTTTGATTTACACTACGCAATTGAGTGGGCACGAGAATATTCGCCGTAAATAATTTTGCCGTAAGAATGGGGGCACAAGTAATTTCGGCCGCGGAAAACGTGGCTGTATAGAATTTTTGCCGTCAGACAATTTTGCTGTTTTATTGCTAATATGCAACGTAAATTGTTAAATACAAATCAAAGTATGAATGGAAATAAGGGAATAAATTACTTGTTTTTATTAAAATAAGATGGCAAATCGCTTTAATATAGGGATTAACGACAGAAAAGTGCCTTTGATTTACACTACGCAATTGAGTGGGCACGAGAATATTCGCCGTAAATAATTTTGCCGTAAGAATGGGGGCACAAGTAATTTCGGCCGCGGAAAACGTGGCTGTATAGAATTTTTGACGTCAGACAATTTTGCTGTTTTATTGCTAATATGCAACGTAAATTGTTAAATACAAATCAAAGTATGAATGGAAATAAGGGAATAAATTACTTGTTTTTATTAAAATAAGATGGCAAATCGCTTTAATATAGGGATTAACGACAGAAAAGTGCCTTTGATTTACACTACGCAATTGAGTGGGCACGAGAATATTCGCCGTAAATAATTTTGCCGTAAGAATGGGGGCACAAGTAATTTCGGCCGCGGAAAACGTGGCTGTATAGAATTTTTGACGTCAGACAATTTTGCTGTTTTATTGCTAATATGCAACGTAAATTGTTAAATACAAATCAAAGTATGAATGGAAATAAGGGAATAAATTACTTGTTTTTATTAAAATAAGATGGCAAATCGCTTTAATATAGGGATTAACGACAGAAAAGTGCCTTTGATTTACACTACGCAATTGAGTGGGCACGAGAATATTCGCCGTAAATAATTTTGCCGTAAGAATGGGGGCACAAGTAATTTCGGCCGCGGAAAACGTGGCTGTATAGAATTTTTGCCGTCAGACAATTTTGCTGTTTTATTGCTAATATGCAACGTAAATTGTTAAATACAAATCAAAGTATGAATGGAAATAAGGGAATAAATTACTTGTTTTTATTAAAATAAGATGGCAAATCGCTTTAATATAGGGATTAACGACAGAAAAGTGCCTTTGATTTACACTACGCAATTGAGTGGGCACGAGAATATTCGCCGTAAATAATTTTGCCGTAAGAATGGGGGCACAAGTAATTTCGGCCGCGGAAAACGTGGCTGTATAGAATTTTTGACGTCAGACAATTTTGCTGTTTTATTGCTAATATGCAACGTAAATTGTTAAATACAAATCAAAGTATGAATGGAAATAAGGGAATAAATTACTTGTTTTTATTAAAATAAGATGGCAAATCGCTTTAATATAGGGATTAACGACAGAAAAGTGCCTTTGATTTACACTACGCAATTGAGTGGGCACGAGAATATTCGCCGTAAATAATTTTGCCGTAAGAATGGGGGCACAAGTAATTTCGGCCGCGTAAAACGTCGCTGTATAGAATTTTTGACGTCAGACAATTTTGCCGTTTTATTGTTAAATACAAATCAAAGTATGAATGGAAACAAGGGAATAAATTACTTGTTTTTATTAAAATAAGATGGAAAATCGCTTTAATGCAGGGTTTAACGACAAAAAAGTGCCTTTGATTTACACTACGCAATTGAGTGGGCACGCGAATATTCGGCGTAAATATTTTCGCCGTAAGAATGGCGGCCCAAGTAATTTAGACCGCGGAAAACGTGGCTGTATAGAATTTTTGCCGTCAGAGAATTTTGCTGTTTTATTGCTAATATGCAACGTAAATTGTTAAATACAAATCAAAGTATGAATGGAAACAAGGGAATAAATTACTTGTTTTTATTAAAATAAGATGGAAAATCGCTTTAATGCAGGGATTAACGACAGAAAAGTGCCTTTGATTTACACTACGCAATTGAGTGGGCACGAGAATATTGGCCGTAAATATTTTTGCCGTAAGAATGGGGGCACAAGTAATATCGGCCGCGGAAAACGTGGCTGTATAGAATTTTTGACGTCAGACAATTTTGCTGTTTTATTGCTAATATGCAACGTAAATTGTTAAATACAAATCAAAGTATGAATGGAAATAAGGGAATAAATTACTTGTTTTTATTAAAATAAGATGGCAAATCGCTTTAATATAGGGATTAACGACAGAAAAGTGCCTTTGATTTACACTACGCAATTGAGTGGGCACGAGAATATTCGCCGTAAATAATTTTGCCATAAGAATGGGGGCACAAGTAATTTCGGCCGCGGAAAACGTGGCTGTATAGAATTTTTGACGTCAGACAATTTTGCTGTTTTATTGCTAATATGCAACGTAAATTGTTAAATACAAATCAAAGTATGAATGGAAATAAGGGAATAAATTACTTGTTTTTATTAAAATAAGATGGCAAATCGCTTTACCGCAGGGATTAACGACAGAAAAGTGCCTTTGATTTACACTACGCAATTGAGTGGGCACGAGAATATTTGCCGTAAATAATTTTGCCGTAAGAATGGGGGCACAAGTAATTTCGGCCGCGTAAAACGTGGCTGTATAGAATTTTTGACGTCAGACAATTTTGCCGTTTTATTGTTAAATACAAATCAAAGTATGAATGGAAACAAGGGAATAAATTACTTGTTTTTATTAAAATAAGATGGCAAATCGCTTTACCGCAGGGATTAACGACAGAAAAGTGCCTTTGATTTACACTACGCAATTGAGTGGGCACGAGAATATTTGCCGTAAATAATTTTGCCGTAAGAATGGCGGCCCAAGTAATTTCGGCCGCGGAAAACGTGGCTGTATAGAATTTTTGCCGTCAGAGAATTTTGCTGTTTTATTGCTAATATGCATCCTTAATTGTTAAATACAAATCAAAGTATGAATGGAAAAAAGGGAATAAATTACTTGCTTTTTTAAAAATAAGATGGAAAATCGCTTGTACGCAGGGTTTAACGACAGAAAAGTGCCTTTGATTTACACTACGCAATTGAGTGGCCACGAGAATATTCGCCGTAAATAATTTTGCCGTAAGAATGGGAGCATAAGTAATTTTGGCCGAGGAAAACGTGGCTGTATAGAATTTTTGCCGTCAGAGAATTTTGCTGTTTTATTGCTAATATGCAACGTAAATTGTTAAATACAAATCAAAGTATGAATCGAAACAAGGGAATAAATTATTTGTTTTTATTAAAATAAGATGGAAAATCTCTTTAACGCAGGGTTTAACGACAGAAAAGTGCCTTTGATTTAGACTACGCAATTGAGTGGGTACGAGAATATTCGCCGCAAATAATTGACACAAGGGAATAAATTACTTGTTTTTATTAAAATAAGATGGCAAATTGCTTTAATGCAGGGATTAACGACAGAAAAGTGCCTTTGATTTACACTACGCAATTGAGTGGGCACGAGAATATTCGCCGTAAATAATTTTGCCGTAAGAATGGGGGCACAAGTAATTTCGGCCGCGGAAAACGGGGCTGTATAGAATTATTGACGTCAGAGAATTTTGCTGTTTTATTGCTAATATGCATCCTTAATTGTTAAATACAAATCAAAGTATGAATGGAAAAAAGGGAATAAATTACTTGCTTTTTTAAAAATAAGATGGAAAATCGCTTGTACGCAGGGTTTAACGACAGAAAAGTGCCTTTGATTTACACTACGCAATTGAGTGGCCACGAGAATATTCGCCGTAAATAATTTTGCCGTAAGAATGGGAGCATAAGTAATTTCGGCCGAGGAAAACGTGGCTGTATAGAATTTTTGCCGTCAGAGAATTTTGCTGTTTTATTGCTAATATGCAACGTAAATTGTTAAATACAAATCAAAGTATGAATCGAAACAAGGGAATAAATTATTTGTTTTTATTAAAATAAGATGGAAAATCTCTTTAACGCAGGGTTTAACGACAGAAAAGTGCCTTTGATTTAGACTACGCAATTGAGTGGGTACGAGAATATTCACCGCAAATAATTGACACAAGGGAATAAATTACTTGTTTTTATTAAAATAAGATGGCAAATTGCTTTAATGCAGGGATTAACGACAGAAAAGTGCCTTTGATTTACACTACGCAATTGAGTAGGCACGAGAATATTGGCCGTAAATATTTTTGCCGTAAGAATGGGGGCACAAGTAATATCGGCCGCGGAAAAAGTGGCTGTATAGAATTTTTGACGTCAGACAATTTTGCTGTTTTATTGCTAATATGCAACGTAAATTGTTAAATAAAAATCAAAGTATGAATGGACACAAGGGAATAAATTACTTGTTTTTATTAAAATAAGATGGCAAATCGCTTTAATGAAGGGATTAACGACAGAAAAGTGCCTTTGATTTACACTACGCAATTGAGTGGGCACGAGAATATTCGCCGTAAATATTTTTGCCGTAAGAATGGGGGCACAAGTAATTCCGGCCGCGGAAAAAGTGGCTGTATAGAATTTTTGCAGTCAGACAATTTTGCTGTTTTATTGGTAATATGCATCCTTAATTGTTAAATACAAATCAAAGTATGAATGGAAACAATGGAATAAATTACTTGTTTTTATTAAACTAAGATGGCAAATCATTTAATGCAGGGTCTAACGACAGAAAAGTGCCTTTGATTTACAGTAGGCAATTGAGTGGGCACGAGAATATTCGCCGTAAGTATTTTTGCCGTAAGAATGGGGGCACAAGTAAATTCGGCCGCGGAAAACGTGGTTGTATCGAATTTTTGCAGTCAGACAAATTTGCTGTTTTATTGTTAATATGCAACGTAAATTGTTAAATAAAAATCAAAGTATGAATGGACACAAGGGAATAAATTACTTGTTTTTATTAAAAAAAGATTGAAAATCGCTTTAATGCAGGGTTGAACGACAGAAAAGTGTCTTCGATTTACACTTCACAATTGAGTGGGCACGAGAATATTCGCCGTAAATATTTTTGCCTTAAGAATGGGGGCAGAAGTAATTTCGGCAACGGAAAACGTGGCTGTATAGAATTTTTGACGTCAGGCAATTTTGCCGTTTTATTGCTAATATGCAACGTAAATTGTTAAATAAAAATGAAAGCATGAATGGACACAAGGGAATAAATTACTTGTTTTTATTAAAATAAGATGGCAAATCGCTTTAATGAAGGGATTAACGACAGAAAACTGCCTTTGATGTACAGTACGCAATTGAGTGGGCACGAGAATATTCGCCGTAAATATTTTTGCCATAAGAATGGGGGCACAAGTAATTTCGGCCGCGGAAAACGTGGCTGTATAGAATTTTTGCCGTCAGACAATTTTGCTGTTTTATTTCTAATATGCAACGTAAATTGTTAAATAAAAATCAAAGTATGAATGGACACAAGGGAATAAATTACTTGTTTTTATTAAAATAAGATGGCAAATCGCTTTAATGAAGGGATTAACGACAGAAAAGTGCCTTTGATTTACACTACGCAATTGAGTGGGCACGAGAATATTCGCCGTAAATATTTTTGCCGTAAGAATGGGGGCACAAGTAATTTCGGAGGCGGAAAACGTGGCTGTACAGAATTTTTGCCGTCAGACAATTTTGCTGTTTTATTGCTAATATGCAACGTAAATTGTTAAATAAAAATCAAACTATGAATGGACACAACGGAATAAATTACTTGTTTTTATTAAAATAAGATGGCAAATCGCTTTAATGAAGGGATTAACCACAGAAAAGTGCCTTTGATTTACACTACGCAATTGAGTGGGCACGAGAATATTCGCCGTAAATATTTTTGCCGTAAGAATGGGGGCACAAGTAATTTCGGCCGCGGATAACGTGGCTGTATAGAATTTGTGCCGTCAGACAATTTTGCTGTTTCATTTCTAATATGCAATGTAAATTGTTAAATAAAAATGAAAGTATGAATGGACACAAGGGAATAAATTACTTGTTTTTATTAAAATAAGATGGCAAATCGCTTTAATGAAGGGAATAACGACAGAAAAGTGCCTTTGATTTACACTACGCAATTGAGTGGGCACGAGAATATTCGCCGTAAATATTTTTACCGTACGAATGGGGGCATAAGTAATTTCGGCCGCGGATAACGTGGCTGTATAGAATTTTTGCTGTCAGACAATTTTGCTGTTTTATTGCTAATATGCAACGTAAATTGTTAAATAAAAATCAAAGTATGAATGGAAACAAGGGAATACATTACTTGTTTTTATTAAAATAAGATGGAAAATCGCTTTAATGCAGGGATTAACGACAGAAAAGTGCCTTTGACTTACACTACGCAATTGAGTGGGCAGGAGAATATTCGCCCTAAATATTTTTGCCGTAAGAATGGGGGCACAAGTAATTTCGGCCACGGAAAACGTGGCTGTATAGAATTTTTGCCGTCAGACAATTTTGCTGTTTTATTGCTAATATGCAACGTAAATTGTTAAATAAAAATCAGAGTATGATTGGAAACAAGGGAATAAATTACTTGTTTATATTAAAATTAGATGGAAAATCGCTTTAATGCAGGGATTAACGACAGAAAAGTGACTTTGATTTAAACTATGCAATTGAGTGGGCACGAGAATATTCGCCGTAAATATTTTTGCTTTAAGAATGGGGGCACAAGTAATTTCGGCCGCGGATAACGTGGCTGTATAGAATTTTTGCCGTCAGACAATTTTGCTGTTTTATTGCTAATATGCAACGCAAATTGTTAAATAAAAATCAAAGAATGAATGGAAACAAGGGAATAAATTACTTGTTTTTATTAAAATAAGATGGAAAATCGCTTTAATGCAGGGATTAACGACAGAAAAGTGCCTTTGATCTACAGTACGCAATTGAGAGGGCACGAGAATATTCGCCGTAAATATTTTTGCCGTAAGAATGGGGGCACAAGTAATTTCGACCGCGGATAACGTGGCTGTGTAAAATTTTTGCCGTCAGACAATTTTGCTGTTTTATTGCTAATATGCAACGTAAATTGTTAAATAAAAATCAAAGAATTAATGGAAACAAGGGAATAAATTACTTGTTTTTATTAAAATAAGATTGAAAGTCGCTTTAATGCAGGGATTAACGACAGAAAAGTGCCTTTGATTTACACTACGCAATTGAGTAGGCACGAGAATATTCGCCGTAAATGTTTTTGCCGTAAGAATGGGGGCACAAGTAATTTCTGCCGCGGATAACGTGGCTGTATAGAATTTTTCCCGTCAGACAATTTTGCTGTTTTATTGCTAATATGCAACGTAAATTGTTAAATAAAAATCAAAGTATAAATGGAAACAAGGGAATAAATTACTTCTTTTTATTAAAATAAGATGGAAGATCGCTTTAATGCAGGGATTAACGACAGAAAAGTGCCTTTGATTTACACTACGCAATTGAGTAGGCACGAAAATATTCGCCGTAAATGTTTTTGCCGTAAGAATGGGGGCACAATTAATTTCTGCCGCGGATAACGTGGCTGTATAGAATTTTTGCCGTCAGACAATTTTGCTGTTTTATTGCTAATATGCAACGTAAATTGTTAAGTACAAATCAAAGTATGAATGGAAACAAGGGAATAAATTACTTGTTTTTATTAAAATAATATGGAAAATCGCTTTAATGCAGGGATTAACGACAGAAAAGTGCCTTTGATTTACACTACGCAATTGAGTGGGCACGAGAATATTCGCCGTAAATATTTTTGCCGTAAGAATGGGGGCACAAGTAATTTCGGCCGCGGATAACGTGGCTGTATAGAATTTTTGCCTTCAGACAATTTTGCTGTTTTATTGCTAATATGCAACGTAAATTGTTAAATAAAAATCAAAGTATGAATGGAAACAAGGGAATAAATTACTTGTTTTTATTAAAATAAGATTGAAGATCGCTTTAATGCAGGGATTAACGACAGAAAAGTGCCTTTGATTTACACTACGCAATTGAGTGGGCACGAGAATATTCGCCGTAAATATTTTTGCCGTAAGAATGGGGGCACAAGTAATTTCGGCCGCGGATAACGTGGCTGTATAGAATTTTTGCCGTCAGACAATTTTGCTGTTTTATTGCTAATATGCAACGTAAATTGTTGAATAAAAATCAAAGTATAAATTGAAAAAAGGGAATAAATTAATTGTTTTTATTAAAATAAGATGGAAAATCGCTTTAATGCAGGGATTAACGACAGAAAAGTGCCTTTGATTTACACTACGCAATTGAGTGGGCACGAGAATATTCGCCGTAAATATTTTTGCCGTAAGAATGGGGGCACAAGTAATTTCGGCCGCGGATAACGTGGCTGTATAGAATTTTTGCCGTCAGACAATTTTACTGTTTTATTGCTAATATGCAACGTAAATTGTTAAATAAAAATCAAAGTATGAATGGAAACAAGGGAATAAATTACATTTTTTTATTAAAATAAGATGGAAAATCGCTTTAATGCAGGGATTAACGACAGAAAATTGCCTTTGATTTAAACTACGCAATTGAGTGGGCACGAGAATATTCGCCGTAAATATTTTTGCTTTAAGAATGGGGGCACAAGTAAATTCGGCCGCGGATAACGTGGCTGTATAGAATTTTTCCCGTCAGACAATTTTGCTGCTTTTATTGCTAATATGCAACATAAATTGTTAAATAAAAATCAAAGAATGAATGGAAACAAGGGAATAAATTACTTGTTTTTATTAAAATAAGATTGAAAATCGCATTAATGCAGGGATTAACGACAGAAAAGTGCCTTTGATTTACACTACGCAATTGAGTGGGCACGAGAATATTCGCCGTAAATATTTTTGCCGTACGAATGGGGGCACAAGTAATTTCGGCCGCGGATAACGTGGCTGTATATAATTTTTGCCGTCAGACACTTTTGCTGTTTTATTGCTAATATCCAACGTAAATTGTTAAATAAAAATCAAAGTATGAATGGAAACAAGGGAATAAATTACTTGTTTTTATTAAAATAAGATGGAAAATCGCTTTAATGCAGGGATTAACGACAGAAAAGTGCCTTTGATTTACACTACGCAATTGAGTGGGCACGAGAATCTTCGCCGTAAATATTTTTGCCGTAAGAATGGGGGCACAAGTAATTTCGGCCGCGGATAACGTGGCTGTATAGAATTTTTGCCGTCAGACAATTTTACTGTTTTATTGCTAATATCCAACGTAAATTGTTGAATAAAAATCAAAGTATGAATGGAAACAAGGGGATAAATTACTTGTTTTTATTAAAATAAGATTGAAAATCGGTTTCATGCAGGGATTAACGACAGAAAAGTGCCTTTGATTTACACTACGCAATTGAGTGGGCACGAGAATATTCGCCGTAAATATTTTTGCCGTAAGAATGGGGGCACAACTAATTTCGGCCGCGGATAACGTGGCTGTATTGAATTTTTGCCGTCAGACAATTTTGCTGTTTTATTGCTAATATGCAACGTAAATTGTTAAATAAAAATCAAAGAATTAATGGAAACAAGGGAATAAATTACTTGTTTTTATTAAAATAAGATTGAAAATCGCTTTAATGCAGGGATTAACGACAGAAAAGTGCCTTTGATTTACACTACGCAATTGAGTAGGCACGAGAATATTCGCCGTAAATGTTTTTGCCGTAAGAATGGGGGCACAAGTAATTTCGACCGCGGATAACGTGGCTGTATAGAATATTTGTCGTCAGACAATTTTGCTGTTTTATTGCTAATATGCAACGTAAATTGTTAAATACAAATCAAAATATGAATGGAAACAAGGGAATAAATTACTTGTTTTTATTAAATAAGTTGGAAAATCGCTTTAATGCAGGGATTAACGACAGAAAAGTGCCTTTGATTTACACTACGCAATTGAGTAGGCACGAGAATATTCGCCGTAAATATTTTTGCCGTAAGAATGGGGGCACAAGTAATTTCGGCCGCGGATAACGTGGCTGTATAGAATTTTTGCCGTCAGACAATTTTGCTGTTTTATTGCTAATATGCAACGTAAATTGCTAAATAAAAATCAAAATATGAATGGAAACAAGGGAATAAATTACTTGTTTTTATTAAATAAGTTGGAAAATCGCTTTAATGCAGGGATTAACGACAGAAAAGTTCCTTTGATTTACACTACGCAATTGAGTGGGCACGAGAATATTCGCCGTAAATATTTTTGCCGTAAGAATGGGGGCACAAGTAATTTCGGCCGCGGATAACGTGGCTGTATAGAATTTTTGCCGTCAGACAATTTTGCTGTTTTATTGCTAATATGCAACGTAAATTGTTAAATAAAAATCAAAGTATGAATGGAAACAAGGGAATAAATTACTTGTTTTTATTAAAATAAGATGGAAAATAGCTTTAATGCAGGGATTAACGACAGAAAAGTGCCTCTGATTTACACTACGCAATTGAGTGGTCACGAGAATATTCGCCGTAAATATTTTTGCCGTAAGAATGGGGCACAAGTAATTTCGGCCGCGGATAACGTGGCTGTATAGAATTTTTGCCGTCAGACAATTTTACTGTTTTATTGCTAATATGCAACGTAAATTGTTAAATAAAAATCAAAGTATGAATGGAAACAAGGGAATAAATGACTTTTTTTTATTAAAATAAGATGGAAAATCGCTTTAATGCAGGGATTAACGACAGAAAATTGCCTTTGATTTAAACTACGCAATTGAGTGGGCACGAGAATATTCGCCGTAAATATTTTTGCTTTAAGAATGGGGGCACAAGTAAATTCGGCCGCTGATAACGTGGCTGTATAGAATTTTTCCCGTCAGACAATTTTGCTGCTTTTATTGCTAATATGCAACATAAATTGTTAAATAAAAATCAAAGAATGAATGGAAACAAGGGAATAAATTACTTGTTTTTATTAAAATAAGATTGAAAATCGGTTTCATGCAGGGATTAACGACAGAAAGGTGCCTTTGATTTACACTACGCAATTGAGTGGGCACGAGAATATTCGCCGTAAATATTTTTGCCGTAAGAATGTGGGCACAAGTAATTTCGGCCGCGGATAACGTGGCTGTATAGAATTTTTGACGTCAGACAGTTTTGCTGTTTTATTGCTAAATAAAAATCAAAATATGAATGGAAACAAGGGAATAAAATACTTGTTTTTATTAAATAAGTTGGAAAATCGCTTTAATGCAGGGATTAACGACAGAAAAGTTCCTTTGATTTACACTACGCAATTGAGTGGGCACGAGAATATTCGCCGTAAATATTTTTGCCGTAAGAATGGGGGCACAAGTAATTTCGGCCGCGGATAACGTGGCTGTATAGAAGTTTTGCCGTCAGACAATTTTACTGTTTTATTGCTAATATGCAACGTAAATTGTTAAATGAATGGAAAAAAGGGAATAATTTAATTGTTTTTATTAAAATAAGATGGAAAATCGCTTTAATGAAGGCATTAACAACAGAAAAGTGCCTTTGATTTACACTACGCAATTGAGTGGGCTCGAGAATATTCGCCGTAAATATTTTTGCCTAAGAATGGGGGCACAAGTAATTTCGGACGCGGATAACGTGGCTGTATAGAATTTTTGCCGTCAGACAATTTTGCTGTTTTATTGCTAATATGCAACGTAAATTGTTAAATAAAAATCAAGGTATGAATGGAAACAAGGGAATAAATTACTTGATTTTATTAAAATAAGATGGAAAATCGCTTTAATGCAGGGATTAACGACAGAAAAGTGCCTTTGATTTACACTACGCAATTGAGTGGGCTCGAGAATATTCGCCGTAAATATTTTTGCCTTAAGAATGCGGTCACAAGTAATTTCGGCCCCGTATAACGTGACTGTATAGAATTTTTGCCCTCAGACAATTTTGCTGATTTATTGCTAATATGCAACGCAAATTGTTAAATACAAATCAAAGTATGAATGGAAACAAGGGAATAAATTACTTGTTTTTATTAAAATAAGATTGGAAAATCGCTTTAATGCTGGGATTAACGACAGAAAAGTGACTTTGATTTACACTATGCAATTTAGTGGGCACGAGAATATTCGCCGTAAATATTTTTGCTTTAAGAATGGGGGCACAAGTAATTTCGGCCGCGGATAACGTGGCTGTATAGAATTTTTGCCGTCAGACAATTTTGCTGTTTTATTGCTAATATGCAACGTAAATTGTTAAATAAAAATCAAAGAATGAATGGAAACAAGGGAATAAATTACTTGTTTTTATTAAAATAAGATGGAAAATCGCTTTAACGCAGGGATTAAAGAGAGAAAAGTGCCTTTGATTTACACTACGCAATTGAGTGGGCTCGAGAATATTCGCCGTAAATATTTTTGCCGTAAGAATGCGGTCACAAGTAATTTCGGCCCCGTATAACGTGACTGTATAGAATTTTTGCCGTCAGACAATTGTGCCGTATTATTGCTAATATGCAACGTAAATTGTTAAATAAAAATCAAAGTATGAATGGAAACAAGGGAATAAATTACTTGTTTTTATTAAAATAAGATGGAAAATCGCTTTAATGCAGGGATTAACGACAGAAAAGTGCCTTTGATTTCCACTACGCAATTGAGAGGTCACGAGAATATTCGCCGTAAATATTTTTGCCGTAAGAATGCGGCCACAAGTAACTTCGGCCGCGGATAACGTGGCTGTATAGAATTTTTGCCGTCAGACAATTTTGCTGTTTTATTGCAAATATGCAACGTAAATTCTTAAATAAAAATCAAAGTATGAATGGAAACAAGGGAATAAATTACTTGTTTTTATTAAAATAAGATGGAAAATAGCTTTAATTATGCTAATTAACGACAGAAAAGTGCCTCTGATTTACACTACGCAATTGAGTGGGTCACGAGAATATTCGCCGTAAATATTTTTGCCGTAAGAATGGGGGCACAAGTAATTTCGGCCGCGGATAACGTGGCTGTATAGAAGTTTTGCCGTCAGACAATTTTACTGTTTTATTGCTAATATGCAACGTAAATTGTTAAATGAATGGAAAAAAGGGAATAATTTAATTGTTTTTATTAAAATAAGATGGAAAATCGCTTTAATGAAGGCATTAACAACAGAAAAGTGCCTTTGATTTACACTACGCAATTGAGTGGGCTCGAGAATATTCGCCGTAAATATTTTTGCCTAAGAATGGGGGCACAAGTAATTTCGGCCGCGGATAACGTGGGTGTATAGAATTTTTGCCGTCAGACAATTTTGCTGTTTTATTGCTAATATGCAACGTAAATTGTTAAATAAAAATCAAAGTATGAATGGAAACAAGGGAATAAATTACTTGTTTTTATTAAAATAAGATGGAAAATCGCTTTAATGCAGGGATTAACGACAGAAAAGTGCCTTTGATTTACACTACGCAATTGAGTGGGCACGAGAATATTCGCCGTAAATATTTTTGCCGTAAGAATGGGGGCACAAGTAATTTCGGCCCCGGAAAACGTGGCTGTATAGAATTTTTGCCGTCAGACAATATTGCTGATTTATTGCTAATATACAACGTAAATTGTTAAATACAAATCAAAGTATGAATGGAAACAAGGGAATAAATTAATTGTTTTTATTAAAATAAGATGGAAAATCGCTTTAATGCAGGGATTAACGACAGAAAAGTGCCTTTGGTTTACACTACGCAATTGAGTGGGCACGAGAATATTCGCCGTAAATATTTTTGCCGTAAGAATGGGGGCACAAGTAATTTCGGCCGCGGATAACGTGGCTGTATAGAATTTTTGCCGTCAGACAATTTTGCTGTTATATTGCTAATATGCAACGTAAATTGTTAAATAAAAATCAAAGTATGAATGGTAACAAGGGAATAAATTACTTGTTTTTATTAAAATAAGTTGGAAAATGGATTTAACGCAGGGTTCAACGACAGAAAAGTGCCTTTGATTTAAACTACGCAATTGAGTGGGAACGTGAATATTCGCCGTAAATTTTTTTGCCGAAACAATGGGGGCACAAGTAATTTCGGCCGCGGATAACGTCGGTGTATAGAATTTTTGCCGTCAGACAATTTTGCTGTTTTATTGCTAATATGCAACGTAAATTGTTAAATAAAAATCAAAGTATGAATGGAAACAAGGGAATAAATTACTTGTTTTTATTAAAATAAGATGGAAAATCGCTTTAATGCAAAGATTAACGACAGAAAAGTGCCTTTGATTTACATTACGCAATTGAGTGGGCACGAGAATATTCGCCGTAAATATTTTTGCCGTAAGAATGGGGGCACAAGTAATTTCGGCCGCGGAAAACGTGGCTGTATAGAATTTTTGCCGTCAGACAATTTTGCTGTTTTATTGCTAATATGCAACGTAAATCGTTAAATACAAATCAAAGTATGAATGGAAACAAGGGAATAAATTACTTGTTTTTATTAAAATAAGATGGAAAATCGCTTTAATGCAGGGATTAACGACAGAAAAGTGCCTTTGGTTTACACTACGCAATTGAGTGGGCACGAGAATATTCGCCGTATATATTTTTGCCCTAAGAATGGGGGCACAAGTAATTTCGGCCGAGGAAAACGAGGCTGTATAGAATTTTTGCCGTCAGACAAATTTGCTGTTTTGTTGCTAATATGCAACGTAAATTGTTAAATACAAATCAAAGTATGGATGGAAACAAGGGAATAAATTACTTGTTTTTATTAAAATAAGATGGAAAATCGCATTAACGCAGGGTTGAACGACAGAAAAGTGCCTTTGATTTACACTACGCAATTGAGTGGGCACGAGAATATTCGCCGTAAATATTTTTGCCGTTAGAATGGGGGCACAAGTAATTTCGGCCGCGGAAAACGTGGCTGTATAGAATTTTTGCCGTCAGATAATTTTGCTGTTTTATTGCTAATATGCAACGTAAATCGTTAAATACAAATCAAAGTATGAATGGAAACAAGGGAATAAATTACTTGTTTTTATTAAAATAAGATGGAAAATCGCTTTAATGCAGGGATTAACGACAGAAAAGTGCCTTTGATTTACATTACGCAATTGAGTGGGCACGAGGATATTCGCCGTAAATATTTTTGCCGTAAGAATGGGGTCACAAGTAATTTCGGCCGCGGAAAACGTGGCTGTATAGAATTTTTGCCGTCAGACAATTTTGCTGTTTTATTGCTAATATGCAACGTAAATCGTTAAATACAAATCAAAGTAAGAATGGAAACAAGGGAATAAATTACTTGTTTTTATTAAAATAAGATGGAAAATCGCTTTAATGCAGGGATTAACGACAGAAAAGTGCCTTTGGTTTACACTACGCAATTGAGTGGGCACGAGAATATTCGCCGTATATATTTTTGCCCTAAGAATGGGGGCACAAGTAATTTCGGCCACGGAAAACGTGGCTGTATAGAATTTTTGCCATCTGACAATTTTGGTGTTTTGTTGCTAATATGCAACGTAAATTGTTAAATACAAATCAAAGTATGGATGGAAACAAGGGAATAAATTACTTGTTTTTATTAAAATAAGATGGAAAATCGCATTAACGCAGGGTTTAACGACAGAAAAGTGCCTTTGATTTACACTACGCAATTGAGTGGGCACGAGAATATTCGCCGTAAATATTTTTGCCGTAAGAATGGGGGCACAAGTAATTTCGGCCGCGGAAAACGTGGCTGTATAGAATTTTTGCCGTCAGACAATTTTGCTGTTTTATTGTTAATATGCAACGTAAATTGTTAAATAAAAATCAAAGTATGAATGGAAACAAGGGAATAAATTACTTGTTTTTATTAAAATAAAATGGAAAATCGCTTTAATGCAGGGATTAACGACAGAAAAGTGCCTTTGATTTACATTACGCAATTGAGTGGGCACGAGAATATTCGCCGTAAATATTTTTGCCGTAAGAATGGGGTCACAAGTAATTTCGGCCGCAGAAAACGTGGCTGTATAGAATTTTTGCCGTCAGACAATTTTGCTGTTTTATTGCTAATATGCAACGTAAATCGTTAAATACAAATCAAAGTATGAATGGAAACAAATGGAATAAATTACTTGTTTTTATTAAAATAAGATGGAAAATCGCTTTAATGCAGGGATTAACGACAGAAAAGTGCCTTTGGTTTACACTACGCAATTGAGTGGGCACGAGAATATTCGCCGTATATATTTTTGCCCTAAGAATGGGGGCACAAGTAATTTCGGCCGCGGAAAACGTGGCTGTATAGAATTTTTGCCATCTGACAATTTTGGTGTTTTGTTGCTAATATGCAACGTAAATTGTTAAATACAAATCAAAGTATGGATGGAAACAAGGGAATAAATTACTTGTTTTTATTAAAATAAGTTGGAAAATGGATTTAACGCAGGGTTCAACGACAGAAAAGTGCCTTTGATTTAAACTACGCAATTGAGTGGGAACGAGAATATTCGCCGTAAATTTTTTTGCCGAAACAATGGGGGCACAAGTAATTTCGGCCGCGGATAACGTGGGTGTATAGAATTTTTGCCGTCAGACAATTTTGCTGTTTTATTGTTAATATGCAACGTAAATTGTTAAATAAAAATCAAAGTATGAATGGAAACAAGGGAATAAATTACTTGTTTTTATTAAAATAAGATGGAAAATCGCTTTAATGCAGGGATTAACGACAGAAAAGTGCCTTTGGTTTACACTACGCAATTGAGTGGGCACGAGAATATTCGCCGTATATATTTTTGCCCTAAGAATGGGGGCACAAGTAATTTCGGCCGCGGAAAACGTGGCTGTATAGAATTTTTGCCATCTGACAATTTTGCTGTTTTGTTGCTAATATGCAACGTAAATTGTTAAATACAAATCAAAGTATGGATGGAAAGAAGGGAAGAAATTACTTGTTTTTATTAAAATAAGATGGAAAATCGCATTAACGCAGGGTTTAACGACAGAAAAGTTCCTTTGATTTACACTACGCAATTGAGTGGGCACGAGAATATTCGCCGTAAATATTTTTGCCGTAAGAATGGGGGCACAAGTAATTTCGGCCGCGGATAACGTGGCTGTATAGAATTTTTGCCGTCAGACAATTTTGCTGTTTTATTGCTAATATGCAACGTAAATTGTTAAATAAAAATCAAAGTATGAATGGAAACAAGGGAATAAATTAATTGTTTTTATTAAAATAAGATGGAAAATCGATTTATGCAGGGATTAACGACAGAAAAGTGCCTTTGGTTTACACTACGCAATTGAGTGGGCACGAGAATATTCGCCGTAAATATTTTTGCCGTGAGAATGGGGGCACAAGCAATTTCGGCCGCGGATAACGTGGCTGTATAGAATTTTTGCCGTCAGACAATTTTGCTGTTTTATTGCTAATATTCAACGCAAATTGTTAAATAAAATCAAAGTATGGATGGAAACAAGGGAATAAATTACTTGTTTTTATTAAAATAACATAGAAAATCGCTTTAATGCAGGGATTAACGACAGAAAACTGCCTTTGATTTACACTACGCAATTGAGTGGGCACGAGAATATTCGCCGTAAATATTTTTGCCGTAAGAATGGGGGCACAAGTAATTTCGGCCGCGGATAACGTGGCTGTATAGAATTTTTGCCGTCAGACAATTTTGCTGTTTTATTGCTAATATGCAACGTAAATTGTTAAATAAAAATCAAAGTATGAATGGAAACAAGGGAATAAATTAATTGTTTTTATTAAAATAAGATGGAAAATCGATTTATGCAGGGATTAACGACAGAAAAGTGCCTTTGGTTTACACTACGCAATTGAGTGGGCACGAGAATATTCGCCGTAAATATTTTTGCCGTAAGAATGGGGGCACAAGCAATTTCGGCCGCGGATAACGTGGCTGTATAGAATTTTTGCCGTCAGACAATTTTGCTGTTTTATTGCTAATATTCAACGCAAATTGTTAAATAAAATCAAAGTATGGATGGAAACAAGGGAATAAATTACTTGTTTTTATTAAAATAACATAGAAAATCGCTTTAATGCAGGGATTAACGACAGAAAACTGCCTTTGATTTACACTACGCAATTGAGTGGGCACGAGAATATTCGCCGTAAATATTTTTGCCGTAAGAATGGGGGCACAAGTAATTTCGGCCGCGGAAAACGTGGCTGTATAGAATTTTTGCCGTCAGACAATTTTGCTGTTTTATTGCTAATATGCAACGTAAATCGTTAAATACAAATCAAAGTATGAATGGAAACAAGGGAATAAATTACTTGTTTTTATTAAAGTAAGATGGAAAATCGCTTTAATGCAGGGATTAACGACAGAAAAGTGCCTTTGATTTACACTACGCAATTGAGTGGGCACGAGAATATTCGCCGTAAATATTTTTGCCGAAAGAATGGGGGCACAAGTAATTTCGGCCGCGGAAAACGTGGCTGTATAGAATTTTTGCCGTCAGACAATTTTGCTGTTTTATTGCTAATATGCAACGTAAATTGTTAAATACAAATCAAAGTATGAATGGAAACAAGGGAATAAATTAATTGTTTTTATTAAAATAAGATGGAAAATCGCTTTAATGCAGGGATTAACGACAGAAAAGTGCCTTTGATTTACACTACGCAATTGAGTGGGCACGAGAATATTCGCCGTAAATATTTTTGCCGAAAGAATGGGGGCACAAGTAATTTCGGCCGCGGAAAACGTGGCTGTATAGAATTTTTGCCGTCAGACAATTTTGCTGTTTTATTGCTAATATGCAACGTAAATTGTTAAATACAAATCAAAGTATGAATGGAAACAAGGGAATAAATTAATTGTTTTTATTAAAATAAGATGGAAAATCGCTTTAATGCAGGGATTAACGACAGAAAAGTGCCTTTGATTTACACTACGCAATTGAGTGGGCACGAGAATATTCGCCGTAAATATTTTTGCCGAAAGAATGGGGGCACAAGTAATTTCGGCCGCGGAAAACGTGGCTGTATAGAATTTTTGCCGTCAGACAATTTTGCTGTTTTATTGCTAATATGCAACGTAAATTGTTAAATACAAATCAAAGTATGAATGGAAACAAGGGAATAAATTAATTGTTTTTATTAAAATAAGATGGAAAATCGCTTTAATGCAGGGATTAACGACAGAAAAGTGCCTTTGGTTTACACTACGCAATTGAGTGGGCACGAGAATATTCGCCGTAAATATTTTTGCCGTAAGAATTGGGGCAGAAGTAATTTCGGCCCCGGAAAACGTGGCTGTATAGAATTTTTGCCGTCAGACAATTTTGCTGTTTTATTGCTAATATGAAACGTAAATTGTTAAATACAAATCAAAGTATGAATGGAAACAAGGGAATAAATTAATTGTTTTTATTAAAATAAGATGGAAAATCGATTTAATGCAGGGATTAACGACAGAAAAGTGCCTTTGGTTTACACTACGCAATTGAGTGGGCACGAGAATATTCGCCGTAAATATTTTTGCCGTAAGAATGGGGGCACAAGTAATTTCGGCCGCGGAAATCTTGGCTGTATAGAATTTTTGCCGTCAGACAATTTTGCTGTTTTGTTGCTAATATGCAACGTAAATTGTTAAATACAAATCAAAGTATGGATGGAAACAAGGGAAAAAATTACTTGTTTTTATTAAAATAAGATGGAAAATCGCTTTAACGCAGGGTTTAACGACAGAAAAGTGCCTTTGATTTACACTACGCAATTGAGTGGGCACGAGAATATTCGCCGTAAATATTTTTGCCGTAAGAATGGGGGCACAAGTAATTTCGGACGCGGATAACGTGGCTGTATAGAATTTTTGCCGTCAAACAATTTTGCTGATTTATTGCTAATATGCAACGTAAATTGTTAAATAAAAATCAAAGTATGAATGGAAACAAGGGAATAAATTAATTGTTTTTATTAAAATAAGATGGAAAATCGCTTTAATGCAGGGATTAACGACAGAAAAGTGCCTTTGATTTACACTACGCAATTGAGTGGGCACGAGAATATTCGCCGTAAATATTTTTGCCGTAAGAATTGGGGCAGAAGTAATTTCGGCCCCGGAAAACGTGGCTGTATAGAATTTTTGCCGTCAGACAATTTTGCTGTTTTATTGCTAATATGCAACGTAAATTGTTAAATACAAATCAAAGTATGAATGGAAACAAGGGAATAAATTACTTGTTTTTCTTAAAATAAGATGGAAAATCACTTTAATGCAGGGATTAACGACAGAAAAGTGCCTTTGGTTTACACTACGCAATTGAGTGGGCGCGAGAATATTCGCCGTAAATATTTTTGCCGTAAGAATGGGGGCAGAAGGAATTTCGGCCCCGGAAAACGTGGCTGTATAGAATTTTTGCCGTCAGACAATTTTGCTGTTTTATTGCTAATATGCAACGTAAATTGTTAAATACAAATCAAAGTATGAATGGAAACAAGGGAATAAATTACTTGTTTTTCTTAAAATAAGATGGAAAATCACTTTAATGCAGGGATTAACGACAGAAAAGTGCCTTTGGTTTACACTACGCAATTGAGTGGGCACGAGAATATTCGCCGTAAATATTTTTGCCGTAAGAATGGGGGCACAAGCAATTTCGGCCGCGGATAACGTGGCTGTATAGAATTTTTGCCGTCAGACAATTTTGCTGTTTTATTGCTAATATTCAACGTAAATTGTTAAATAAAATCAAAGTATGGATGGAAACAAGGGAATAAATTACTTGTTTTTATTAAAATAAGATGGAAAATCGCTTTAATGCAGGGATTAACGACAGAAAAGTGCCTTTGATTTACACTACGCAATTGAGTGGGCACGAGAATATTCGCCGTAAATATTTTTGCCGTAAGAATGGCGGCACAAGTAATTTCGGCCGCGGAAATCGTGGCTGTATAGAATTTTTGCCGTCAGACAATTTTACTGATTTATTGCTAATATGCAACGTAAATCGTTAAATACAAATCAAAGTATGAATGGAAACAAGGGAATAAATTACTTGTTTTTATTAAAATAAGATGGAAAATCGCTTTAATGCAGGGATTAACGACAGAAAAGTGCCTTTGGTTTACACTACGCAATTGAGTGGGCACGAGAATATTCGCCGTATATATTTTTACCCTAAGAATGGGGGCACAAGTAATTTCGGCCGCGGAAAACGTGGCTGTATAGAATTTTTGCCGTCAGACAATTTTGCTGTTTTATTGCTAATATGCAACGTAAATTATTAAATAAAATCAAAGTATGGATGGAAACAAGGGAATAAATTAATTGTTTTTATTAAAATAAGATGGAAAATCGCTTTAATGCAGGGATTAACGACAGAAAAGTGCCTTTGGTTTACACTACGCAATTGAGTGGGCACGAGAATATTCGCCATAAATATTTTTGCCGTAAGAATGGGGGCACAAGTAATTTCGTCCGCGGAAAACGTGGCTGTATAGAATTTTTGCCGTCAGACAATTTTGCTGTTTTATTGCTAATATGCAACGTAAATTGTTAAATACAAATCAAAGTATGAATGGAAACAAGGGAATAAATTACTTGTTTTTATTAAAATAAGATGGAAAATCGCTTTAATGCAGGGATTAACGACAGAAAAGTGCCTTTGGTTTACACTACGCAATTGAGTGGGCACGAGAATATTCGCCGTAAATATTTTTGCCGTAAGAATGGGGGCACAAGTAATTTCGGCCCCGGAAAACGTGGCTGTATAGAATTTTTGGCGTCAGACAATTTTGCTGTTTTATTGCTAATATGCAACCTAAATTGTTAAATAGAAATCAAAGTATGGATGGAAACAAGGGAATAAATTAATTGTTTTTATTAAAATAAGATGGAAAATCGCTTTAATGCAGGGATTAACGACAGAAAAGTGCCTTTGGTTTACACTACGCAATTGAGTGGGCACGAGAATATTCGCCATAAATATTTTTGCCGTAAGAATGGGGGCACAAGTAATTTCGTCCGCGGAAAACGTGGCTGTATAGAATTTTTGCCGTCAGACAATTTTGCTGTTTTATTGCTAATATGCAACGTAAATTGTTAAATACAAATCAAAGTATGAATGGAAACAAGGGAATAAATTACTTGTTTTTATTAAAATAAGATGGAAAATCGCTTTAATGCAGGGATTAACGACAGAAAAGTGCCTTTGGTTTACACTACGCAATTGAGTGGGCACGAGAATATTCGCCGTAAATATTTTTGCCGTAAGAATGGGGGCACAAGTAATTTCGGCCGCGAATAACGTGTCTGTATAGAATTTTTGCCGTCAGACAATTTTGCTGTTTTATTGCTAATATGCAACGTAAATTGTTAAATACAAATCAAAGTATGGATGGAAACAAGGAAATAAATTACTTGTTTCTCTTAAAATAAGATGGAAAATCGCTTTAATGCAGGGATTAACGACAGAAAAGTGCCTTTGGTTTACACTACGCAATTGAGTGGGCACGAGAATATTCGCCGTAAATATTTTTGCCGTAAGAATGGGGGCACAAGTAATTTCGGCCGCGAATAACGTGTCTGTATAGAATTTTTGCCGTCAGACAATTTTGCTGTTTTATTGCTAATATGCAACGTAAATTGTTAAATACAAATCAAAGTATGGATGGAAACAAGGAAATAAATTACTTGTTTCTCTTAAAATAAGATGGAAAATCGCTTTAATGCAGGGATTGACGACAGAAAAGTGCCTTTGGTTTACACTACGCAATTGAGTGGGCACGAGAATATTCGCCGTAAATAATTTTGCCGTAAGAATGGGGGCACAAGCAATTTCGGCCGCGGAAAACGTGGCTGTATAGAATTTTTGCCGTCAGACAATTTTGCTGTTTTATTGCTAATATGCAACGTAAATTGTTAAATAAAAATCAAAGTATATATGGAAACAAGGTAATAAATTATTTGTTTTTATTAAAATAAGATGGAAAATCGCTTTAATGCAGGGATTAACGACAGAAAAGTGCCTTTGGTTTACACTACGCAATTGAGTGGCCACGAGAATATTCGCCGAAAATATTTTTGCCGTAAGAATGGGGGCACAAGTAATTTCGTCCGCGGAAAACGTGGCTGTATAGAATTTTTGCCGTCAGACAATTTTGCTGTTTTATTGCTAATATGCAACGTAAATTGTTAAATACAAATCAAAGTATGAATGGAAACAAGGGAATAAATTACTTGTTTTTATTAAAATAAGATGGAAAATCGCTTTAATGCAGGGATTAACGACAGAAAAGTGCCTTTGGTTTACACTACGCAATTGAGTGGGCACGAGAATATTCGCCGTAAATATTTTTGCCGTAAGAATGGGGGCACAAGTAATTTCGGCCGCGAATAACGTGTCTGTATAGAATTTTTGCCGTCAGACAATTTTGCTGATTTATTGCTAATATGCAACGTAAATTGTTAAATAAAATCAAAGTATGGATGGAAACAAGGGAATAAATTAATTGTTTTTATTAAAATAAGATGGAAAATCGCTTTAATGCAGGGATTAACGACAGAAAAGTGCCTTTGGTTTACACTACGCAATTGAGTGGGCACGAGAATATTCGCCGTAAATATTTTTGCCGTAAGAATGGGGGCACAAGTAATTTCTACCGCGGAAAACGTGGCTGTATAGAATGTTTGCCGTCAGACAATTTTGCTGTATTATTGGTAATATGCAACGTAAATTGTTAAATACAAATCAAAGTATGAATGGAAACAAGGAAATAAATTAATTGTTTTTATAAAAATAAGATGGAAAATCGCTTTAATGCAGGGATTGACGACAGAAAAGTGCCTTTGGTTTACACTACGCAATTGAGTGGGCACGAGAATATTCGCCGTAAATAATTTTGCCGTAAGAATGGGGGCACAAGCAATTTCGGCCGCGGAAAACGTGGCTGTATAGAATTTTTGCCGTCAGACAATTTTGCTGTTTTATTGCTAATATGCAACGTAAATTGTTAAATAAAAATCAAAGTATATATGGAAACAAGGTAATAAATTATTTGTTTTTATTAAAATAAGATGGAAAATCGCTTTAATGCAGGGATTAACGACAGAAAAGTGCCTTTGGTTTACACTACGCAATTGAGTGGCCACGAGAATATTCGCCGAAAATATTTTTGCCGTAAGAATGGGGGCACAAGTAATTTCGTCCGCGGAAAACGTGGCTGTATAGAATTTTTGCCGTCAGACAATTTTGCTGTTTTATTGCTAATATGCAACGTAAATTGTTAAATACAAATCAAAGTATGAATGGAAACAAGGGAATAAATTACTTGTTTTTATTAAAATAAGATGGAAAATCGCTTTAATGCAGGGATTAACGACAGAAAAGTGCCTTTGGTTTACACTACGCAATTGAGTGGGCACGAGAATATTCGCCGTAAATATTTTTGCCGTAAGAATGGGGGCACAAGTAATTTCGGCCGCGAATAACGTGTCTGTATAGAATTTTTGCCGTCAGACAATTTTGCTGATTTATTGCTAATATGCAACGTAAATTGTTAAATAAAATCAAAGTATGGATGGAAACAAGGGAATAAATTAATTGTTTTTATTAAAATAAGATGGAAAATCGCTTTAATGCAGGGATTAACGACAGAAAAGTGCCTTTGGTTTACACTACGCAATTGAGTGGGCACGAGAATATTCGCCGTAAATATTTTTGCCGTAAGAATGGGGGCACAAGTAATTTCTACCGCGGAAAACGTGGCTGTATAGAATGTTTGCCGTCAGACAATTTTGCTGTTTTATTGGTAATATGCAACGTAAATTGTTAAATACAAATCAAAGTATGAATGGAAACAAGGAAATAAATTAATTGTTTTTATAAAAATAAGATGGAAAATCGCTTTAATGCAGGGATTAACGACAGAAAAGTGCCTTTGGTTTATACTACGCAATTGAGTGGGCACGAGAATATTCGCCGTAATTAGTTTTGCCGTAAGAATGGGGGCACAAGTAATTTCGGCCCCGGAAAAGGTGGCTGTATAGAATTTTTGCCGACAGACAATTTTGCTGTTTATTGCTAATATGCAACGTAAATTGTTAAATACAAATCAAAGTATGGATGGAAACAAGGAAATAAATTACTTGTTTCTCTTAAAATAAGATGGAAAATCGCTTTAATGCAGGGATTGACGACAGAAAAGTGCCTTTGGTTTACACTACGCAATTGAGTGGGCACGAGAATATTCGCCGTAAATAATTTTGCCGTAAGAATGGGGGCACAAGCAATTTCGGCCGCGGAAAACGTGGCTGTATAGAATTTTTGCCGTCAGACAATTTTGCTGTTTTATTGCTAATATGCAACGTAAATTGTTAAATAAAAATCAAAGTATATATGGAAACAAGGTAATAAATTATTTGTTTTTATTAAAATAAGATGGAAAATCGCTTTAATGCAGGGATTAACGACAGAAAAGTGCCTTTGGTTTACACTACGCAATTGAGTGGCCACGAGAATATTCGCCGAAAATATTTTTGCCGTAAGAATGGGGGCACAAGTAATTTCGGCCGCGGAAAACGTGGCTGTATAGAATTTTTGCCGTCAGACAATTTTGCTGTTTTATTGCTAATATGCAACGTAAATTGTTAAATACAAATCAAAGTATGAATGGAAACAAGGGAATAAATTAATTGTTTTTATTAAAATAAGATGGAAAATCGCTTTAATGCAGGGATTAACGACAGAAAAGTGCCTTTGGTTTACACTACGCAATTGAGTGGGCACGAGAATATTCGCCGTAAATATTTTTGCCGTAAGAATGGGGGCACAAGTAATTTCGGCCGCGGAAAACGTGGCTGTATAGAATTTTTGCCGTCAGACAATTTTGCTGTTTTATTGCTAATATGCAACGTAAATTGTTAAATACAAATCAAAGTATGAATGGAAACAAGGGAATAAATTACTTTTTTTTATTAAAATAAGATGGAAAATCGCATTAATGCAGGGATTAACGACAGAAAAGTGCCTTTGGTTTACACTACGCAATTGAGTGGGCACGAGAATATTCGCCGTAAATATTTTTGCCGTAAGAATGGGGGCACAAGTAATTTCGGCCGCGGAAAACGTGGCTGTATAGAATTTTTGCCGTCAGACAATTTTGCTGTTTTATTGCTAATATGCAACGTAAATTGTTAAATACAAATCAAAGTATGAATGGAAACAAGGGAATAAATTACTTGTTTTTATTAAAATAAGATGGAAAATCGCTTTAATGCAGGGATTAACGACAGAAAAGTGCCTTTGGTTTACACTACGCAATTGAGTGGGCACGAGAATATTCGCCGTAAATATTTTTGCCGTAAGAATGGGGGCACAAGTAATTTCGGCCGCGAATAACGTGTCTGTATAGAATTTTTGCCGTCAGACAATTTTGCTGATTTATTGCTAATATGCAACGTAAATTGTTAAATAAAATCAAAGTATGGATGGAAACAAGGGAATAAATTAATTGTTTTTATTAAAATAAGATGGAAAATCGCTTTAATGCAGGGATTAACGACAGAAAAGTGCCTTTGGTTTACACTACGCAATTGAGTGGGCACGAGAATATTCGCCGTAAATATTTTTGCCGTAAGAATGGGGGCACAAGTAATTTCGACCGCGGAAAACGTGGCTGTATAGAATGTTTGCCGTCAGACAATTTTGCTGTTTTATTGGTAATATGCAACGTAAATTGTTAAATACAAATCAAAGTATGAATGGAAACAAGGAAATAAATTAATTGTTTTTATAAAAATAAGATGGAAAATCGCTTTAATGCAGGGATTAACGACAGAAAAGTGCCTTTGGTTTATACTACGCAATTGAGTGGGCACGAGAATATTCGCCGTAATTAGTTTTGCCGTAAGAATGGGGGCACAAGTAATTTCGGCCCCGGAAAAGGTGGCTGTATAGAATTTTTGCCGACAGACAATTTTGCTGTTTATTGCTAATATGCAACGTAAATTGTTAAATACAAATCAAAGTATGGATGGAAACAAGGAAATAAATTACTTGTTTCTCTTAAAATAAGATGGAAAATCGCTTTAATGCAGGGATTGACGACAGAAAAGTGCCTTTGGTTTACACTACGCAATTGAGTGGGCACGAGAATATTCGCCGTAAATAATTTTGCCGTAAGAATGGGGGCACAAGCAATTTCGGCCGCGGAAAACGTGGCTGTATAGAATTTTTGCCGTCAGACAATTTTGCTGTTTTATTGCTAATATGCAACGTAAATTGTTAAATAAAAATCAAAGTATATATGGAAACAAGGTAATAAATTATTTGTTTTTATTAAAATAAGATGGAAAATCGCTTTAATGCAGGGATTAACGACAGAAAAGTGCCTTTGGTTTACACTACGCAATTGAGTGGCCACGAGAATATTCGCCGAAAATATTTTTGCCGTAAGAATGGGGGCACAAGTAATTTCGGCCGCGGAAAACGTGGCTGTATAGAATTTTTGCCGTCAGACAATTTTGCTGTTTTATTGCTAATATGCAACGTAAATTGTTAAATACAAATCAAAGTATGAATGGAAACAAGGGAATAAATTAATTGTTTTTATCAAAATAAGATGGAAAATCGCTTTAATGCAGGGATTAACGACAGAAAAGTGCCTTTGGTTTACACTACGCAATTGAGTGGGCACGAGAATATTCGCCGTAAATATTTTTGCCGTAAGAATGGGGGCACAAGTAATTTCGGCCGCGGAAAACGTGGCTGTATAGAATTTTTGCCGTCAGACAATTTTGCTGTTTTATTGCTAATATGCAACGTAAATTGTTAAATACAAATCAAAGTATGAATGGAAACAAGGGAATAAATTACTTTTTTTTATTAAAATAAGATGGAAAATCGCATTAATGCAGGGATTAACGACAGAAAAGTGCCTTTGGTTTACACTACGCAATTGAGTGGGCACGAGAATATTCGCCGTAAATATTTTTGCCGTAAGAATGGGGGCACAAGTAATTTCGGCCGCGGAAAACGTGGCTGTATAGAATTTTTGCCGTCAGACAATTTTGCTGTTTTATTGCTAATATGCAACGTAAATTGTTAAATACAAATCAAAGTATGAATGGAAACAAGGGAATAAATTACTTTTTTTTATTAAATTAAGATGGAAAATCGCATTAATGCAGGGATTAACGACAGAAAAGTGCCTTTGGTTTACATTACGCAATTGAGTGGGCACGAGAATATTCGCCGTAAATATTTTTGCCGTAAGAATGGGGGCACAAGTAATTTCGTCCGCGGAAAACGTGGCTGTATAGAATTTTTGCCGTCAGACAATTTTGCTGTTTTATTGCTAATATGCAACGTAAATTGTTAAATACAAATCAAAGTATGAATGGAAACAAGGGAATAAATTAATTGTTTTTATTAAAATAAGATGGAAAATCGCTTTAATGCAGGGATTAACGACAGAAAAGTGCCTTTGGTTTACACTACGCAATTGAGTGGCCACGAGAATATTCGCCGAAAATATTTTTGCCGTAAGAATGGGGGCACAAGTAATTTCGGCCGCGGAAAACGTGGCTGTATAGAATTTTTGCCGTCAGACAATTTTGCTGTTTTATTGCTAATATGCAACGTAAATTGTTAAATACAAATCAAAGTATGAATGGAAACAAGGGAATAAATTACTTTTTTTTATTAAAATAAGATGGAAAATCGCATTAATGCAGGGATTAACGACAGAAAAGTGCCTTTGGTTTACACTACGCAATTGAGTGGGCACGAGAATATTCGCCGTAAATATTTTTGCCGTAAGAATTGGGGCACAAGTAATTTCGGCCGCGGAAAACGTGACTGTATAGAATTTTTGCCGTCAGACAATTTTGCTGTTTTATTGCTAATATGCAACGTAAATTGTTAAATACAAATCAAAGTATGAATGGAAACAAGGGAATAAATTACTTTTTTTTATTAAAATAAGATGGAAAATCGCATTAATGCAGGGATTAACGACAGAAAAGTGCCTTTGGTTTACACTACGCAATTGAGTGGGCACGAGAATATTCGCCGTAAATATTTTTGCCGTAAGAATGGGGGCACAAGTAATTTCGTCCGCGGAAAACGTGGCTGTATAGAATTTTTGCCGTCAGACAATTTTGCTGTTTTATTGCTAATATGCAACGTAAATTGTTAAATACAAATCAAAGTATGAATGGAAACAAGGGAATAAATTAATTGTTTTTATTAAAATAAGATGGAAAATCGCTTTAATGCAGGGATTAACGACAGAAAAGTGCCTTTGGTTTACACTACGCAATTGAGTGGCCACGAGAATATTCGCCGAAAATATTTTTGCCGTAAGAATGGGGGCACAAGTAATTTCGTCCGCGGGAAACGTGGCTGTATAGAATTTTTGCCGTCAGACAATTTTGCTGTTTTATTGCTAATATGCAACGTAAATTGTTAAATAAAATCAAAGTATGAATGGAAACAAGGGAATAAATTAATTGTTTTTATTAAAATAAGATGGAAAATCGCTTTAATGCAGGGATTAACGACAGAAAAGTGCCTTTGGTTTACACTACGCAATTGAGTGGGCACGAGAATATTCGACGTAAATATTTTTGCCGTAAGAATGGGAGCACAAGCAATTTCGGCCGCGGATAACGTGGCTGTATAGAATTTTTGCCGTCAGACAATTTTGCTGTTTTATTGCTAATATTCAACGTAAATTGTTAAATAAAATCAAAGTATGGATGGAAACAAGGGAATAAATTAATTGTTTTTATTAAAATAAGATGGAAAATCGCTTTAATGCAGGGATTAACGACAGAAAAGTGCCTTTGGTTTACACTACGCAATTGAGTGGGCACGAGAATATTCGCCGTAAATATTTTTGCCGTAAGAATGGGGGCACAAGTAATTTCGTCCGCGGGAAACGTGGCTGTATAGAATTTTTGCCGTCAGACAATTTTGCTGTTTTATTGCTAATATGCAACGTAAATTGTTAAATACAAATCAAAGTATGAATGGAAACAAGGGAATAAATTAATTGTTTTTATTAAAATAAGATGGAAAATCGCTTTAATGCAGGGATTAACGACAGAAAAGTGCCTTTGGTTTACACTACGCAATTGAGTGGCCACGAGAATATTCGCCGAAAATATTTTTGCCGTAAGAATGGGGGCACAAGTAATTTCGGCCGCGGAAAACGTGGCTGTATAGAATTTTTGCCGTCAGACAATTTTGCTGTTTTATTGCTAATATGCAACGTAAATTGTTAAATACAAATCAAAGTATGAATGGAAACAAGGGAATAAATTAATTGTTTTTATTAAAATAAGATGGAAAATCGCTTTAATGCAGGGATTAACGACAGAAAAGTGCCTTTGGTTTACACTACGCAATTGAGTGGCCACGAGAATATTCGCCGAAAATATTTTTGCCGTAAGAATGGGGGCACAAGTAATTTCGGCCGCGGAAAACGTGGCTGTATAGAATTTTTGCCGTCAGACAATTTTGCTGTTTTATTGCTAATATGCAACGTAAATTGTTAAATACAAATCAAAGTATGAATGGAAACAAGGGAATAAATTAATTGTTTTTATTAAAATAAGATGGAAAATCGCTTTAATGCAGGGATTAACGACAGAAAAGTGCCTTTGGTTTACACTACGCAATTGAGTGGCCACGAGAATATTCGCCGAAAATATTTTTGCCGTAAGAATGGGGGCACAAGTAATTTCGGCCGCGGAAAACGTGGCTGTATAGAATTTTTGCCGTCAGACAATTTTGCTGTTTTATTGCTAATATGCAACGTAAATCGTTAAATACAAATCAAAGTATGAATGGAAACAAGGGAATAAATTAATTGTTTTTATTAAAATAAGATGGAAAATCGCTTTAATGCAGGGATTAACGACAGAAAAGTGCCTTTGGTTTACACTACGCAATTGAGTGGGCACGAGAATATTCGCCGTAAATATTTTTGGCGTAAGAATGGGGGCACAAGTTATTTCGGCCGCGGAAATCGTGGCTGTATAGAATTTTTGCCGTCAGACAATTTTGCTGTTTTATTGCTAATATGCAACGTAAATTGTTAAATAAAAATCAAAGTATGAATGGAAACAAGGGAATAAATTACTTGTTTTTATTAAAATAAGATGGAAAATCGCTTTAATGCAGGGATTAACGACAGAAAAGTCCCTTTGGTTTACACTACGCAATTGAGTGGGCACGAGAATATTCGCCGTAAATATTTTTGCCGTAGGAATGGGGGCACAAGTAATTTCGGCCGCGAATAACGTGTCTGTATAGAATTTTTGCCGTCAGACAATTTTGCTGTTTTATTGCTAATATGCAACGTAAATTATTAAATAAAATCAAAGTATGGATGGAAACAAGGGAATAAATTAATTGTTTTTATTAAAATAAGATGTAAAATCGCTTTAATGCAGGGATTAACGACAGAAAAGTGCCTTTGGTTTACACTACGCAATTGAGTGGGCACGAGAATATTCGCCATAAATATTTTTGCCGTAAGAATGGGGGCACAAGTAATTTCGTCCGCGGAAAACGTGGCTGTATAGAATTTTTGCCGTCAGACAATTTTGCTGTTTTATTGCTAATATGCAACGTAAATTGTTAAATACAAATCAAAGTATGAATGGAAACAAGGGAATAAATTACTTGTTTTTATTAAAATAAGATGGAAAATCGCTTTAATGCAGGGATTAACGACAGAAAAGTGCCTTTGGTTTACACTACGCAATTGAGTGGGCACGAGAATATTCGCCGTAAATATTTTTGCCGTAAGAATGGGGGCACAAGTAATTTCGGCCGCGAATAACGTGTCTGTATAGAATTTTTGCCGTCAGACAATTTTGCTGTTTTATTGCTAATATGCAACGTAAATTGTTAAATAAAATCAAAGTATGGATGGAAACAAGGGAATAAATTAATTGTTTTTATTAAAATAAGATGGAAAATCGCTTTAATGCAGGGATTAACGACAGAAAAGTGCCTTTGGTTTACACTACGCAATTGAGTGGGCACGAGAATATTCGCCGTAAATATTTTTGCCGTAAGAATGGGGGCACAAGTAATTTCGGCCCCGGAAAACGTGGCTGTATAGAATTTTTGGCGTCAGACAATTTTGCTGTTTTATTGCTAATATGCAACCTAAATTGTTAAATAGAAATCAAAGTATGGATGGAAACAAGGGAATAAATTACTTGTTTTTATTAAAATAAGATGGAAAATCCCTTTAACGCAGGGTTTAACGACAGAAAAGTGCCTTTGATTTACACTACGCAATTGAGTGGGCACGAGAATATTCGCCGTAAATATTTTTGCCGTAAGAATGGGGGCACAAGTAATTTCGGCCGCGGAAAACGTGGCTGTATAGAATGTTTGCCGTCAGACAATTTTGCTGTTTTATTGCTAATATGCAACGTAAATTGTTAAATAAAAATCAAAGTATGAATGGAAACAAGGGAATAAATTACTTGTTTTTATTAAAATAAGATGGAAAATCGCTTTAATGCAGGGATTAACGACAGAAAAGTGCCTTTGGTTTACACTACGCAATTGAGTGGGCACGAGAATATTCGCCGTAAATATTTTTGCCGTAGGAATGGGGGCACAAGTAATTTCGGCCGCGAATAACGTGTCTGTATAGAATTTTTGCCGTCAGATAATTTTGCTGTTTTATTGCTAATATGCAACGTAAATTATTAAATAAAATCAAAGTATGGATGGAAACAAGGGAATAAATTAATTGTTTTTATTAAAATAAGATGGAAAATCGCTTTAATGCAGGGATTAACGACAGAAAAGTGCCTTTGGTTTACACTACGCAATTGAGTGGGCACGAGAATATTCGCCGTAAATAATTTTGCCGTAAGAATGGGGGCACAAGCAATTTCGGCCGCGGAAAACGTGGCTGTATAGAATTTTTGCCGTCAGACAATTTTGCTGTTTTATTGCTAATATGCAACGTAAATTGTTAAATAAAAATCAAAGTATATATGGAAACAAGGTAATAAATTATTTGTTTTTATTAAAATAAGATGGAAAATCGCTTTAATGCAGGGATTAATGACAGAAAAGTGCCTTTGATTTACACTACGCAATTGAGTGGGCAGGAGAATATTCGCCGTAAATATTTTTCCCGTAAGAATGGGGGCACAAGTAATTTCGGCCGCGGATAACGTGGCTGTATAGAATTTTTGCCGTCAGACAATTTTGCTGTTTTATTGCTAATATGTAACGTAAATTGTTAAATACAAATCAAAGTATGATTGGAAACAAGGGAATAAATTACTTGTTTTTCTTAAAATAAGATGGAAAATCGCTTTAATGCAGGGATTGACGACAGAAAAGTGCCTTTGTTTTACACTACGCAATTGAGTGGGCACGAGATTATTCGCCGTAAATATTTTTGCCGTAAGAATGGGGGCAAAAGCAATTTCGGCCGCGGAAAACGTGGCTGTATAGAATTTTTGCCGTCAGACAATTTTGCTGTTTTATTGCTAATATGCAACGTAAATTGTTAAATAAAAATCAAAGTATATATGGAAACAAGGTAATAAATTATTTGTTTTTATTAAAATAAGATGGAAAATCGCTTTAATGCAGGGATTAACGACAGAAAAGTGCCTTTGATTTACACTACGCAATTGAGTGGGCACGAGAATATTCGCCGTAAATATTTTTCCCGTAAGAATGGGGGCACAAGTAATTTCGGCCGCGGATAACGTGGCTGTATAGAATTTTTGCCGTCAGACAATTTTGCTGTTTTATTGCTAATATGCAACGTAAATTGTTAAATAAAATCAAAGTATGGATGGAAACAAGGGAATAAATTACTTGTTTTTATTAAAATAAGATGGAAAATCGCTTTAATGCATGGATTAACGACAGAAAAGTGCCTTTGATTTACACTACGCAACTGAGTGGGCACGAGAATATTCGCCGTAAATATTTTTGCCGTAAGATTGGGGGCACAAGTAATTTCGGCCGCGGAAAACATGGCTGTATAGAATTTTTGCCGTCAGACAATTTTGCTGTTTTATTGCTAATATGCAACGTAAATTGTTAAATACAAATCAAAATATGGATGGAAACAAGGGAATAAATTATTGTTTTTATTGAAATAAGATGGAAAATCGCTTTAACGCAGGGTTTAACGACAGAAAAGCGCCTTTGATTTACACTACGCAATTGAGTGGACACGAGAATATTCGCCGTAAATATTTTTGCGTAAGAATGGGGGCAAAAGTAATTTCGGCCGCGGAAAACATGGCTGTATAGAATTTTTGCCGTCAGACAATTTTGCTGTTTTATTGCTCATATGCAACGTAAATTGTTAAATACAAATTAAAGTATGAATGGAAACAAGGGAATAAATTACTTGTTTTTCTTAAAATAAGATGGAAAATCGCTTTAATGCAGGGATTAACGACAGAAAAGTCCCTTTGATTTACACTACGCTATTGAGTGGGCACGAGAATATTCGCCGTAAATATTTTTGCCGTAAGAATGGGGGCACAAGTAATTTCGGCCGCGGAAAACGTGGCTGTATAGAATTTTTGCCGTCAGACAATTTTGCTGTTTTATTGCTAATATGCAACGTAAATTGTTAAATACAAATCAAAGTATGAATGGAAACAAGGGAATAAATTACTTGTTTTTCTTAAAATAAGATGGAAAATCGCTTTAATGCAGGGATTAACGACAGAAAAGTGCCTTTGATTTACACTACGCAATTGAGTGGGCACGAGTATATTCGCCGTAAATATTTTTGCCGTAAGAATGGGGGCATAAGTAATTTCAGGTGCGGAAAACGTGGCTGTATAGAATTTTTGATGTCAGACAATTTTGCTGTTTTATTGCTAATATGCAACGTAAATTGTTAAATAAAATCAAAGTATGAATGGAAACAAGGGAATAAATTACTTGTTTTTATTAAAATAAGATGGAAAATCGCTTTAATGCAGGGATGAACGACAGAAAAGTGCCTTTGATTTACACTACGCAATTGAGTGGGCACGAGAATATTCGCCGTAAATATTTTTGCCGTAAGAATAGGGGCACAATTAATTTCGACCGCGGATAATGTGGCTGTATAGAATTTCTGCCGTCAGACAACTTTGCTGTTTTATTGCTAATATGCAACGTAAATTGTTAAATACAAATCAAAGTGTGAATGGAAACAAGGGAATAAATTAATTGTTTTTATTAAAATAAGATGGAAAATCGCTTTAATGCAGGGATGAACGACAGAAAAGTGCCTTTGATTTACATTACGCAATTGAGTGGGCACCAGAATATTCGCCGTAAATATTTTTGCCGTAAGAATGGGGGCACAAGTAATTTCGGCCTCGGATAACGTGGCTGTATAGAATTTTTGCCGTCAGACAATTTTGCTGTTTTATTGCTAATATGCAACGTAAATTGTTAAATAAAATCAAAGTATGAATGGAAACAAGGGAATAAATTACTTGTTTTTATTAAAATAAGATGGAAAATCGCTTTAATGCAGGGATGAACGACAGAAAAGTGCCTTTGATTTACACTACGCAATTGAGTGGGCACGAGAATATTCGCCGTAAATATTTTTGCCTTAAGAATAGGGGCACAATGAATTTCGACCGCGGATAATGTGGCTGTATAGAATTTCTGCCGTCAGACAATTTTGCTGTTTTATTGCTAATATGCAACGTAAATTGTTAAATACAAATCAAAGTATGAATGGAAACAAGGGAATAAATTAATTGTTTTTATTAAAATAAGATGGAAAATCGCTTTAATGCAGGGATGAACGACAGAAAAGTGCCTTTGATTTACACTACGCAATTGAGTGGGCACGAGAATATTCGCCGAAAATATTTTTGCCGTAAGAATGGGGGCACAAGTAATTTCGGCCGCGGAAAACGTGGCTGTATAGAATTTTTGCCGTCAGACAACTTTGCTGTTTTATTGCTAATATGCAACGTAAATTGTTAAATACAAATCAAAGTATGAATGGAAACAAGGGAATAAATTACTTGTTTTTATTAAAATAAGATGGAAAATCGCTTTAAGGCAGGGATGAACGACAGAAAAGTGCCTTTGATTTACACTACGCAATTGAGTGGGCACGAGAATATTCGCCGAAAATATTTTTGCCCTAAGAATGGGGGCACAAGTAATTTCGGCCACGGAAAACGTGGCTGTATAGAATTTTTGCCGTCAGACAATTTTGCTGTTTTATTGCTAATATGCAACGTAAATTGTTAAATACAAATCAAAGTATGAATGGAAACAAGGGAATAAATTACTTGTTTTTATTAAAATAAGATGGAAAATCGCTTTAATGCAGGGATTAACGACAGAAAAGTGCCTTTGATTTACACTACGCAATTGAGTGGGCACGAGAATATTCGCCGTAAATATTTTCGCCGTAAGAATGGGGGCACAAGTAATTTCGCCGCGGAAAACGTTGCTGTATAGAATTTTTGCCGTCAGACAATTTTGCTGTTTTATTGCTAATATGCAACGTAAATTGTTAAATACAAATCAAAGTATGAATGGAAACAAGGGAATAAATTACTTGTTTTTATTAAAATAAATGGAAAATCGCTTTAACGCAGGGATTAACGACAGAAAAGTTCCTTTGATTTACACTACGCTATTGAGTGGGCACGAGAATATTCGCCGTAAATATTTTTGCCCTAAGAATTGGGGCACAAGTATTTTCGGACGCGGAAAACGTTGCTGTACAAAATTTTTGCCGTCAGACAATTTTGCCGTTTTATTGCTAATATGCAACGTAAATTGTTTAATACAAATCAAAGTATGAATGGAACAAGGGAATAAATTACTTGTTTTTATTAAAATAAGATGGCAAATCGCTTTAATGCAGGGTTTAACGACAGAAATGTGCCTCTGATTTACACTACGCAATTGAGTGTGCACGAGAATATTGGCCGTAAATATTTTTGCCGTAAGAATGGGGGCACAAGTAATTTCGGCCGCGGAAAACGTGGCTGCATAGAATTTTTGCCGTCAGACAATTTTGCTGTTTTATTGCTAATATGCAACGTAAATTGTTTAATACAAATCAAAGTATGAATGGAACAAGGGAATAAATTACTTGTTTTTATTAAAATAAGATGGCAAATCGCTTTAATGCAGGGTTTAACGACAGAAATGTGCCTCTGATTTACACTACGCAATTGAGTGGGCACGAGAATATTGGCCGTAAATATTTTTGCCGTAAGAATGGGGGCACAAGTAATTTCGTCCGCGGAAAACGTGGCTGCATAGAATTTTTGCCGTCAGACAATTTTGCTGTTTTATTGCTAATATGCAACGTAAATTGTTAAGTACAAATCAAAGTATGAATGGAAACAAGGGAATAAATTACTTGTTTTTATTAAAATAAGATGGAAAATCCCTTTAATGTAGGGTTTAACGACAGAAAAGTGCCTTTGATTTACACTACGCAATTGAGTGGGCACGAGAATGTTCGCCGTAAATATTTTTGTCGTAAGAATGGGGGCACAAATAATTTCGGCCGCCGAAAACGTGGCTGTATAGAATTTTTCCCGCCGGACAATTTTGCTGTTTTATGGCTCATATGCAACGTAAATTGTTAAATACAAATCAAATTATGAATGGAAACAAGGGAATAAATTGCTTGTTTTTATTAAAATAAGATGGCAAATCGCTTTAAAGGCATGCTTGAACGACAGAAAAGTGCCTCTGATTTACACTACGCAATTGAGTGGGCACGAGAATATTCGCCGTAAATATTTTTGCCGTAAGAATGGGGGCACAAGTAATTTCGGCCGCGGAAAACGTTGCTCTATACAATTTTTGCCGTCAGACAATTTTGCTCTTTTATTGCTAATATGCAACGTAAATTGTTAAATACAAATGAAAGTATGAATGGAAACAAGGGAATAAATTACATGTTTTTATTAAAATAAGATGGAAAATCGCTTTAATGAAGGGATTAACGACAGAAAAGTGCCTTTGATTTACACTACTCAATTGAGTGGGCACGAGAATATTCGCCGTAAATAATTTTGACGTAAAAATGGGGGAACAAGTAATTTCGACCGCGAAAAACGTGGCTGTATAGAATTTTTGCCGTCAGACAATTTTGCTGTTTTATTGCTAATATACAACGTAAATTGTTAAATACAAATTAAAGTATGAATGGAAACAAGGGAATAAATTACTTGTTTTTATTAAAATAAGATGGAAAATCGCTTTAACGCAGGGTTTAACGACAGAAAAGTGCCTTTGATTTACACTACTCAATTGAGTGGGCACGAGAATATTCGCCGTAAATATTTTTGCCTTAAGAATGGGGGCACAAGTAATTTCGGCCGCGGATAACGTGGCTGTATAGAATTTTTGCCGTCAGACAATTTTGCTCTTTTATTGCTAATATGAAACGTAAATTGTTAAATACAAATCAAAAGGTATGCATGGAAACAAGGGAATAAATTACTTGTTTTTATTAAAATAAGATGGAAAATCGCTTTAATGCAGGGTTTAACGGCAGAAAAGTGCCTTTGATTTACGCTACGCAATTGAGTGGGCAAGAGAATATTCGCCGTAAATATTTTTGCCGTAAGAATGGGGCACAAGTAATTTCGGCCGCGGAAAACGTGGCTGTATAGAATTTTTGCCGTCGGACAATTTTGCTGTTTTATTGCTAATATGCAACGTAAATTGTTAAATACAAATCAAAGTATGAATGGAAACAAGGGAATAAATTACATGTTTTTATTAAAATAAGATGGCAAATCGCTTTAATGCAGGGTTTAGCGACTGTAAAGTGCCTCTGATTTACACTACGCAATTGAGTGGGCACGAGAATATTCTCCGTAAATATTTTTGCCTTAAGAATGGGGGCACAAGTAATTTCGGCCGCGGAAAACGTGGCTGTATAGAATTTTTGCCGTCAGACAATTTTGCTGTTTTATTGCTAATATGCAACGTAAATTGTTAAATGAAAATCAAAGTATGAATGGACACAAGGGAATAAATTACTTGTTTTTATTAAAGTAAGATGGATAATCGCTTTAATGAAGGGTTTAACGACAGAAAAGAACCTTTGATTTACACTACGCAATTGAGTGGGCACGAGAATACTCGCCGTAAATATTTTTGCCGTAAGAATGGGGGCACATGTAATTTCGGCCGCGGAAAACGTGGCTGTATAGAATTTTTGCCGTCAGACAATTTTGCTGTTTTATTGCTAATATGCAACGTAAATTGGTAAATACAAATCAAAGTATGAATGTAAACAAGGGAATAAATTACTTGTTTTTATTAAAATAAGATGGCAAATCGCTTTAATGCAGGCTTTAGCGACAGAAAAGTGCCTCTGATTTACACTACGCAATTGAGTGGTCACGAGAATATTCGCCGTAAATAATTTTGACGTAAGAATGGGGGCACAAGTAATTTCGGCCGCGGAAAATGTGGCTGTATAGAATTTTTGCCGTCGGACAATTTTGCTGTTTTATTGCTAATATGCAACGTAAATTGTTAAATACAAATCAAAGTATGAATGGAAACAAGGGAATAAATTACTTGTTTTTATTAAAGTAAGATGGATAATCGCTTTAATGAAGGGTTTAACGACAGAAAAGAACCTTTGATTTACACTACGCAATTGAGTGGGCACGAGAATACTCGCCGTAAATATTTTTGCCGTAAGAATAGGGGCACAAGTAATTTCGGCCGCGGAAAACGTGGCTGCATAGAATTTTTGCCGTCAGACAATTTTGCTGTTTTATTGCTAATATGCAACGTAAATTGTTAAGTACAAATCAAAGTATGAATGGAAACAAGGGAATAAATTACTTGTTTTTATTAAAATAAGATGGAAAATCCCTTTAATGTAGGGTTTAACGACAGGAAAGTGCCTTTGATTTACACTACGCAATTGAGTGGGCACGAGAATGTTCGCCGTAAATATTTTTGTCGTAAGAATGGGGGCACAAATAATTTCGGCCGCCGAAAACGTGGCTGTATAGAATTTTTCCCGCCGGACAATTTTGCTGTTTTATTGCTCATATGCAACGTAAATTGTTAAATACAAATCAAATTATGAATGGAAACAAGGGAATAAATTGCTTGTTTTTATTAAAATAAGATGGCAAATCGCTTTAAAGGCATGCTTGAACGACAGAAAAGTGCCTCTGATTTACACTACGCAATTGAGTGGGCACGAGAATATTCGCCGTAAATATTTTTGCCGTAAGAATGGGGGCACAAGTAATTTCGGCCGCGGAAAACGTTGCTCTATACAATTTTTGCCGTCAGACAATTTTGCTCTTTTATTGCTAATATGCAACGTAAATTGTTAAATACAAATGCAAGTATGAATGGAAACAAGGGAATAAATTACATGTTTTTATTAAAATAAGATGGAAAATCGCTTTAATGAAGGGATTAACGACAGAAAAGTGCCTTTGATTTACACTACTCAATTGAGTGGGCACGAGAATATTCGCCGTAAATAATTTTGACGTAAAAATGGGGGAACAAGTAATTTCGACCGCGAAAAACGTGGCTGTATAGAATTTTTGCCGTCAGACAATTTTGCTGTTTTATTGCTAATATACAACGTAAATTGTTAAATACAAATTAAAGTATGAATGGAAACAAGGGAATAAATTACTTGTTTTTATTAAAATAAGATGGAAAATCGCTTTAACGCAGGGTTTAACGACAGAAAAGTGCCTTTGATTTACACTACTCAATTGAGTGGGCACGAGAATATTCGCCGTAAATATTTTTGCCTTAAGAATGGGGGCACAAGTAATTTCGGCCGCGGATAACGTGGCTGTATAGAATTTTTGCCGTCAGACAATTTTGCTCTTTTATTGCTAATATGAAACGTAAATTGTTAAATACAAATCAAAAGGTATGCATGGAAACAAGGGAATAAATTACTTGTTTTTATTAAAATAAGATGGAAAATCGCTTTAATGCAGGGTTTAACGGCAGAAAAGTGCCTTTGATTTACGCTACGCAATTGAGTGGGCAAGAGAATATTCGCCGTAAATATTTTTGCCGTAAGAATGGGGCACAAGTAATTTCGGCCGCGGAAAACGTGGCTGTATAGAATTTTTGCCGTCGGACAATTTTGCTGTTTTATTGCTAATATGCAACGTAAATTGTTAAATACAAATCAAAGTATGAATGGAAACAAGGGAATAAATTACATGTTTTTATTAAAATAAGATGGCAAATCGCTTTAATGCAGGGTTTAGCGACTGTAAAGTGCCTCTGATTTACACTACGCAATTGAGTGGGCACGAGAATATTCTCCGTAAATATTTTTGCCTTAAGAATGGGGGCACAAGTAATTTCGGCCGCGGAAAACGTGGCTGTATAGAATTTTTGCCGTCAGACAATTTTGCTGTTTTATTGCTAATATGCAACGTAAATTGTTAAATGAAAATCAAAGTATGAATGGACACAAGGGAATAAATTACTTGTTTTTATTAAAGTAAGATGGATAATCGCTTTAATGAAGGGTTTAACGACAGAAAAGAACCTTTGATTTACACTACGCAATTGAGTGGGCACGAGAATACTCGCCGTAAATATTTTTGCCGTAAGAATGGGGGCACAAGTAATTTCGGCCGCGGAAAACGTGGCTGCATAGAATTTTTGCCGTCAGACAATTTTGCTGTTTTATTGCTAATATGCAACGTAAATTGTTAAGTACAAATCAAAGTATGAATGGAAACAAGGGAATAAATTACTTGTTTTTATTAAAATAAGATGGAAAATCCCTTTAATGTAGGGTTTAACGACAGAAAAGTGCCTTTGATTTACACTACGCAATTGAGTGGGCACGAGAATGTTCGCCGTAAATATTTTTGTCGTAAGAATGGGGGCACAAATAATTTCGGCCGCCGAAAACGTGGCTGTATAGAATTTTTCCCGCCGGACAATTTTGCTGTTTTATTGCTCATATGCAACGTAAATTGTTAAATACAAATCAAATTATGAATGGAAACAAGGGAATAAATTGCTTGTTTTTATTAAAATAAGATGGCAAATCGCTTTAAAGGCATGCTTGAACGACAGAAAAGTGCCTCTGATTTACACTACGCAATTGAGTGGGCACGAGAATATTCGCCGTAAATATTTTTGCCGTAAGAATGGGGGCACAAGTAATTTCGGCCGCGGAAAACGTTGCTCTATACAATTTTTGCCGTCAGACAATTTTGCTCTTTTATTGCTAATATGCAACGTAAATTGTTAAATACAAATGAAAGTATGAATGGAAACAAGGGAATAAATTACATGTTTTTATTAAAATAAGATGGAAAATCGCTTTAATGAAGGGATTAACGACAGAAAAGTGCCTTTGATTTACACTACTCAATTGAGTGGGCACGAGAATATTCGCCGTAAATAATTTTGACGTAAAAATGGGGGAACAAGTAATTTCGACCGCGAAAAACGTGGCTGTATAGAATTTTTGCCGTCAGACAATTTTGCTGTTTTATTGCTAATATACAACGTAAATTGTTAAATACAAATTAAAGTATGAATGGAAACAAGGGAATAAATTACTTGTTTTTATTAAAATAAGATGGAAAATCGCTTTAACGCAGGGTTTAACGACAGAAAAGTGCCTTTGATTTACACTACTCAATTGAGTGGGCACGAGAATATTCGCCGTAAATATTTTTGCCTTAAGAATGGGGGCACAAGTAATTTCGGCCGCGGATAACGTGGCTGTATAGAATTTTTGCCGTCAGACAATTTTGCTCTTTTATTGCTAATATGAAACGTAAATTGTTAAATACAAATCAAAAGGTATGCATGGAAACAAGGGAATAAATTACTTGTTTTTATTAAAATAAGATGGAAAATCGCTTTAATGCAGGGTTTAACGACAGAAAAGTGCCTTTGATTTACACTACGCAATTGAGTGGGCACGAGAATATTCGCCGTAAATATTTTTGCCGTAAGAATGGGGGCACAAGTAATTTCGGCCGCGGAAAACGTTGCTCTATACAATTTTTGCCGTCAGACAATTTTGCTCTTTTATTGCTAATATGCAACGTAAATTGTTAAATACAAATGAAAGTATGAATGGAAACAAGGGAATAAATTACATGTTTTTATTAAAATAAGATGGAAAATCGCTTTAATGAAGGGATTAACGACAGAAAAGTGCCTTTGATTTACACTACTCAATTGAGTGGGCACGAGAATATTCGCCGTAAATAATTTTGACGTAAAAATGGGGGAACAAGTAATTTCGACCGCGAAAAACGTGGCTGTATAGAATTTTTGCCGTCAGACAATTTTGCTGTTTTATTGCTAATATACAACGTAAATTGTTAAATACAAATTAAAGTATGAATGGAAACAAGGGAATAAATTACTTGTTTTTATTAAAATAAGATGGAAAATCGCTTTAACGCAGGGTTTAACGACAGAAAAGTGCCTTTGATTTACACTACTCAATTGAGTGGGCACGAGAATATTCGCCGTAAATATTTTTGCCTTAAGAATGGGGGCACAAGTAATTTCGGCCGCGGATAACGTGGCTGTATAGAATTTTTGCCGTCAGACAATTTTGCTCTTTTATTGCTAATATGAAACGTAAATTGTTAAATACAAATCAAAAGGTATGCATGGAAACAAGGGAATAAATTACTTGTTTTTATTAAAATAAGATAGAAAATCGCTTTAATGCAGGGTTTAACGGCAGAAAAGTGCCTTTGATTTACACTACGCAATTGAGTGGGCACGAGATTATTCGCCGTAAATATTTTTGCCGTAAGAATGGGGGCACAAGTAATTTCGGCCGCGGAAAACGTGGCTGTATAGAATTTTTGCCGTCGGACAATTTTGCTGTTTTATTGCTAATATGCAACGTAAATTTTTAAATACAAATCAAAGTATGAATGGAAACAAGGGAATAAATTACTTGCTTTTATTAAAATAAGATGGCAAATCGTTTTAATGCAGGGATTAATGACCGAAAATTCCTTTTATTTACTCTACGCAATTGAGTGGGCACGAGATTATTCGCCGTAAATATTTTTGCCGTAAGAATGGGGGCACAAGTAATTTCGGCCGCGGAAAACGTGGCTGTATAGAATTTTTGCCGTCGGACAATTTTGCTGTTTTATTGCTAATATGCAACGTAAATTGTTAAATACAAATCAAAGTATGAATGGAAACAAGGGAATAAATTACTTGCTTTTATTAAAATAAGATGCCAAATCCTTTTAATGCAGGGATTAATGACCGAAAATTCCTTTGATTTACACTACGCAATTGAGTGGGCACGAGAATATTCGCCGTAATTATTTTTGCCGTAAGAATGGTGGTCGAAGTAATTTCGGCCGCGGAAAAATTACTGTATAAAATTTTTGCCGTGAGACAATGTTGCTGCTTTTATTGCCAATATGCAGCGTCAATTGTTAAATACAAATCCAAGTATGAATGGATACAAGGGAATACATTTCTTGCTTTTATTGAAATAAATGGCAAATCGCTTCAATGCAGGTATTAACGACAAAAAAGTGCCTTTGTTTTACACCAAGCAATTGAGTGGGCACGAGTATATTCGCCGTAATTCAATAATATTGGATTAATGACAGAAATGAGCCTGTCTTAAACCACGCTATAATGCGTTTTTTTTTACATTCCCCTTAATCTTTTTAGCCTTAAGATACGTGGCCTGAGGTACATTCACCATGCAAATCTTTACTGTATAGACTTTCTGCCGTAACACAATTTCGCCGCATATGCACAGTACCTCGGTACCGCATATGAAAAATACCTTTTTACCGCATATGCAAAGTTTATCGTTAAATTCTACACCGCGTATGAATGGATATATTTATTGCTGTTAACATAACTTGGTGAATCCATAATATGGTATTAATGACTGAAATGGGCCTGTTTTAAACCACGCCATAGAGCATTTTTTTTTTTTACATTCGCCTTAAATATTTTAGTCGTAAGATACATGGCCTGAGGTACTTTCACCATGCAAACCTTTACAGTATAGACTTTCTGCCGTAAGACAATTTCGCACCATATGCACAGTACCTCGTTACTGCATATGGAAAGTACCTTTTTACCGCATATGCAAAGTACACCGTTAAATTCTTCACCGCGTATGAAAGGATATATTTAATAATATGGGAATAATGACTGATATAGGTCTGTTTTAAACCACGGCATAGAGCGTTTTTTTTAACATTCGCCTTAAACATTTTAGCCTTAAGATACGTGGCGTGAGGTACTTTCACCATGCAAATCTTTACTGTATAGACTTTTTGACGTAAGACAATTTCGCCGCATACGCACAGTACCTCTTTACCGCACATGGGAATTACCTCTTTATCGCATATGCAAAGTACCTCGTTAACTTCTACTCCGCGTATGAATGGATACAAGAAATGTATACTTGGAATCTCTTAGAAATTCGTTACATTCTCATATCGATGCGAAATTATTTATGTTACTCTATCACAGAAAAAAGCAACAAACATAATCTCTGCTATTTCGACAGGAAATTCATTATTTATATGTTATGGTAAATTACACACGCACGCATGGACTCTCCCAGCTATAAACTGGAGCAGTTACTGCCTTTTGGAGTGTGAATTTCCCAGCAGCAGTCAGCTCTGACAGTTGGACCAACCATCTTGCTATAACACTCGTTTGTAGATGTTTTTTTACTGTTTCTGTTAATATATTTGTTTATCTCAAATCCTCTCTTTGTGTCTTTATTTCTGACCCTAAAAAGGCCACAACATATATATATATATATATATATATATATATATATAGAGAGAGAGAGAGAGAGTGAGAGAGAGAGGGGGGAGAGAGATTGAGAAAAATGGTGAGACAGAGAGAAACAAATAGTGTTATATTTCTCTTTTTGTGTCTTTATTTATGGCCCTAACAAGGCCACAACAGTATATTTATCATTAGGAAAATAATAATCTATACTCTATCACCAAGTAATGCCATATATTTTCAGATCAATGTGTAATTATTTATATTACTCTTATCATTTACAATTTAATTATGTCACTATATTCCTAGGAAATTAATTATATTTCTCTATCACTAGGCGATTTATTATATATATTCTATCATTAAGATCTTTAAATGAATAATTACCTTATCATTATGAAATTAATTTCTTCTATAATTTTGACAGTATATTACTCTATCAATAGGAATTTAAGTTTGTTAATCTATGACTAGAAAATGCCTATTTTTATCATATCCTTAGGAAATAAATCACATGATTGTATGTCGTCGGAATGAGAAATCGGGGAGGCGAGTTCGAATTCCAGTCGAGTTCCATTGGTTAGATTCACTTACGCACAAATGCCATTGGAAAATATATGAATACATTTCTTCTCTCACCTGCAATGGGTTGAATAGCCAGACAGACTGGGTTCTATAGCCTAGGATCGCGGCAGAGTCTACCGCAGAAGGAAACGGCATCCTACTGAGGGAAAAATCTTCTGCCTAATCAGTCATGATTCAAAAGAGACATTGTTGCCTTCGTGTATCTTATATGACACTTGAATGACATTAACGCTTCTCCCCTCAGCTATGGGTTGAAAAGCGAGACCGACTGGACCTTATAGCCTTGGTTTGAAACCAGTCAACCGCAGAAGGAAACGTAATCCTAGTGAGGGAAAAAAATTTCTGCCTAGTCAGTCATGGATCGAAAGAGACACGATAGCCTAAGCTTTTATCACGTATAGCACTTGCTTGACATTAACTATTCTCCCCCTCAGCCATGGGTTAAAAAGTGGGACTGACTGGACCTTATAGCCTTGGTTTGAAACCAGTCTACCGCAGATGGAAACGGCAACATACTTAGGGAAATATCTTCTGCCTAGACATTCATGAATCGAAAGAGACATGATCGCCTAAGCGTTTATCACGTAGGACACTTGAATGACATTAACTCTTCTCCCCTCAGCTATGGATTAAAGAGAGGGAGTGACTGGACCTTATAGCCTTGGTTTGAAACCAGTCTACCGCAGAAGGAAACGGCAACATACTTAGGGAGAAATCTTCTGCCTAGTCAGTCATGAATCGAAAGAGACATGATAGCCTAAGCGTTTATCACGTATGACACTTGAATGACATTAACTCTTCTCTCCTCAGCTATGGATTAAAGAGAGGGAGTGACTGGACCTTATAGCCTTGGTTTGAAACCAGTCTACCGCAGAAGGAAACGGCAACATACTTAGGAAAAAATCTTCTGCCTAGTCAGTCATTAATCACCAGAGGCATGATCGCCTAAGGGTGTATCACGTATGACACTTCAATTACATTATCACTTCTCTCCTCAGCTATGGGTTGAGGAAAAATTATTACCAGCATTACAATTCTGAAGGAAAAAATATTACCAGCAATATATTTTTGTAAATAATTATTACCAGCAATACTTTATTACCAGCAATACATTTTGAAGAATTACCACCAATAAAAATATTTTCGGCATTAAATAAGTAATTGAGGTTGATATGTTGTAAAAGAAACCAAACCGAAACATTTCAATTTAGACACAAATTTTTAGACACATGAGGCTTAAAAATTGTGATATCCATGAAAGATCTAAATCACTGCTTCAACTGGCCTGAAAGATGATCATGCCAGCCATTGCTCTATTGTAGGCAAGCAAAATATTTATTAACCTCTGTACTATGAAATACAAGAGCATTTCACTGCCCTGTGTTATTTAATGTCGAATATTTTAATAGGGCACCCAGTGAAGAGCGAATTCACTATTCAGACGTAGAGATCAATCGGACCAGCATCGCTAACCATTGCTGCATGATGAAATGTATTTGTCGATTTTTAGGATATGACAGCTAGTGGAGAACGTTCAGAGGGAAATTAGCAGGAGATAACTGATAACTGACATCCATTAGACATGGCACGTGGAACTAGAACAGTCTACCCCAGTGAGCGAAATAAAGGGTTCAGTTCGAAATTCCAACCACCTGAAGAAGGCCGGAGCGTACAACGGCCGAAACGTTGTGATAAATATGACGACAAAGATGAGGAGAATAGTCCGAATAATGTAAATAATGACAGCTCTTGTATCGAATTTTTATGAGGCAATGAGTGGGAATTGAACATACACTCCAGTCACAGAAATTCACAGATGTTAAAGAAAAAAGAACGTGTGGAGGGCAACGTATCCTTTCGTACTTCAAAGAAAATGGCATTAGAAATTGAAAAAAATAATCCAAACTATAAACTAAAAAATAAAACGATTCTTTGTGATCAGGGGCTCATAGCAACCTCATGATTCTAGTCTTCGTCATGCAAATATATTTTTTCTTTTTTTTTCTTTCTTTTAAGTCTTCCATTGTTGTGACGAAGCTTCTTTTTTCTTTTCTTTCTTTAATTTCTAATCAATTGTCACACGAGGTAAAAAGTTACGAGAAGAAACAAAACAGACCTATTCAAGTTAATTCACTTACATTGTTTACTGCGCACTTCATGGGAGTGGGCAGTGTGTTCAGGGAATAGTAGTCAAAATTAGCAAACATTTTGTTTATGCTGTTCCATAGATTGTTCAACCAGTTTTCATGTTCATCTGTTTATCGATTTTCCTGTCTGTAAATAAAAACATATAATTGTATCCATAAAAGTACTCCTACTATTGTCGAAATGTAGAAAGAAATTTTACGGAGAACTCTACAATTCTTTACTAAACTTAGCTTTGTCTGGTACAAGGAGAAAATAAGTGGGTGCCTAATCTAAGCCAATCCATAAGGAAATTGCTTTGCAAGAATAACCTGCAAAATGTTGCGCTTGCAGGCGGTCTAAATGCTATCGGTACCCCGTGAGGACCAATTAATTGATTGAAGTGTTTTTTACGGAATGTTATCTCTTTGTAGGTTATTTAAAGACGACACGCATTTTAAATTATAAAAATTCTTTAGCGAATGAATATTTTATTAATAATTTTTGAGGATAATAATATACAAGTCCTACTATTTAATCCATATCTGGGGAAGAGGTATTCATTCTGAGAGTATTTGCGCGTAATATAAAGAACCCGACTGGAATTCGAACACGGCTCTCTGACTTCTCCTTTCGAGCTGCTATTTACTACAAATAAGGATCGAACGCGCTACATGGGACGAACTAGTTATGGTAGGTACCCTAAAAATTTAGACGCAAAAGCAGAAAATGATTAATGAAAAATGTAATGTAATCAGCCAGAAAAAGGAGAGCAGTGTATAAAGAAGATGACCGTGAATACAATGAGAAAGTTTTCAAACATTGTGCCGGATTAGCGGAAGAACCATAATAGTCTCTCCGGATTAGTGAAATATGTATCCATTAATGCTGCTATACTATTGTAATGTAAGAAAACTTTGTCCTTATACATGAGGTGATTAAAAACTGGAAATAATTGAACAGAAACAGGAGGCCAATACAATATATAAAGTGAATAGATGTATGATATGTATGTTTCCAAAATTTGGGCCGGATCACCGTAATTTCCTTAGAAATTTACTCGAATTATCATTCATTATAACTGTCATTGTCATGAACTATAAGAAAATGATAACATTAACAATGACATGATATGAATCTAATATATATATATATATATATATATATATATATATATATATATATATATATATATATATATATATATATATATATATATGTATATATGTATATGTATGTATTGAACAATAAAAAATATAAAAAAATTAAAATCTTCAGACAGGTTGTAGATTAATATTCTTTCGTTTTTTTTTTTATTATTATTTCATTTAGATTCCTCGACTAGTTTCGACCAAAATGGCCATCATCGGGAGGAGAAATATTTCTGGTTGCTGGTAGCAGTAAACTACAGAAATGTATCTTTTGCTGGAGAAAATGAACTTTTGTCTGTAGTTTTCATTTATTATTTTATCCTGAATCTTTTTATATATATATATATATATATATATATATATATAAAATTTCATCGAGTGTAGAAGAAACCTCAACAGAATGCAGAAAGCACTCGATGGCCGTTTCATCCTGTATTTGGGACTCATTAGCAGTGCGCATCCAATACCGAGAATTGAAACCCGGACAGTTACATTGACAGGCAACAAAGCTAACAGGCCGCGGTGACTAAAAACTGCCTGTCAATGTAACTCAAAAGATGCCGATAGGAAATTTGAATTTTTTTTATCTCACTCATTTCTTCTATTTTCTTCTTTCCTAAAATCATTCTTTTTCTTGTATACTTCATTTTTCCTTCCTTATTTTATATATATATATATATATATATATATATATATATATATATATATATATATATAAGAAGATAAGGATATGGAAGAATTTTTCTTTCCTTCTTTTTTCTTTCCTTCTTTTTTTCTTTCCTAAAATTCTTCTTTTCGTTTTATACTTCATTTTTCATTCCTTATCATCCATATATATATATATATATATATATATATATATATATATATTTATATTTATATTTATATATATATATGTGAAAAGTGTGTGTATATAAATAAATATATATATATATATATATATGTATAATTATTTATATATTATATGCGCGGTACTTATTAGAAAGCGCTCAATATCAGAGATAGAGCTAACATATATAGTTGGATAGATGTGAGCTTGTGACCCTGGGTTTCACGCGCCGATCGCTAAAGCGTGAAATTCAGGGTCACAAGCTCACATCTATCCAACCATATATATATATATATATATATATATATATATATATATATATATCCCACTTAACTCCAAATCATCCTTTCTCATGTTCCTTCTTTTCTGTCTTTATTTTGTCCTTCAATTCATTTTATTTGCTTCCTTTTCTTATTTCATTCTTCATCTCTCAACTATATATATATATATATATATATATATATATAGATATATATATAGATATGTATATATGTATGTATGTATATATATATATATATATATATATATATATATATATATATATATATAGAGAGAGAGAGAGAGAGAGAGATACATATGGAAGATAAGGAATGAAGAATTCTTTCCTTCTTTCTTTGTTTCCTAAAATTCTTCTTTTTCTTTTATACTTCATTCTGCATTCCTTATCATCCATATATATATATATATATATATATATATATATATATATATATATATATATATATATATATATATACATGTATATATTAGGTTGGTGCAAAAATAATGACGTAATATATATATATATATATATATATATATATATAATTATTTATTTAAACATATCCCACTTAACTCCAAATCATGTTTTCTTCTGTTCCTTCTTTCTGTCTTTATTTTATTTTTTCCTTCAATTCATTTTATTTGCTTCCTTTTCTTATTTCATTCTTCATCTCTCAACTAATTTTTTTTCAACTTTCAAAAATGTTTTTTTCCTTTCCTTTCCTCTATTTACTCTGTTTCTTTTTCCTTCACCTTTCTTTCTTTCTTCCCTTCTTCCTTTCTTTCTTTCTTTATTCCCTTCTTTCTTCCTTCCTTAATTCTTTCCTTCCTTCCTTCGTATCATCTTTTCTTTCATTTTTTATCTTTGATTTTATTTTTTAAGTTAAAAGTGATTTTCTTCTCAATGTTTCTTATTCTTTTTTCTCTAATTCGTCCACTTCATTTCCTTCCTTCCTTCTTTTTTCTTATCCTTCAAATTTTCTTCCTTTATTCCTCGCAGTTGAAATATTTTCCTTAAACTCCTTAAAGTTCTGTTCATCTACATTTATTTCAAGCTATTTTTCTTTTCCTTCGTTCCTTCCTTCCGTCTTTCCTTCTTAATTTCCTTCCTTCCTGTAAACTTCATTTTTTTCTAACTCGTCCACTTCTTTTCTTCCTTCTTTCCTTTATTGTTTTTCTTCTTCATTTTTTCTTCATTCATTTTTCATTTTCCAAATATTTCTTTTCGACCCTGATTCTCCTTTTCCATCACACACCTTGTTTTCTTTTCTTTTCCTTCCTTAATTCTTTCAATCGTTCATTTCTACCAATTATACGACTTTCTCTTTATTCCTTTATTCATTGTACGAAAAATGCTATTTTAAATTCCTTAATATTCTGTTATTTTTGAATTGTTCACTGTTTCTTATATCTCTTTTCATGTCTTCCTTCCTGACTTCATTCCTTTCATCTTCCTTTCTTGCTGTCCTTTCTTTCTTCCTTCCATATTGCCTTCCTTTCCTTCCTCCCTTCCTTTCCTTCCTTTCTTTCCATACTTCCTTCATTTCTTTCCTTCCTTTCATCTTCCTTCCTTTCTTTTCCTTCCTTCCTTCCATACTTCCTTCCTTTCCTTCCTTCCTTCCATACTTCCTTCCTGTCCTTCCTTCCTTCCGTCCGTCTGTCCGTCCTCAATTCTGTCGTTCCTTCCGTCTTTCCTTCCTTCATTTCATTCTTGGTAGTTCACTTCATTCCCTACCCCCGTCCTTCCTATGTTCCTTCCGTTCTCCTTTCCTTTCTGCCTCTCTTCCTTCCTTCCGTCCCTTCGTCACCCCTTCCATCCCTCTGTCCTTCCTTACATCCGACCTTCCTTCTGTTTCTCCGTCCATCCTTCCATCCTTCCTTCCTTCCGCCAGTCTGTCCGTCCGTCCTTCCTTCATTTCATTCTTCGCCTTCACTTCCTTCCTTCCGTCCGTTCTTCCTAACTTCCCTCGTTCCTTCCGTATTTCATTTCATTCTTCGTAGTTCACTTCCGTCCTTCCCTCCGTCATTCCTATGTTCCTTCCATCCTTATTTCCTCCCTTCTGTTCCACTGTCCGTCCTTACATCCCTCACTCCGTTTTTCCTTCATTCTTTCCTTCCCTCCGTCCTTCCTTCCTTGCGCCAGTCCGTCCGTGCGTCCGTCCATCCTTCCTTCCTTCCTTTCATTCTTCGTTCTTCACTTCCGTCCTTCCCTCCGTCATTCCTATGTTCCTTGCATCCATTCTTCCTCCCTTCCTTCCTTCCGTTCCTCCGTCCATCCGTCCGACCATCCACCCCTCCCTCCGTCCTTCCCTCCTTCCTTCCTATTTTACTCCCTCCCTTCTGTCCCTCCGTCTTTCCTTTCACCCCTCTCTCAGTCTTTCTCCCCTTCCTTCCTTCCTTCCTTTATTTCATCCTTCCGTACGTCATTCGTAACTTCCTTCGTTCCTTCTGTATTTCCTTCTTTCATTTTATTCTTGGTAGTTCACTTCCGTCCTTCTCCCCGTCCTTCCGATGTTCCTTCCATCCTTTCTTCCTCACTTCGTTCCTTCTGTTCCTCCGTCCTTCCTTCCATCCCTCCGTCCTTTCCTCTTTACTTCCTTCCCTCCCTCCGTCCTTCCTTAATTCTTTCCTTCCTTCCGCAGTCCGTCTGTTTGTCCTTCCTCCCTTCCTTCTGCCTTCCTTCCTTCCTTCCATCCGTCCGTCCTAACTTCTTTCGTTCCTTCCTTCTTTCCTTCCTTCATTTCATTCTTCGTCCTTCCCTTCCGTCCGTCCTTCCTTCCTTCCTTCATTTCATTCTTCGTCCATCCCTTCCTTCCATCCTTCCTTCCTTCCTTCATTTCATTCTTCGTCCATCCCTTCCTTCCATCCTTCCTTCCTTCCTTCCTTCCGTCCGTCCTAACTTCTTTCTTTCATTCCGTCTTTCCTTCCTTCATTTCATTCTTGGTAGTTCACTCCAGTCGTTCTCTTTTCTCCCGCCATTTCCCGTCTTCCATTATAACTTCTTTCTTTCCTTCCTTCTGCCTTTTCTAGTTTCCTTTTCTTTATTCATTAGTCCATCTTTCAATTATTTTCCCCTTCAACACTGAATCTTTTTTCATTCTCTCTCAAACCTTTATTTTTCTTTACTTCTTTCTCTTCTTTTCTTCCACCATTTCTCGTCTTCCCCTTAAATCTTCTTCCCTTTCCTTTCTACTACCCGTTTCCATCTTAATTTCAACAAAGCCGCTGTTCGACGCTATCTAACCATGCGTTCCACCAATTATTTACACCGTTCGCTCCGGCGCAAACGTATCTGCCATTTCTATTCAGCTATTGTGCAGCCGTTGTTAAAAAGATTTCCCAAGCCATTGATAGTGAGTTTGAACTTCATCTGTAGGTGACCTTCAATCACACAATGCAACGCATGACTGACAATTACTCGATGAGATACACACACGCACACGCAGAGCAGCATATTACATAATATATATCCATGTTTGTTGTTCATCTGTTCTAACACCAAATCTATATCAGACTGTTCGTATCTATCTATCTATCTATCTATCTATCTATCTATCTGCCCCTTTTTATCTATCTATCTATCTATCAACCCCTTTTCTCTCCGTCTCTCTCTCTCTCTCTATCTGCCCCTTTTTATCTATCTATCTATCTATCTATCTATCTATCTATCTATCTATCAGCCCCTATCTATCTATCTATCTATCTATCTATCTATCTATCTCAGTCTCTTTCTTTCTATCTATTTATTTATCTAAGCATATTTATATCTTTCTATCTGTGTATTTTCATATATCTCTCTACCTACACACACACACACACACTAATATATATATATATATATATATATATATATATATATATATATATATATATATATATACACACACAGCCATGTGCAAATTAATTGAAACAAAACGATTAATTCCGTTATCATTTACTATTTTTCGTATTTTTTCCACTAGACATGACCAAGTGCACATGTTAGTACTTTGTATGTCTATCCCACAAAAATCTTTCCTTGCCGATTGACCAAAGATTTTCGATTGGATTTAAAACAGGAGATTTTCCTGGGCAGTCTATAATACTTTGATTTAGTCGCAGCTAAGAGTTGCCATTGAATTTGGGCAACGTTACAATTTTCATAAGGTTTCTTGGAGTAATGTCCATTGCAGACAATGGCCGTACGACAATTAATCGACAGTCGAGACAATAGTGTTTGGGCGTCATAAAAATCTGATGCAATCACGGATGACGAAATATTCTTCAAGGCCAAACAAATTTCATCACACACCCGAAAAATAGATTCATATTACTGAACGCCACTTCAAATGACTTAATCTAAGAAAAAATAGAAATCAATTACACGCTTTATATCTATTTGTTAATATACAACCTTGTGCAAATTAATTGAAACAACCGCTTTAGTTTTCTTTCTTTCACCATACGGTCAGTTTTAGACCCACTGGAGTGACAGTGTGTAATCGATTTCTATTTCTTAAGTGAGTTGGAAGGAGAGTGTTGACCATCAAAAGCGTCCTGGGTAAGACGATAAACTACCTCCGCGTTCTGGGTATGACGATAAACTACACCGCGTCTTTGGTAAGACGATAGACTACATCTGATAGCAAGGCCTTTGATCAGGAGCTTTTGAGGAGCGTGGAACCACCTCTTAATTGCTGGTGTTCCTAGGTCCACCTTGACCTGGGGTGGTAGCACCAGTTATGGTCCCAATCTATGGTCAAATAGTGATTCTTTCCGCAAATAAAGATGGTCAAAACTGTATGAAAGTGTAAAAATCGGTTTCAATACCAGCAATACATTTTTGAAGGAAAAATTATATTACCAGTAATACATTTTTTGAAAAAATATTACCAACAGTAAAAATCTTATCGGCATTAAATAAGCCACTGAGGTTTATTGGCTATAAAGCATAACAAACCAAACCAATCAAAAACAGCTGAGCTACAATCTAATAGAAAAATATACAAAAACCCTAATCCTAACCTCTGAAATACTATATATATATATATATATATATATATATATAAGAAGGGGGAATGGTCGTGAGCATCAAGATTGGTTTAATGAAAATAATACAGAGATTCACTGACTGGAAAAAATTCATTCTTCAGCACTAAAAGGAAACTATATTTGGTCTGTAAACGAATTGTTCGACGAGCCTTAAGTCAATTGGAAACGGAGCAGTGCCCATCAAAAGCAGCTGAGGTACAAAAACTAACAGAAAAATATACAAAAAATCCTTCTGGGAAGCTATCAAACGTGTTTATTGCTCCAGCAACTTAAATCCCCACCGATATTAACATCAAACCTATCCACTTTACTGCCTGATAAAGGTGACATTCTTAATCGCTGGAAAAAAAAAGACAGTTAAAAACTCTTTTAAATTCTCCATCGTATACGGATCGAAATGTCATTAATTCAATTCCTTTAGGGACAGAAATTCCAGAACTAGATTTTGATCCGACACGTGAGGAAGTGAAAATAGCCATAAAATAAAAGTAAATTGACTGGGGATGATGCAATACCAGTAGAAGTGTAAAACTCTGGAGCTAATGTACTTGTGTTTGAGATCTTGAATTTGTGTGTAGCAATATGGAAGCACGTCCTTTGTTCCCCAGGGAATTAAACACGCCTCCATTACCTATATCTATTTAAAAGTGGAAAAGGAGTATGTGACAATCATCGGCGTACATCGTTGCTCCATGTCGCAGGCAAGTTGCTGGAGTTATACTCAGCAGAATAATGACTCACCTTTTCGATAATGTTTATCCGGAACCCCAAGTTAGTTTTAGGGATGGGAGATGAACCATAGACATGATATATTGCTTGCAACAGGTTGCAGAGAAAGGGCGGGAGATAAACGATGTGTTATTTATCGTCTTTCTTTACTTAACTTTATGCTCATTCTACTTAACATATGCAAATACACCCTTGTGCAAATTGATAGAAAAAAAAACGAATAATTCCGTTATTATTTACTTTTTTTTTCGTATTTTTCTGTCAGAGTAGAACTTACGGCGACATTTAGCTAGATCAACTAATTGCTTTATTAAATACATGTGCTTTGCTAATTATTTTCGATCCCATTTTCTGTTAAGTCTCATGTCTTTATTTTAGGTGTTGTTGCACCCTTGTGCAAATTAATTAAAACAAAACGAGTAAATGCGTTATTATTTAATTTTTTTTCGTATTTTTTTTTCCAATGAAACATGGACCAGTGGACATGTTAGTACTTCGTATGTTCATTCTACGAAGTCGTTGCTTGCAGTTTTTCAACAGATCCTCGACTGGATTTAAATCAGAGGAGATTTTCGGGCCAGTCGATAGTACATTGATTTGCTCACTGGTAAGGCTTGCCAGTGTGTTTGTACAACGTCCCCAAAACTAATTTCTGTCTGTCGTCTGTACTATGACATGGATATGTGGCATTATCCAAGTAATTCAGTTCAATCAATCCTCTATACCTAGTATGTTTTTATTTGATTTGTTATATGCCTTTATAATAGTTAAAATAAACACATTACACCCTTGTTCAAATTAATTGAAACAAAATGAATAATTCCGTTACTATTTGCTTTTTTTCGTATTTTTTAAATGAAACATGAACATTGGATTTGAATCAGGAGAGTTTCCGACCTACTAGATAGTAAAGTGTGTTTCATTATGATGGATGATATATGTTTCTTTTTTCTTTCTTTAAGTTGTTAAAGAGTAGGGAGTGTCGAAGAAATTATAGCGGTAAAATGATGAGAGATGTTCGTCGTTTAGCAGTCCATTCTATTAAATAATTACTACCGTAGTGAGTTATCATCAAATATATAAAAATATAAAATGGCTGTAAGACAAGGGTGAGTCTTCTCACCAGACCTACAGTCTCGTGCAAGTTAATTGAAACAAAACGAATAATTCTGCTATTATTTCCTTTTCTTCATATTTTTTCCAATGAAAACTGACACATTGCACATGTTAGTACATCGTATGTCAATTCCACGAAGTCGTTCCTTGCAGATACTCGATTGGATTTAAACCAGGAGAGTTTCCAGGCCAGTCTATAGTACATTGATTTGCTCACTGGTAAGGCTTGCCAGTGTGTTTGTACAACGTCCCAAAAACTAATTTCTGACTGTCGTCTGTACTATGACATGCATATATGGCATTATCCAAGTAATTTAGTTCAATCAATCCTCTATACCTAGTATGTTTTTATTTGATTTGTTATATGCCTTTATAATAGTTAAAATAAATACATTACACCCTTGTTCAAATTAATTGAAACAAACGAATAATTCCGTTGTTATTCAATTTTTTTTCGTATTTTTCCAATGACATGACCCACTGCACAGGTGAGTAATTCGTATGTCCATTCCACGAATTCTTTCCTCATAGACTGTTATATAACGTATCTATGAACACTGACGGGTATATCCCAATTCAAATAGATACGTTGGACACTATTGTAAGTGTGTGTCTGTTGGGGGTAATATGCTGTCTAAATAGTTCAACACTAGCAGGAGTTTACCTACTTCACGCTGCTGGCGAGTATTGTATTTTCTTGATGTTATAAAGATTACAATTTCATTTCCAACCCCCGTTTTGGCTATTCCTCATTCAGTAAAACTTTCTAGGTTACAACATAGACTAACCACAGATTTTCGATTGGTAAGGCTTTTCGGTGTGTTCATGTAGCGTTACAATTTTCCTACGCTACATTAGATTTACGTCCATCGCCGACAATGGCCATAGGACAAATAATCGACAGTTGAGACAATAGTGTCTGGGCGTGATGGAAATCTGATCCAATCACGAATTATGCATTATATTCAAGGTAATTAAATCATATACCCTGAAAATAGATCCATACTCCTGAACACCACTGCAAATGACCTAATAAGAGGAAAAAAATAGAAATCGATTACACCTTGTCACCCCATTGTGTCTAAAACTGACCGTATGGTGAAAGAAAAGAAAATAAAGCGGTTGTATCAATTAATTTGCACAAAGGGGTATATGCTATATTGGTTTTACTATCTATGTTTTGTGACGCACGGTAGCCGTTAATTAAGTAAATATCAAAACTGCAATATTAAATAAAAAATTATTTAAGTACAACCGCAAATAAATACTTAAGAAAAACAAAGGAGTCAATGTCAATCAAAGATAATTAACCATTTCAGTGAATACCTTGTTAGTAAAACCCAAATCATCGACGCACAATAATTCACACTAATTCGACTGGATAGTTCCACTTCATAGTCCCTCAGTAATCAGCACAGCCAATTCTATATAAAAGAAATGACAAAATATAGGTACATAGCAAAATACTGTTCTGTAAAAAACAACAAAAAAAACTGTAATTTGTTCTGCATAAGAAATTAATATTCATATCTCTAAAGTATATTTTACATAGATATATACAAATAGCATTATCTATCTATCTATCTATCTATCTATCTATCTATCACAGTCTCTTTTTATCTATCTATCTATCTATCTATCTATCTATCACAGTCTCTTTTTATCTATCTATCTATCTATCTATCTATCTATCTATCTATCTATCTATCACAGTCTCTTTTTATCTATCTATCTATCTATCTATCTATCTATCTATCTATCACGGTCTCTTTTTATCTATCTATCTATCTATCACAGTCTCTTTTTATCTATCTATCTATCTATCTATCACAGTCTCTTTTTATCTATCTATCTATCTATCTATCTATCTATCTATCTATCTATCTATCTATCTATCTATCTATGCCAGTCTGTTCATACCTTAGTCACTATGTTCATATCTATCTATCTATCTATGCCAGCCTGTTCATACCTTAGTCACTATGTTCATATCTATCTATCTATCTATCTATCTATCTATCTATCTATCTATCTAAGCAATTATCAAAAATCTGATGCAATCACGGATTTTGCAATATTTTTCAAGGCCAAACAAAAGATCTATATTACTGCACACCACTGCAAATGACCTAATCTGAGAAAAAATAAATAAATAGAAATCAATTGCACCTTGTCACTTCAGTGGGGTCTAAAACTGACGGCACGGTGAACAAAAGGTAACTAAAGAGGGGGTTTCAATTAATTTGCACAAGAGTGTATTTAAAAGAAGAAAAAGAGTGTGTGACAATCATGGGTGTATATCGTGGCACTCTGTCGCATGCAAGTTAGTTGCTGGATTTGTTTCCAGCAGGATAATGACTCACCTTTTAGATAATGTTTATCCGCAATCCAAGTATGGTTTTAGGGATGGGAGATGAGCCATAGACATGATATATTGCTTGCAACAGGCTGCAGAGAAAAGCGGGAGAGAAGCGATGTGTTATTTATCGTCTTTCTTTACTAAGGCTTTTGACTCCGTTAATCGAAATGCTGAAGAAAATTGCGATTCCTTGTAAGATGCTGAATGTTATATAATCCTTCAATGAAAACATGCAAGCTTCTGTTAAGTCAGATCAAAGTGAAACAGGTCCTTTTCATATTAACACTGAGAAAAAATAAGGAACCCTGATTATTAGCCATTTACTTTTCGCTGATACTGGCGTATGTCTTCGGTTGTAGCGATAGAAAAATATAATATATGTCTATATTTCTGAGATGAGGTATTATGTACATTATTTACATTATTCGGACTATTGTCTTGACCTTTGTTGCCATATTTATTACAACGTTTCGGCCCTTCAGTATCTGTCTATATTTCTGAGATGCGGTATTATGTAATTTATTTACATTATTCGGACTATTGTCCTCACCTTTGTCGCCATATTTATTACAACACTTCGGCCGTTCATTATCTGTCTATATTTATGAGATGAGGTATTATGTACACTATTTACATTATCCGGACTATAGTCCGCATCTTTGTCACCATATTTATTACAAACTTTCAGGCTTTCAATATCTGTCTATATTTCTGAGATGAGATATTTTTGTTGTTATTATCGCTTTTCTATGGCACTCCTTATTACTGGTTCCCATATTGTATTCATTTCTATGCTTGGTCGGCTCAGGAGATTTTTGTGGCCTTGCAATTTCCTTAAGTTTACGAATTTTCCAATGGTGTTCTTTGTCTATGATCTCAACCTGATCCCACAGTGGGCGGTGATCGCCCTTCTCTCTCCATATGTGATCAGCCACGCCTGATTTTTCCAATTCTCCTCGTGTTACAGCTTTCTGGTGTTCTTGAAGCCTTACCTTGAGGGGCGGCCTGTCTCCCCTTTATATTTCTTTCCGCAGTTGCACGTGATAGCGTGCACACAGTCTTTAGTCATGTTCTTCTCTATGGGGGGGAGATATCTGCGAAGAGTCGTCAAGCTTTTGAAGGTTGTGCTGATGTTATATGGACTGCAGATCCTTTGTACTTTCTCTGATAACCCCCACACATAAGGCAGGCAGACTGTTTTCTGAGTGCTGTTGTCCTCCTCCTCTTGTACCCGACTATCCCAGTTTTTTTGAGCTGCTGTGAGTTCAATACCCGGTCAAGGCATTTCAGAACTTTCAGAGGGAAATTAACAGGAGATAACTGATAACTGACATCCATTGAACATGGCACGTGGAATTAGAACAGTCTACCCCAGTGAGCGAAATAAAGGGTTCATTTCGACATTCCAACCACCTGAAGAAGGCCGGAGCGTACAACGGCCGAAACGTTGTTATAAATATGGCGACAAAGATGAGGACAATAGTCCGAATATCATAAATAATGTACATAATACCTCATCTCAGAAATATAGACAGATACTGAAGAAGGCCGGAGCGTACAACTGCCGAAACGTTGTAATAAATACGGCGACAAAAATGAGGACAATAGTCCGAATAATGTAAATAGTGTACATAATACCTCATCTCAGAAATATAGACAGATACTGAATGGCCGAAACGTTGTAATAAATATGGCGACAAAGATAAGGACAATAGTCCGAATAATGTAAATAGTGTACATAATACCTCATCTCAGAAATATAGACAGATACTGAAGGGCCGAAACGTTGTAATAAATATGGCGACAAAGATAAGGACAATAGTCCGAATAATGTAAATAGTGTACATAATACCTCATCTCAGAAATATAGACAGATACTGAAGGGCCGAAACGTTGTAATAAATATGGCGACAAAGATGTTGACAATAGTCCAAATAATGTAAATAATGTACATAATACCTCACCTCAGAAATATAGACAGATACTGAAGAAGGCCGGAGCGTACAACCGACGAAACGTTGTAATAAATACGGCGACAAAAATGAGGACAATAGTCCCAATAATGTAAATAGTATACACAATGCCTCATCTCAGAAATATAGACAATATTACTTAGTTTACAGCTGCCAAACCGAGAGGTTATTTTACTTTATTTATTTATTTATATTTTTATTTTTTTTTCCAGCACACTCTCTCTATCCAAATGGCCCGATCAGAGACTATATATTCCTCCCCAGCAGTTTACAAGTCCATGCTCCCGTTTCCCTTTGATAACATATCTTTCCCAGATATAGAAAGAAACTCCAGATCGCAGTCCTCAATTCGCTGTTTCCCGTTCGGTGAGTATGTACTCGCCTGGGACATAGTAGATGAATCCGGCCCGTTTTAACCTGGAGTTCTAAACATGGCTTCCTCAGAAACACAGAAGAATCATATTATATATAAGACCCTTCCTTTATATTTTTCCTTACACTCTGCTTTGCTGTGTAAATATATGTGATATATAATTTCTCCGCGTGTCATCGTTATATAGACAGATACTGAAGAAGATATACTGTCTTTATGAGACTCCCCTGGTTAGATTAAAAATTCCACTCAGTATTTTTTGGGAATCTCTTGTAAACAGACATCATCATGTTTCTTGTTGCTGTACTTGTCTGTACCTTCGATGATCATATTCAGGTTTCCAATTATTATAAGGATAAAACTCGTTTTAAGGCGCCACATTTTTTTTATTTTGAATTTCATGATCACAGTACTTCTTTTTTCATATTATTTAACAGATATAATTTTATCTCACTTCTTTGAGTACGAATTTTTTGTTGGTAGCCTTTAATCCGAATGTCTGATCTATTAGTTGTTATATCACTGTCTGCATGAATGGTAAAGTCCCAAAGAATAGTGACCTCGTGGCATTCTATGACTGGTTCAGGGCGATGTTCTTACCATTTTTCAGCAAGTGACTCACTGTAATATTGTCAAAACATTCAATGAATATAGTATCCAGTCTTACCATGTCGATGTTTTAGTGTCAGGATCGTACAGTTAGATACTAAATGGTCAATAAATTGAACTTGTTCACTTAATCTATATATTGGGTTTTCACCATTCTTCATTATGCTTGCTTAGTATTTCTTGGTAAATAAGTTTTGGTCCTGTGCAGCCATTATAAACGCCTCCATCTTTGCTTTTAGCCACTGATGGGTTTGGTGTTTATCTACATCTACATTGTTACTTCTGAATATATATTGGCTATATTAGAATTTTGTTTGTTCCCAGGAGTTATTTTAAAAACTGTTTAACACATGTGCACATTTTTTTATTTTCATTTGTTGGTTACCTATTTTTATCTATTGCCTTCCCAGCGATGTTGATCTTAGTTCTTTTTGTAATTTACTATATTCAGTATAAATGGAATATTTCTAAAAAATTATCATGACAGTTAACATTAAATGATGCATTTTTGGTTGGTTGTTGATTCGGTCGTCTAATGAAGTCACCTCCTTAGTATATAAAAAAAAATCTTACAATGAAACAATGTCGATTAGTCTTATATGAGTAGAAACTGTGAAAAAGAACTATTGTTTTTGCATCGAATCATTACATGCAATGAGAAATGGAAAACAGTAAGAGGCTAGGCCAGCGGTTAGATGCAAGGGAATCATGAAACAATAACCAAAACTTCCATTGCACTCTAAAAAATTAATGGTTACTGTATGGTGGTCTTTCAAAGGGGTTATTCATTATTCATTCTTGCCACCAGGGAAAAATAACATTTCCTAAACTTCTGAACTAATCATGTTTTGGAATATACATTTGCCAAAAGTCTTCTGTAATCATTTTTCTGAGAAAGTGGTTATATAAAGATGACAGTTTAGAGATTATAAATTAAATAAATAATCCATATTGTGATGATGATAATGTGATAAAAACATATTATAGATCAGTTTGCGTCCATGAGTGCATTGTCATTTACGGGAGGTCGTAAATATCTCCGTAAATATCATATTAGGTTGGTCCAAAAATAATGACGTAATAATGTCGTTTTTTGACGTATTTTTTAACGTCAAAAAACGACATTATTACGTCATTATTTTTGCACCAACCTAATAACTGTTAGACATTTTCATGTCGGTCGTCTTCGAGTATAGAAACCAGAGGTTGGCAGTGAATAATTCGGATATAGTAGGAAAGCGTAGTTCAGGTCTACGGTGGATATCCTTAGCAGAGCGTAGTTCTTCCTTGTATCATCTTCGCCTGTTCTCACTGATGGTAGCAGAGCGTAGTTGTTCCTTCTATCATCTTCGCCTGTTCGCACTGGTCCTTCCGGTAGGCTGAACAAAGATGGCCGCTTTTATACACGACGAATACAATGTTCTGCGGCTTCTGGTTGGTCAACCTTCTATTGGTAGACTATAAAGGAAGTTGAGTCATCTGGATTGGCTCACAAGTCATGTATATGTATCCAAAAAACCGTAACAATAATACCGTATTTTTTATCCAAACTCTCTACTGAAACATTGACTCTTACACTTCTGAACTCATCTTGTTTTGGTTAGATGCAAGTGAATCAGCAAAAAAATACCCAGAACCTCCACTGCACCCTAAAAAATTTAGTGATTACTGTATGGTGGTCTTTCAAAGGGGTTATTCATTATTTATTGTTACCTCAATAGAAAACAATAACATCAACCTCATATTGTGGAGAAATTGGGTGTATGCACGAACGATTGAAAAAGAAACACCCTAGACTTGTGAATAGGGATTGGCCCAGTTTTGCTATATGACGACGCACGGCGTCACTCTTTGCCATCAGTTGTTCATAAACTGCATAGCTTGAATTATGAAATTTTGCTTCATCCTCCATATTCACCTGATATCTCCTCTATTGATTCTCACTTTTGAGCTTTTCATACGCAATAAGACATTCTTCAATAAGGAAGACGTAATCAAAACATTTAAACTGTTTATCACATTAAAGGATGAGGTTTTTTTAATGATTGCTTCAAGAATTTAGAGGTACGTTGGAGAACAATCATTCATCAACATGGTGCCTATTTCAACTAAATAAATTAGTTATTTAACATTTCAGAATCGTTTTATTCATTTCCTATAAAGTGCGTCATTTCATGTGTGACAACCTAATAATTGAAGCAACAACTAGGCTATTAATTATATTACTCTATGACTCGGAAATACATTATATATCAATAAGAAATTCATTATATTATTCCGACACTAAGAAATTAATTATATTAAAGGTAAAGTAATTATATTACTGCATAACTATAAAAGAAGATATATTTATAATATTACTAGCAGCTATAGTCGATCAGAAAAAAGCGTTCAATTAGAATGGAGCAAAAACAGCATCCTGTTTAGATGTAACATTCCCTGTAGACCCCGTATAAAACGGGGTCAGGTATCTGTTTCCCGAGACAGCTAGAGACGACTCTCCAACTGCAGGATATCTACCTACCGCTCCACGCGGTCAGATGTGGCACAATTTAATGAGGCAAATTTAATGTGGGGTATTCGAGCCCGTAGGCTCGGACAAACATTTCTCGTAGACACCGTCTAAAACGGGTTCGGTAGCTGTTTTCGGAGACGATATTCTGTCCTTTGACATAGCGTCGTCTGGAGATCCTCTCTGTCCGGAGGCAGAGAGTTTGACCAGCACAGCTGGAGACGATCCTCCGACTGCAGACCAACATACAGCATTTGTTACTGCATTTACGTGAATGGGGACATTACCCATTATCGTCCGTATGTATGCTACAACAATTTTATAATACAATAGAGAAAGAATATATTACGATAATAACAGAATATTAATTATATTAATATGGCAATACCAAATATTACTCTATCACTAGGCTATTAATTATATTACTCTATAACTACATACATTATATATCAATAAGAAATTCATTATATTATTCCGACACTAAGAAAATAATTATATTAAAGGAAAAGTAATTTTATTACTGAATAACATGAAAATATATTTATAATATTACTAGCAGCTATAGCCAGCTGGTCGATCAGAAAAAAGCGTTCAATTAGAATGGAGCAAAAACAGCATCAGGTTTAGATAGAACAAAGTCTATCTTCAATTACTTTAAAGTAGTTTCATTAAAAAAAACATTTTGAATTAATGCAGTTACTGATATATTAGTTTGGTGCAAAAATTATGTCGAATAATGTAGAATAACAAGACAATAAACAGCACTTACCGGCGTAAGAGTCCCAGCTAGCGTCCAGCTGGCAGACAAAAATAAAGCAGGTCGTAACTTAATACAAACACTGCAAACTATCTGATGAATCAAGCTGGTATTTATATAGAAATACCTCCACTCAGGTACCAGCAGCCAATCACAGCCCAAGCAATGGACTATCCCACTTTAGCACAATGAGATGCTCCATTGCACCATAAATAGCTCTCTTCCTCAAGGTTGGATTACTTTTGTTTTACCTCAGCTTGCTCCACAACTGAGTGTTTATCTTGACCACGTGATTGTTCAACAGGTTTTTGACGTATTTTTTTTAACGTCAAAAACCCACATTGTTTTTGCACCAACCTAATAAAAGAAGTAGTTTGTATTTATTCAATCGAGGTTAGCCGAGGGCATGAAGGGGTAAAAGACCCATATGTATATATGTATGTATATGTATATATGTATATATATGTATATACATTAAGAAATGGACAAAGTCCGACAATTTATTTATTAAAAACATTTTTATGTTTATGTTTTTGTGTATGTATCTATAAAAAGAACGTTAAACATAAAAATGTCTTTAATAAATATATGTATACGTATATATATATATATATATATATATATATATATATATATATATATATATATATGTATATATATATATGTATATATATTTACATATGTATATATATGTATATATACAAATGTGTGTGTGTGTGAATACAATGTGGGAACCCGTAATAAAAAGTGCTAGAGAAAAGCAATAAATAAGAACACAAAATTTGCAATATAAGCTCTGGTAAAAAAAAAAAAAATGAAATAATAATAACGAACAAATTGCAATATTAGCACTGGTAAAAAAAAATGTTGCCGATACATGAGAAATTAATACGCATTCAAAACGAGGCTACAGCAGTGATGAACCAACACTTGGAGAGCAGAATTAAATGGAACAACGTAAATGATGCAAGTGATCATATAATACTTCTTCTCAGAGACATGGGTGTTAATTCCTGCAATCAATAAGGAACAACAGTCATGAAAGCTATATCTGGCATAGTATTAGAGCATTTATTAATATTAGTAGTATTAGTAGCAGTAGTAGTAGTAGTAGTATTTGAAAGAGCAACTTAGTGATGCCAAGGTACCAATATCAGTCAGTTATATGCCATACGTGATACACGCTTAGGCGATCATGTATATTTCGATACATGACTGACGAGGCAGATTTTTTTTCCGGCAGTAGGTTGCCATTTCTTTCTGAGGTAGACCAGTTGCCATCCAAGGCTATAGAACGCGGTCTGTCCTGCTATTTACCCATCTCTGGGGTGGGGAGAAGAAGAGAATTCATACCTTTCCCAAGGGTCAGTCAGTTATATGCCATACGTGATACACGCTTAGGCGATCATGTATATTTCGATACATAACTGACGAGGCAGATTTTCTTTTCCCGCAGTAGGTTGTGGTAGATCAATTACCATCCAAGGTTATAGAACCCGGTCTGTCCTGCTATTTACCCAATGCTTAGAAGAAGAAGATTCATAGCCTGAATTCACAGTAGTGACCATAAGAATGAAAGTTGACGAACGTGAACGCTTTTAGCCATAAGTGTGTATAATTCGCTCTACCCGAATGTTGGACAAAGTATGCTCGCACTCTGTCTGTCTGTCTGTCTGTCTGTCTCTCTCTGCATTTGCCAACCTACGTATTTTTCCCCTGTTTGTTTGGCTAATTTAATGTATTAGGTTGGTGCAAAAATAATGACGTAATAATGTCGTTTTTTGACGTATTTTTTAACGTCAAAAAACGACATTATTACGTCATTATTTTTGCACCAACCTAATATTTATTTGTGTTCTAATTATTCTAACTTAATTTGTAACCCTGTATGTTTGTTTATTTGGAAATTCCTCTTTGAAAAAAAATGTCATTGACAGCGAGTGAAAGTACGTTCTTATGTTCTAGTTGGCCGAAAATCTTGCTCGAGATAAAATCACAAAGTCGAATCGTTTAGCCGTATCTTTCTCCTAGTTGTTTTTAATTTTATTTAAAGCAAAGTACCCCAAGCCCATTGTTGGAGGGGGGGTCGGAGGGAGGAACGCCCGTTGGAACCCCCGCCAGCTCTGCGTTCATTGAAACAAGAAGCTTGGTGATAAGGTAGCCTGAACTCTCACTAGTGACCATGAGAATGAAAGTTGACGAACATGAACGCTTGCTGCCATAAGTGTGTAGGCTTTTATGCCATATCCGCAAAGCTGGATAACCATATTTTTATTTATTTATTTTTTAAAATACGACAATGTGACTTATACTAAGTTAAAACTTAGTTTAGTGAAAGTGTAAATTACAAATAAAATTGCATTGCTATCCCCCAGTACATACGTCTCCTAGTGTCACCCTGGACTCTTTTTCAACCCTCCCCACCTCTGTTCTTTTTTGTTATTGTTGTTATTGCTGTTGTTGTTGTTGTACGTGTTTTATGTAATAGGAGTAGGTAGGCTCTTCTACCGCCCGGTCAGTACTCCCCCCCCTTCCCTTGGACAAGTTTAGAGGATTACACCTCGTTTCTTGTTTAGGAAGGGGTTCCCGGAACTCTCTCTCTCTCTCTCCCTCACTCTGGCCTCTGTACAAGTGCTGCCGTGTTTCTCCCGTGATGTGTGCAGTCTGTGGCAATACTTCCTCATTCTGAGGGTACACAGTTGACAGTTTCCTGATTGCTGTTTCCGACTGCTAGTTAGGAGCCCTAACTCTTGCGTAGCGTCTTGAGCGGCAGCACTGGTCAACAGTTGTATAATACCGGGGTGTCTGTAGTGCCATGTCGGACCTGTGTTTTACCCCCATCCCCGAGTCTTGTAGCGCCTCGCAGCTCTGCTCTCTCGGTAACTCCGATCACGCTGTAGTGTCTGTCAACATCTCCTTCAACTCCAACCCTTGCAAAGAACCTCCTACCTCTAGAACCTCATTCTGCTATCAGTGAGCTGACTGGGATCTCGTTCCGTGATTTCCTCAGTGATGTATTTACGCTCCCCGTTCAAGGATGTGCCTCTGAGGTCTCCTCTTGGGTCAAAGCTGGAATCGACGCTTCCATCCCCTCAAGGGAATTTAAGGTCAAATCGCGCTCATCCCCTTGGTTCTCTGCTGCTTGCTCAGCAGCCATTTCCCATAGGAACCACTTCTTCCACCTATTTCGTAGCGACACGTCCGACTGCAATAGATGTCTCTTTGCCTCTGCCCGTAACGAGTGTAAGCGTGTCCTCAAGGAAGCTTAGTCACTATTTGCTGCTCGAATGAAGGAACGTATTGCATCTCGCAAATTCGGCTCCAAGGATTATTGGCGTCTCTGCAAGAGCGTACTTAATAATAGCAAACCCTCTTTACCTCCTTTGTTCAACCAGTTTGAGGTCCTGGCCTCCTCTGTCGACAAGGCTGAATGCTTTGCTCGGAAATTTTCATTAAATTCAACGCTCGACTCTTCCGGTGTACCCATACCCGACTTCCCTCTTAGAACTGAGGCCCTATTGAGCGAGTTGCACATAACCCCGTCACTGGTATTGGGTATTATCTCTAATTTACACCCCACAAGGCTAGTGGTAGAAATGGGATAGCAGCCATTGTCTTGAAGAAATGTGCGCCTGAACTGGTACCTGTCCTCTACAAATTATACAACTACTGCCTCAAGGAATCATGTTTTCCAGGCTGCTGGAAGTCCTCATCGATTGTCCCTGTCTTTAAGAACTACGGCGACCCTTCTGACCCTTCTAATTAACGTCGCAAAGTCTTCGAGGCATTAATCAACGCCGAAGTGGTTAACCACCTTACATCCCATGATCTGCTCTCAGACAAGCAATATGGTTTCCGCTTTGCCCGATCTACAGCTGATGTGCTTACGGTCATAACTGAAATTGTCTACTAAGCTCTTCAGAATAACTGAGAAGCTAGTGCTGTGGCCCTAGACATCTCCAAAGCATTTGATAGGGTTTGGCATGCCGGCCTTCTTCGCAAGCTCCAGAGTTATGGTATTACACGTCGATTGTTTGACTTAATACAATCATTTCTGTCTAACCGTGAGTTAAATGTCGTTCTCAACGGATTCTCCTCTAGGTCCTATCCCACGAACGCAGGTGTTCCCCAAGGCTCGATCCTAGGCCCTACTCTGTTCTTATCTTCATTAACGATCTTCCTGACGCCATTGATTCCCAAGTTGGCATCTACGCGGATGACAATTCAATTTACTCCTGCCTTAAAAACAAATCTAGTGTCACTGACAAAACTAACCTGGCTGTTAGTCTCGAAAAGGACCTCCGATCGGTGTGAACTGCGGCAGTAATTGACTGGTTAACTTTAACGCCTCCAAAACAAAACTGCTCTCTATTAATCACCACAGAGATCCTTCCCTGCCCTCCATTAGAATGTCTGACGCTCACCTTCCTGAGAGCACCTCTCTGCGGCTGCTCGGTCTCACGTTGACTGCTGACCTGAGATGTAACAAATACATTGAGTCAATTGCTTCGTCCACCGCAAGGAAAGTTGGCTCCCAGTGCCGCGCCAGGAAATTTTTCTCCCAGGAACCGATCCTTCATATCTACAAATCAACAATTCGCCCTTGCATGGAGTATTGCTGCCATATATGGTCTGGAGCCCCTTCTGTTTGTCTCAAGGTCCTTGATAAAATCCAGAGACGGATATGTAATATGAGAGAGCGGCTGCAGACGAGATGCCCTGATCTGGCATCTCGTCTGCAGCCGCTCTCTCACAAACGTGCCGTCGCCTTTCTCTGTCTTTTTTACAAATACTTTCATGGTATTTGCTCCGATGAGCTGCTTTCGCTGGTTCCCAGACTTCATGAATTCAAGCGTCCTACGAGGCTGGCATCCCGCTCTCACCCTTTCACTGTCGAAAAATGTTAAATGTAGCCTATAGTCCTATAGCTTCATAACTCGCACCTCTCGTTAACTATTCAAATGCAATGTCAATCGACATCTCCAGTTGCCTTGATCTATCCACTATCCTTCTTCTCATCCTTTCCTCTATCATTCCTATCTGCTCTCGCTCCAACTCTCTGTAACTCCTTGCGTGCTAGTGGCTTCCCGCCTTGCTAGGGATGAAATGCTTTAAAAAAAACAAACTTTCCTAACACAAGTGAATGCAATGGATTCGACTGGAATTCGAACTCGGCTCTCCGATTCCTCAATCGAAGCCGCTATCCATTACTCTACCGTAAACTGACGGAAAAGCTAAGCGTCCACTCCATCTTATTACTCATGATTGACGAGGTAGATTTTTCCCGCAGTAGGTTACCATTTCTTTATACGGTAGACCATTTGCCATCTATAGATCCGGGGCGAAGAGTAGAAAAGGATTAATACCTTTCCCACGTAAGTGAATGTAATGGATTCGACTAGAATTCGAACTCGGCTCTCCGAGTCCTCAATTCGAGCCTCTATCCTTTACTCCACCGGGGTACCGATATACAAATCCTAATCTACCATCCATGAAAACCAGTGAGATAAAGGTATACTACGTACATACCTCGCAGCCAAATGTTCACTATATCGTGATAGATTTAGATAAAAGAAGCATATAACCTTTCAGGAGGGGCTCAGTTAGAAATGCTTTCAAGTCGGCTGCCCAGTCTGTTCAAATTTTTCTTCTTCGTCTTAATTTTCCTCGTGGCTACTCAAGCCGTTACTCTACGGCCATAAATTAACCGCACAGATTGGAAATAATGGAGCGAGACTAGAACACTCATCAATCTTTTTTCTCTCGGGAAATCTGGTTTTCTTTATCGTCATGGCTGCACTTAAAAAAAAAATAATCCAAGATCTGATCTTCTGTCGGACGTAGAGATATTTAAGCAATAGAGAATCCAACTGGAAAAAAAATCTTTCAGACGAGTTTCGATTATCAGAAGACACTATATTCAGAAAATTGCATTCGTTTTAAAATCTGTATAGAAGGGACTGAAAAGGGGAAATTAGGATGATTCAACTATGTGGAAGTGGCGTGATATGTTCCAACTGAATATTTGCCATGGTGATAGCAGTCTTGCATCTGTGGGAAAGAAGGCAATTCCAAAAATGATTTTAAAATTTTTTCCTCAATTTTTTGCGCAACATTTCCCCCAGTCGTTTAAAAGAGAGTATAGGTTTCTCCTTTGTTTCCTGTTTAGGAGTGCGTTTCTGGTTCCTTCTAAAGTCTACTTCAGCTCTATACTCCTAACGCTTGTCCCACGCTAATATAACACCAGACACTAACCCTTTAGTTTGAGTGGCTTTTCAGCCTTGTATTGAGCGAAGATTAGTAAAAAAAAAAAAAAAAAAAATGAAGATATATATATATATATATATATATATATATATGGGTTGAGCACTTTGGAAGAAAGAGAATATGTCGGTTGCTGCTGCTGATTAATGCTAAGCACTTGGCGATGAATTGAGTACTTTGGTAGTCGGTAATGCTTATATCTCGTATATAACGTGCTGAAAATTACCTTTCTTTCAGCGTGCGCTGATGGCCTACTGATGTCAAAACGGTCGGGTTTCGCTTCCGGCTTGAAGCACTGATGAGCGAAATAGTCTGTAAATGGATGACTATATGGATAGATATGAAGAGACAAAGATATATAGATAGCTCTATACTTGTAACGATGGACGTTTCCTACGCTAGTATATATCCACAGAGTAGAACTCTACCTTGAGTGGCTCCTAGGTCTTGTAATGAGCGAATATTAGTAAAAAAAAAGGGGGGTAGTCTGTGGAGAATAACATACTTTCTATGCCATATTCAATCAAGTTCTGAAGAATACGGTCTCTGTGCAATATGTTGTGTGTATGACAGATGCGGGGAGGTTTGCAATGGCAGAGCCGGTTTAGGGCCACACACAAGACACGAAGGAGACATACGCGAAACGTCAGTTTCAATTTTCCATTGAACACATGAAACGTAACTAGCACGTTTTTATTGTTTGTTTTTTTTTAATTATTTTTGTCCCTCGGTGTATCTAGATGCATCACCACGTGACGTCATTCAGCTATCTGCTGCGTCTGCTTTTATATCTATCTATCTATCTATCTATCTATCTATCTATCTATCTATCTATCTATCTATCTATCTTTCTCGATCCGTTCCTATCAATCTATCTATCTATCTGTTTCAGATTCTTTATCTATTAGTTTTAGACTTTTTTTTATCTATCTATCTATCTATCTATCTATCTATCTATCTATCTATCTATCTATCTATCTATCTATCTATCTATCTATATATCTCGATCCGATCCTATCTATCTATCTATCTATCTATATATATATATA